>WHWC01000239.1:0-312942 GCA_019426215.1 Buddleja alternifolia
TCATGGCCATTGATTTGCCATAGTAGCATTATGCAGTTCTTGAAATTCTTTTCTTCATTCACACAACTGCCGCTAGAGCAGCACCTTTCATATGACCGATTTGAGCGCTCAAGTTCTGAGACTCAATCTTCGCTAAGTCAGTCTTGATCCAGTGGAGGGCTTCTTCCTTCTGAGTAGCGTAATTGCTTACCTCCTCCAAAATTGATTTTAGCAAAGGCCCAAAAGATTGTCTCACATCCGAAGAAACCGCTTGAGGGGCCGGTCGCTTAAATCTGAATGTGCTTGAGTGAGTTAAAAAAACTTGATATGCTGGATCGAATACTGTGCCTCGTACTTTGATTGGAGATCCTCAGCAATATCAGAATCAACAAGTTCAGGAGCGTCAGGATTATCCGCTGGTGGAGACGCTTGAACTGGTTCTTCAACAGACGCTGGAATATTGACAACTTCTGAGGCGGACGCTGGAGCAGATTCCTCAATCAATTTCACAGGCGCTGACTCCTCTTGGCCAAAGTCATCGAATTGGAAATTCCACCTGGTTATATCTGCATAAGATCTGAAGCAGCTTCCAGAAGTACGTTCAGTCGTGAATGAGAGATGCAAGTCCCTTGAATGTGCGGAGTGGACTGTCTCGGGTTCGAACATACATTGGACCCATGATGTCCATTACGTGGTTCCGAAAGATCCTTAACTGCGGTCTTGGAATAAGAATAAAGTGTCTGGGTAGTAATGAAAGGAAAACCCGATAATCCTATCCGTAGGAAGACGCTGGGACTTATGAGCTTCAGGCACGTACATGCTGTAACACTCTTCCAAATACAGATACATCGCTTGAGCTATACCTTGATTACGTTCAAGCAGAGAGAGAACCTAAGCATAATGGTCGTTTACTTCATCTCTGATGGATGGTAGAAGTGGATAACCATGGAAGTTACGAATCCTCGAGATGTTGGGCTTCAGTAGATTTTCTGTGAAGATCTTATCAAAATGGAGAATGGGAGTGATGATCTTCATCATCAATCTAAAGTTGTCATCACAGTGGCTTGGAGAGAAGTTCAAGCAAGACGCTGATGAACTGCCTATGGTAGATGCTGATGAACTGCCTATGGTAGACGCTGATGAACTGTCACTGGTAGACGCTTGAGCGTTGAATTGGAGAGGAGTGATGGAAAGTTTTTGCAGCGCTTGACACAAAACTGCTCTATCTGTTGACAAACTAAGGGAAGTTTGGCAACAGGCCCAACTCGCTCTTGATGCTTCTTGAGGTAATGCTTGGTGAATTGACGCTTCTTGTCATACCTATGCCAAACAGATGAGGAGCTTTGACCAATTCTTGAAAAGAAAATCGAAGGCCAACATACGCTTCACACCAGTTCACCTCACTCATACAGTAGTCAGCACCTGCATTGACCACGCTCAGATGCCCTCGTGGTCAATGTCCTTGATGGATTCAAAATGATATTTATCTGTGTGATAGCTGGCGTTCCAGACACTGTCAAAATACACATCAGCTTTGGCTTAAATCACATCCGTGAGAGATACTGGACGCTCATCGGAAAGAACTCCTTTGTTGTGCCAGAGACGAAGGGGATGAGTTGAATGCTTATTTGCTTTGCTGTTAGCTATATGAGGAAAGTGGGTGTAGCCCTCTCTGTTAAGGAGTTCCTCTATTGGATTGAGGAATTCAATAGGACTACGCTCGTAGGCTCTAATGTTGAAAGTCTCTGGAACAAACACCAGTTGTTTGCTGTGGCCCCATGTCTTGATATAGCCTAAGTCAATATCAGCTCTAGGAGTTCTACCACCTTTCCATTTTTCTTGGAGAGTAAATGAGCAGGAATCTGACCAGAGTTTATCGAGTTCGACAGCCAGATAGTAGGCTTTCTCAACTTTGGTCAACTCTATGTCAAATAGGTGTCACTCTGATGGTCCGATCGATATCAATCAGCACGGCCACTTCTTGTTTAGCAATGATGTGTCTTTTTTCATTGTAGCCTGCTAGGATGAAATATTCTTCGAGTGTTGGAGGCATGTAATTGATAGAGTGATCAATTGTCTTAGTGGGTCAAGCTTGAAGAAGTGTCTGGGCACTATAACATCTTCAGCAATGCTCTAACCTTCTGAGCGTGCCTCAGTTATGATCGAAACAAGAGTTGATCATTGGACCTCTTTGGTAGCAGGCTCTTTAGGTTCTATTGCAGCAACTTCGGCGGCAACATCTTTTGCAATTGCTAGTACATCTATCATCTCACCATCCAGATGGACATCGATTGACGCTTCAGCTGCAGCTGGAACTAAAGTTGTAGCACAAGAACACAAGAACTATCCTCTATAAGAGCAGGATCTTCTCTAAATGTAGGAATAGAAATGTTGCGGGAAGAAATAAACTTATCCTGAGAGCTCGCCTCAGCAGCAATTTCTTGAGCGCTTGGCTCGATAGTCTCAGGCTCTTCAGGAACAGGAGCAGCTTGACGTTTGATTATCCTGGAACGCTTAAAGATCTTCTTGACGTTGACTCCCTCAACGAGCTTTAGCGTTTGGGCGGGAGGAGCAGCAATTGGTTCCTCGAAGTCTATCTGTTTGATGATTCCTTCCAATTTTCTCCGCCTAACTAGAGGGATCTTGTCCTTCTCATCTTCGTTTGTTTCCTCATCGTCCTTGTGAGGAAATGAAATAGCTTGAGTCTTGGGCTTTTTGGGAGCCCTCTTCTTTGTAGCAGCCGGACTCTTCATGGCTTTCTCTTGAGCTGGACGCTCAGCTTCTTCGTCAAACGCTTCTCGTACAACCTGACGCTCAGTCAGAGGTCTTGCAGCACCTCTAACTCTGGGTGGGTTGAAGAGATTGTTGATCATTCTCTTCCCATAGAATTTTGACTTGGCCAGAGTAATCCCAACAGAGCTAACACATTCTGCTCTAAAGAGTAGGTCGCTGATAATTACGCCATATGTTTTGTTTGAACCGGTCAGGCAGTCTTTGAATCTGCCAAAACGTATTCACTCCTATTGATCTTGATATCCAGAAGTATAGCAGTCATCATCTGGAACTGCATTGGGTTTACTTTGTCAAAGTACCCACTCTACATTCAATAAATTTTACTGTAGAAGTCAGCTAAAAGTTAAGGGACATTATCATGGGCACTGATCTTTGTCCATGCTTCTTCAATTTGTTCAGCAGTAACAGATTCCAAAGCTCCACCTTGATTAGGTAGCATGACGTTTTAGGCGATGGTGTCAGCAGAGAGGATGAATTCTTTAGAGTCCTTCTTTGATAGAGAAAAGAGGCAAAAGATAGACTTCTTGTCCTCTGAGAGTTTGGCGTTTCTCCAGAAGAATTCAACTTCGTCAGGAAATAGATAGGAGTACTTGGTGAGGAAGGTTTTCAGTCCAGACTCAGAAACAGAGTCCATGATCTCCGTTAGATCAATTTGAGTTTGTTCGTACAAAAATTTCCAGTCCGCAACTAGGCCCTCAGTGACCTTGATGGTGGGCTCAACAGACATAGCAATAGATTTCTTGGGTGCCATTTGAGATTTGTGAGAAAGATGAACTGAGATTGCTTTGAAAGAAAGAGAGTAATTTTGCAGAGAGTAAAAGTGAATAGTTTTTCTGCAAAAACTGTGTTTTAAATGACACAGTAGGATAATTTTGAAACTTGTGTTCTCTCGGCTCAGGAAGATGTAGACACGTGTAAAGTTATTTAATCTCAGCCATGAATATTTTTAACTGCGGACGCGAATTTTGGGTAAGAGAGAGAAGTTACATTTGGTAACTCCCATATATAAAGATTTGAAGTTCGAGTTAAAGTTTTGAAAATGTTTGGGATTTTCAGAGTGTAATGCACGCACCTGATGGTACACTGACACGTACACAGCCACGTGCTAACTCTGAACCGTCATTTTGAAAAGTTTTTTATTACCCGCCAGTTTGATGTGATAGAAGTGTGTGAATAGAGTGCAAAATAAACTTTGGAGTCTATCTACTACTTCAAGAAGCGTGTAAAATTTATGCGTGAATTTTATAAATAATTTTATATCAAGTGTTGAATGGAATAAGTTCAACTCTTAACATATCACTTGTAACTGTTGTAAAATTTATGTTGATGCTTGAGATCAAAATCTTTTTATGTTTGAGTGTCCAACATATTATGCACAAATAATACTGAGCGTTGATGATCTATGCATATGAAAGTTTTTGATCATTGACGCTTACAGATATGTTCAAATACAAGTTTAAGGTTCCCCCTAAATTTGATGACTTGTAACAACTTTTCAAAAATCTTTCAGACATAAATAAAGTGGATTCCTCCTAAATTATATGTCTAATAAAATATAATGCATGATGATTAAGCGTGTAAATCAATCATACCTAGTTCACTTCTCAAAGTGAGAAAGCGTTGTTCGTTGAGCGCTTTGGTGAAGATACCTACCAGTTTTTTGTCAATTCCAATAAAGTGCATAGAGATATCTTTCTTTTGAACATGGTCATGAAGAAAATGGTATCTAATGTCAGTATGTTTAGTTCTGGAATGAAGAACAGGGTTTTGAGTCATGGCTACGGCACTTTGGTTATCGCAATGAAAGGGGGTTGGACCTAGAATTATTCCATAATCTCTAAGTTGTTGCCTCATCCATAACACTTGTGCACAACAACTTCCTGCAGCTACGTACTCGGCTTGAGCTGTAGAGGTAGCTATCAATTGTTGTTTCTTACTGTGCCATGAGACTAACCTATCACCTAGAAATTGACATGTACCACTAGTACTCTTTCGATGTATTTTGCAACCTGCAAAATCTGCATCTGAGTAGCCAATTAGTTCAAAAGGAGAATCCCTAGGATACCATAAGCCCACATTTTGTGTGCCTTTTAGGTATTTAAGGATCTTCTTGGCAGCAATTAAGTGTGACTCTTTTGGATCAGCTTGAAAGCATGCACACATGCATACCGAAAACATAATGTCAAGTCTACTAGAAGTAAGATAAAGAAGTGATCCAATGATACCTCTATAGTTAGTGATATCAACCTTCTTCCCACTTTCATCTTTATCTAACTTAAGCGTTTGGCTCATTGGAATTTTTGAAGATGATGCATTTTTCATACCAAATTTCTTAATCATGTCACATGTATATTTAGCTTGGTCAATAAATATGCCATTAGGGAGTTGTTTAACTTGTAATCCTAAGAAAAAATTAATTCACCCATCATGCTCATTTCAAATTGTTCTTGCATCATTTTCGAAAATTTCTCACATAGACACTTATCAGTGGAACCAAATATAATATCATCAACATAAATTTGGACTAAGAGAATATCTTCGTTATTAGTAATTTTAAATAATGTTGTATCAATGCTGCCTTTTGAGAAGACTTTACCAATAAGGAAAATAGAGAGAGTGTCATACCATGCTCGGGGTGCTTGCTTAAGCTCATAAAGTGTTTTATCTAGCTTGTAAACCACACCCTTACCATAGTTGTTGATGAATCCTGATCGTTGCTCCAAATATACCTCTTCTTGGAGTTTACCATTCAGGAAAGCACTCTTCACGTCCATCTGATAAACAGTAAACTTGTTGAACACTGCATATGCTAGAAATATGCGGATTGCTTCAAGACGGGCAATAAGAGCATATGTCTCATCAAAATCAATACCCTCTTCTTGGAAATAACCTTGAGCTACAAGTCTGGCCTTGTTTCTTATCACAATGTCATTCACATCCATCTTGTTTCTATATACCCATCTAGTTCCAATGACTCCTTGGTGAGTTGGTTTTGATACTAGCGTCCAAACCTTACTACGCTCAAACTGATTAAGTTCTTCTTGCATGGCTTCAATCCAACTTGGATCACATCACGCTTCATCCGCCTTCTTTGGTTCCATTTGAGATAGAAAGCTTGTGAACATGGCTTCATTAAATGTAGCAGCCTTAGTTGTAACAGGTGCTTTAATATCTCCAATAATCTGCTCAAGAGGATGATCATGTAGCCATAGTCTATCAGGTTGGAAAGGGTTAAGAGGTTGACCAGGTGCTTGATTCACTTGCTCAGACGCTTGATTTTCCTCTTGCGTAGGCGCTCCAAGTTCACAAATCTTTCTTTGCTCTTGATGATCACTCTCTTCATGATCATCAACAAGTCTTACATTATTATCTGAAATAACCTCACGAGTAATCTTAGGAGGTGGCACTAAGATCTCATCATCGTCGTCACTATCATTATCAATGGTAATCTTAGATGCTTGATGACATAGATCTTCAACTCCTACATCATTCACATTAACCTTACTCAGTTCTTGGTTAGCATCATCAATAACAACATGAATATATTTCTCAACCTTCGATTTGATCTTGTTTAGGATGCAAAAATTATTTCCATTCTTGGCGTAGCCTAGAAAGAGTCCCTCATCCGCTTTAGGATCAAATGTCTTTAGGTTTTGGGATCCATTATTATGGATAAAACATTTAGAACCAAAGACGTGAAAGTATGAAACATTTGGCTTACCTCCCTTCCATAGTTCATATGGAGTTTTCCCATGCTGTTTGTTGATCATGCACCGGTTTTGAGTGTAACAAGCAGTGTTGATCGCTTCGACCCAAAACCTAGGACCTAGCTTGGATTCTGCTAACATCGTCCTAGCGGCTTCCTTAAGCGTTTTGTTCTGGCGCTCAGCAACACCATTCTGTTGCGAAGTTCTGGGAGCTGAATACTCGTGATGTATTCCATTCTGTGCACAAAACTTTTCATCAATCTTGTTAATAAACTCAGTACCATGATCGCTTCTTATTCTTGCAACCTTAAGATTTTTCAAAGTTTGAAGTTGCCGAATAAGCATTGTTAACTTGTCACGTGTCTCATCTTTAGATGAAAGAAATTCCACCCATGTATATCGAGAGAAATCATCTACTATTACCAAAGTATACTTTTTACCGCTCACACTGATCATTTAAATAGGTCCAAACAGATCCATGTGAAGTAGTTCAAGTATTCTAGAGGTAGATAAATGAGGTTTGCTCTTGAAAGCTGATTTAACTTGTTTTCCCATTTGACAAGCATCACAAAGGCGATCCTTGACAAAGGCGATCCTTGTAAAATGGTCCATTTGGTAATCTCTCTATAAGATTTTGACTTATAAGCTGAGAGATTGTCTTAAAGTTGACGTGATTCATTTTTCTATGCCATAACCAACCCGTTTTAGATTCACTTTGAGCAATAAAACATGTAGGGTTGTTATCAACTATTGAACCCCAATCTACCGAATACACATTTTTCGTTCTTTTACCTTTCAATTTAGTATATTTTGTCTTAGCGTCATTTATATAGCAACAGTCGCTTGAGAACTTGATTTCAAAGCCTTTATCACAAAATTGACTTATGCTTAATAAATTATGCTTCAGACCCTCAACAAAATAAACATCACTTATCATGATGTTCCCCCTATGCATAGTACCTATACCTTTGGTTTTACCTTTGCAGTTGGCACCAAATACAACCTGAGGACCATTGCCAACACACTATCAATGTACTAAACAGATGTATCAGCTCTAGCTCTAGGTACTTGCAATCAAAAGGGAAGTTCTATTTCTGTTTAGGCACCCATTGTTGCTTGGGTCCTTTAACGTTAGTCACATTATTAGTTTGAATTAGAACTTTAGGAACCCATATTTGCTTAATCTTCATTGCGGGTGGATTAGCCTTCTTGGGTTTCACATTGTGTTGGGTGTGCTTTTTGGGTGTATAATAATATCCTTGATTATAATATTAATCATAATCATAATCATAGTCATAATCATAATCATCGTAGTAACGATAATATGATCTAGACCTTTGTGGATATTGACACTGGTATTTCCTGGGCGCTGGCTTGGGGTGCACTTTTGGTGCTGGACGCTTAGCGCTTGATTAACAGTTTTAGATTTATCCTTAGCTTTTTGAGTTTTTGGATGAACCTTTCTTTATGAATCTTTTGCTTTCGTCTTTCCAGTGCCTGAGTCAGCTTTGACTTTCTCATTTGGCCTCGTACCATTGTCACTTGGTTCATTCTGTGTTTGACTTAGTGAACCTTCATCAACAAAGAAAACACCCTTCCCTTTGTTGTTTGCCGTAACATTAGGTTTGTCTGGTTGTTTACCAAATTTGTTGCATCCTAAACCAGTCTTTCCACCAAATAACCTTGTTACCTCAGTCACATTGTCTAGCTTTCTTGACGCTTTGGACAATGATGAGACGAGCTGTTCTGATTTAGCAAGTCTAGCAATCAGCTCAGCTTCTCTCTTGATTATTATATTAAGATCACTTTTCAGATTTGTTATATCACTTTCAAGTGATTTGTTCTTCTCAATGCACTGTTGTTGAACTTGCAACTCTGCTATGAGCGTTACATTATCACTTTTGAGTGATGAAATAATATCGAAGTGGTTTTGATATAGTTTGGCAGCAACTTGACAATCAATATAATATTCCTTGACTTTGTCAAGTAATTCATCATATGAAAGAGAAAGAGATAATTTAGTGTTTACCTCAGGGGACGCTTCATCATCTCTGGCCATGAGACAAATAAGTGTTGAGTCGTCCACTGGCTCATCATCATCACTGCTTTCCTCTGATGACTCCAAATCTTCAAGTGCGGACACTTGTTCTGTTTCCTGCAATTATAACAAAGATTAGTTTTCATATTTTGTTCATTTGTTAACCTTGTAGTGTGTGGTTTTGAGACCACGGGTGTTAAGAGATTCTGTTGATTAGATGCTTGGTACTGAATCGACGCTAAAGGAGAAGGTGTAGAATACTGAGGCGCTTAATAATGTTGTTGTACTGGAGCGGGGCTTGATATGAACTCTGTCCTTGATGCTTAGGACTATTTCCTTTCTTTTCATATCTTAAGAACTTTCTGAATTTGTTCAGAAGCGCTAGTTCCTCATCCTCACTGATATCTGAAACCTTTCCCTTGTTACCCGATTTACCCTTGATTGATGCTACGAGCGCTCCAGACTTAATTACCGAACTGCTCACAACATCGCTGGCTGAATTCAACTCAAACTCAAATGCTTTGAGCTCTGAAAAGGCATCTTCTGGATTTAGAAGATCCAACATATTCGATTCTCTCATTGCTGTTGTCTTCATCAAGAACCTACTAGGTAGACTTTTAAAGATCTTAACCACCATTTCTAGGTTTTGTAAATTCATACCCAAAGATGTGTATTCAGTAACAAGAGCTGTAAATCTTATGTCCAATTGCTCTAGAGTCTCAATGGGTAACATCTTAAAACTGTTAAATGTTTCTTTAGCTATGGAAAGCTTATTCTCCTTGATCTAAGCTGAACCACAACAAATTATGGCCAAGTTATCCCATATTTCCTTAGTAGTATTACATGACTTGACTTTGTTGAATAAATTGTCATTATCACCAATAGCTGTATATAAAGCATTTCGACCAACATTGCCCAGATTTGCTCTTCGACGTTCATCAGTGGACCACTCTTGTTTTGGTTTCTCAACATAGCCATCTGGGGTTTCTTCAGTAGCTCCAGGTGCTCTGGTGATAACCTTCAGAATTTAATGGTCCATCTAAAATAATATCGCACATTTCGTCATCACATGAGCAAAGATATGTAAAAGCTTTGACCTTCCAGGAATTACAATTTAATTCGGTCAACTTGGGAACTTTAGAAAATGCCATTGAAAGATTAAAAGCAACTAGATTTAAAAAGGATCTAAACAAGCTATTATGCTTGGAATTTTAAAATTTCAATTTTAACCGCTCTGATACCACTTGTTGGTCCCAAGTGGCATACGAAAGGGTCTAGAAGGGAGGGGGGATTGAATAGACCCTTCGTATTAAAATTTGTTAGACCCTTGAAAAGTAGGCGCTTGACAAAGCATCTATTGAAGATTGTTTTTACAAAGTTAGCTTAGTCTTCAAGATTTGAATACAATAACCAAATAGGTTTAAGCGTTTTGTTCTTTGATCAGTGTTAGCACAACAGAATGATTTTAAAGTCTTTTCCTTTGGAAGCTTTAGCGTCACAGAAAGTGTTTTAATTGCTTAGCGTTCGATAAGTTCCACTTAACAGAATTATGCAATGATATGATAATATGAAAATCGACTGTAAAGTAAAGAACAAAATATTTGTAAGGTTCGTTGGGTGGTGTAATCTCAACTACGTCCTTCTTCTTCTCGAACATTTGGAGGCAATCCACTAAAATGATTCTCAAAGAATCACACAAAATCTTCTACAAATTAGGGAGAGATGGATATTGATGACTTGGGCTCCTTAATCACACAGACTTCTGCTCCAAGACACTTCTATCCCCTTGATTCTTTCACTCAGAATTATTGCAAGTATCCAACTTCGACTTCAGACAGATCGCGAGGCTTGGATGAGGTTTTTCTAAAGATTTGTTTGATTTTGATAAAGTTCAAACAACTTGGTAATATCTCAATAGTAGTGTAGCTTTCTCTGAAAAGAATGTTTGAGATATTGGTTGACTGTTTCAGGAATTTTGAGAAAAGCAAAAAGAATTTTTGCTTGAATATTCTGGCTATTCTGAGAATTTAAGGAATGAGACTTCAATGCAACAACAATTTGGCTTGGATTGCGATTGTTATTTTTGGCTTGTTGTTGAAGTCCTATTTATAGGCAATCTTGGAAAAAGTGTCTGTTTGACACATGCATAGGCGCGTGTTTCTCACTTCCGCGAGTGAACAGCTTTTGTCTTTTTTCCTGAAAATTTGCTGCACAAAAGTTGGTGCTGCAATCTGTGAAAGTTGACAGTCCCATAGGGTGGCTTGTCTGTACGTTCGAAAGAGCTTATCACATTTAATGCTCTTATCAGCATTTAATGCATTTGAAATAAATGCTTGTTGGCAATTAATGATCTGCGAATATTTGCATTAAACTCCTTCTGGACTTATAAATAAATCCAGGTGAAATTAGTCACTGATAGATGCTCATTCATTCTTGAATAACTTCTGTCCTGTAATCAACGCTTGTTGTAGCTTGTCGTTTGGACACTCAGGAATCTTCATCTTCATTTAGACTTTAGGCGCTTGAGTCTTCAGACTTAACTACTGATAAGCTCACTCAGAAATTATCAGATGCTCAGCCTAAAAATACTTAGCCTACTAATCTAGAATAAAATAAAGCAAAGCATATAAAGCTTATTACAAATATAACGCTTCAAAGTTTATAAATGATTTCTAAATAAGATCCAATTTACATATTTTGGGGTCTAACAAAACATCCTAATTGTCATCATCTAAACATCTAACATGAAATTTCCTAACATTGTGCTCTGCAGCATGGCCTAGTCTAAGATTCCACTTGAGTCTTAAGTTAGCTTCTTGCCTACCACGTTTATTAGTTACAACATTCACATCAGATGAATTACGAACATTCAAATAATATAAACCATTAACTAAAGAAGCATTGCGAACTAATTTATTTCCATAATAAATGTTGCAATTCAATTTAGAGAAACAGAATGTATAACCAATCTTAAACCCCTTGGGCAAAACTAAAACATCATTTAAAAATAATAAATGTCCACAATTCAAATATAAAGAAGTAAATCCAATCCTAGTAGCTAAGACGCTTTCTCCGCTGCCTACTTTGATCGTCACTTCTTCTCGGCCCAACTTTCTACCTCTCTATAGATCCTGTTCAAGACAACACACATGGGCACTAGCCCCTGAGTCTAGAATCTATGAAGTAGAAAAAATGGTCGTAGAACAATTAGTTTCAAAAATAAAAAGTTACATACCTTTTGCGTCTTTACCTAATTTAGGACAGTTCCTCTTCCAGTGGCCAAGCTCACAGCACTCGCGACATCTGTCCATCTTCTTAGGCCCTTTGCTCTTATAAAACCCTTGAGCCTTTCCCTTACCCTTTTGAACACCCCCTTTAGCTCCTAGCTCGCCAGCCTGCTTCTTGTTCTTCTTCTTCTTAGACTTAGAGTTTTTACGTCCAGAAGAGATGACCAAGGCAGTTTCCTTTCCCTTTGGTTTCATTTGAGATTGAGCAGTAACCAACTTGTTAAATTGCACTCTATCTCATTGCACTCTATCTCATTGCAGTTAAAGTTAACCACAAATTAGGAGAAGGAATCAGGAAGAGACTGCAAGATTAAGTCAGTTTGAAGGGTAGCGTTCATGGTGACATCGACAGCTTCCAATTTCTCAATCCTCGATATCATTTTGAGGACATGATCACCAACCTTCTAACTTTTTTTCTGTTGGGAAAAATTAACCAAACGCAGCGGAAAACAAAATTTAAATTTTGTTTTAGATTTTCCCATAACAGGATCAATCCATGGTTTTTATCACACGTATGTACGATAGGGTAAAACAAACTTTACCCATTGTAGCGAAGTGGTTGATAATTCTCACGATCTTGAATTCTCCAAGTTCTTCGCGAAATTGCTCCGGCTGAAAACTTGATGATCCAAGCAGCCCAATTGTTCTGCCTCTAAATCGTCTCGCCAGAAAAAGCTTGATGAAAAATCTTCCTCTTTCCTTGGCATGCAAACCGACGGCTAGAGAGAGAAGGGGAGAGGAATTTTATTTCTTGTAGTATTGTGTAATGTAACTTATGACCTAAATATTAACTAATGTGTTATATTTATATCACTTAAGTTATTACCTTAAGCTCAAATTAAGGCCATAGAAGCTCCTAGTGGCCGCCCCCTTCATGCTTTGGTGTGCCACTTGGTGCATCAATTTGAGCTTAGTGTAACCTAGTATTTAATTAATTAATTCAATTTAATTAATTAATCTAATTAAATAATAGATAACTTATTTAATTAATTTAATTTCTCCAAGAAATAATATATTAATTAAACCATAAATGAATTAACTTATTTCCTCAAATAATTAATTCTATTTATTTAATTTTTAAGTATCCAATAAATAAAATATTTCCACAAGAAATATTCCATTTTTCTATCAATTTTCCCTTTTTAAGCGTGACTCTTTAGGTTCATCATATTTGGCAATGGGAGGATTCCATTGAATATGGGTCCCACCTAGCCAGTCAAGTGGTCCATATTTTAACCCAAATAAGATGAAATGATTAGATGATTTTCAGCTTTCCAATTGTACATACCGTGTGAATATAAACTCTTCGTTTCCTTATCCCGGTCACGTGAGAGTCATGGTTTTGGTCAAACTCACTAACTTGACACTATGCTATATTTATAATAAGTTCAAATCAGTGAATGCTTTGGCCAAAGACTTTATGATCTAACTTACTTATAAATGCATAGGATAATTTCTCGTTCACCTACGAGGCAACGAATCCTATCTTGGATATCAGTTAAGCCTACTACTTACCCATTAGGTTGCAGTTCGAGGTTGACCCTACCAACGGGTGAATTGGACCTAACTACTCTAATGACAAACCTAATGTCACAAGTATATCTTCAACTCGATTCCTCAAATCTAAAGTACAGACACACCTATTACAACTTAATCAATTCTGTCATTGACTCCCAAAGAGTGAAAAGTCATGTGACAGAATCGATGCAAGTCATGTCTGAGTGCTACTATCTCCATCAATGCACCTATGATATGCGTTCTTCACTATTTTCTAGTGATTGAAGGGAACCTTTCTCGTCAAAACTCATATCATACAAGTCTTCATGATTTCCAATGTCCAATTGAAAATCATTAACTTGCAGACTATTTTAGTACACAAGTATCAAACTCCTCTAGTACCTTAGAGAGTTAACTCTTGTGTTCATGGACTTATAGATAATTACAATATATAAATGACAATATAAAAGTAAACAACCAATTGCCTTTTATTGATTGATTAAAAACAATTACAAATTGATAAGTCCTGTCATTTACTAATCCTCTAGTGGCATTTGAGGACATTAACCTAACAATCTCCCACTTGTACTCAATGCCAATCACTTTGGTATCTTGTTGGTGCCAAGTGGCATCCTAGAAGGGGAGGGGGTTGAATAGACCCTGAAGTCTTTTCCGACTTCAAAAATTTTCGTATTAAATTGTGGTTGGACGCTTGAAAATGTAGATGCTTGGCTGAGCGTTTACTCAAAGACTGTTTATAAAGTTAACTTAGACTTCAAGATTTGAATACTATAACCAATTAGGTTAAAGCGTTCAGTTCTTTAATTAGTGTTAGCACAGCGGAATGATTTTAAAGTCCTCTTTTTAAAAGTTTTAGCGTCACAAGATGTATCTTAGTTGCTTAGAGTTTGATTGTGTTTACATAACAGATTAATGCAATGATATGATAGTAATGAAATTGATTGTAAATTAAAGAACACAATATTTGCAAAGTTCATTGGGTGGTGTAATCCCAACTACGTCCTTCTTCTCCTTGAACACTCGGAGGCAATTCACTAAAATGATTCTCAAAGAATCACACAGAATCTTCTAGAAATTAGGGAGAGATGGATATTGATGACTTGAGCTCCTTGGTCTCACAGGTTTCTGCTCCAAGACACTTCTATCCCCTTGATTCTTTCACCCAGATATATTGCAAGTATCCAACTTCGACTTCACACGGATCGCGAGGCTTGGATAGGGGTTTTTCTAATGGTTTGTTTGATTTTGGAAAAATTCAAACAACTTAGAATATATCAATAGTAATGTAGGTTTCTTCGAAAAGAATGTTTAATATATTGGTTGACTGTCTCAGGAATTGAAGAAAATCAAAGAGAATGTTTGCTTGAATATTCTGGCTTTTCTGAAAGTTTGAGTACTTGAGACTTCAATGCAACAGCAATTTGGCTTGTAATACGATGGTTGTTTTTGGCTTGTTGTTGAAGTCCTATTTATAGGCATTCTTGGAAAAAGTGTCCCTTTGACACATGCACAGGCGCGTGTTTCTCACTTCCGCGAGTGAACAACTTTTGTCCTTTTTCCTGAAAGTTTGCTGCACAAAAGTTGGTGCTGCAGTCTCTGAATAGTTGACAGTCTAATAGGGTGGCTTCTCCGTACGTGCTGGAGTGCTTATCACATTTAATGCTCTTATCAGCATTTAATGCATTTGAAATAAATATCCATTGGCAATTAATGATCTGAGAATATTTGTATTAAACTCCTTCTGGATTTAGAAATAAATTCAGGTGAAATGTTGTCTTTAATAGACGCTCATTCAATCTGAATCACTTATGTCCTCAAATCAATCGCTTGATATAGCTTGACACTTGGACGCTTAGAATCTTCATCTTCATTCAAACTTTAGACGCTTGAGTCTTCAAACTTAACTACTGATAAGCTCACTCAGAATTTATCAGACGCTCAGTCTAAGACTACTTAGTCTAACAGACTAAAATGAAATAAATAAAGCCTATTACAAATTTATCGCTCAAAGCATATACATGATTTCTAATAAAATCAAACTTACATATTTTGGGGTCTAACATAGAATCCTAATTGTCATCATTAAAACATCTAACAAGAAATTTCCTAACAATTTCCCCTTTTTTATGATGGCAATACTTACTTTTTTATAGTTCAAGAGTTAGATAGCCAAAATGTAAAAGTTAGCTTTGAATAAAGGTTAGATTAAGTTAGTTAAGGTTAGTTAAGCCTCAACGAGATGTTTTAGCTGAAAAATGCACTTCATTAATATATAGGTAAGTACAGGCATTTTACAACTAAATAAAATAAAATAAAGAGACAAGAATATAGATCATGCAAAGTAACTAAGAGTTCTTAATCTTCTGTTTGAGCATTGACTCTTCTATTTACTTCAGCCCTGATCGTTTCAAATATACTCTCTTCAAGTCTAATCATGGCAGCATGATGTTTGTCAATTACAAACTTCTTCTCTTTCTTTTGTCTCTCTCTATAAGCAACAAATTGCTTATCCCATTCAACTGGGTCAATACCAATACGCCTTAAACAAATTCTGAATGTTTTATTGAAATCTGACATCCTCTGTTCCTTAGCTATAAGTTTGGGATCAGAAGGCTCTGGAATAGGCGCTCGTTCAAATAGAACGTCAAATTTTTCAAGTAACGCTCGAGTAGGCACTAGTAAACTGATAAGAGTAGAAAAGGTTACTTGACGCTTGATAAGCTCGTATTTTACGCCTTTTAGGCGCCTCTTTTCTTGTATTTTGATGAGTTCTTGAGTGTATTTATGCCACTTATGCTTTGATGTTGTGATTGATTGTGTTTTTATAGGTTATTTGAGAATTGGAGCAAAAATGAATGAAAGGATCAAAGAAGTTCTCAAAATACTCCTTTAGCCACGACTATGAAGACCCTTAGCCATGGTTATCATGAAGGAACCTTTGTACTTTGAAGATATGAAGTTACCAAGGATAAAATAGGCAAAAAAATGTGAACAGCAGATTTTAGCCGTGGCTACCGTCTTTTTAGCCGCGGCTAAGGGCCGATTTCAGCATCTATAAATACGCGTTATTAGGTCAAAATTCGGGACTTTTGCCCACTTTTGAGGGTTTGACACTTTGAAACACACCAAGAGGGTTGAGAGAAGTCTGGGGAAGAAGAAGAACGCGAGGATACTCCATCTTTGTCTATGAAGAAGGAGAATTCAAGCAAGATCTATCAAGAAACGTTATTAGGGAGTTTTAATTTCATGCTTTTAGATTTGTTTTCATTGAACATGTCTTTCAAGATGAATTATCTCTTTTCTTTTATGATTATGACTTAATTTCCCTTTGATTGAGGCCATGTGAAATCCAATTATTATGTTTGATTTATGAGTATTATTTTTTCAGATTAAATTTGTTTTGGGTTATGTGTTTAATATTCGTTCTTAATGCTTATGATTGCTTAGCTACCAATCGTATGAATTTGTGCTTAGTTTTGAGACCGAGAGGAGATAAACTAGGGATGCATCTAGGTATTAAACACCACAACGTAAAATTGACTAGAGATAGATTCGATTTCCTTGTGTGTGCTTTCCGTGAAAACGGGAAATTCCATGAATCTTTGTAATGCGTTTTCATTAATTTGAATTTCATATAGAGATATAGAAATTGTTAATGAAAATAGAATTTCTATACCAAGAGATTGGATAGTAAGTAATTTAGGGAATTTCGCCTTAACCTAATCAATCTAATAATCCGGTAAGATAGAATCATAGTCAAATTGAATAATTGGTTGAATCATGTGCCTTAATCACTTTTCTCGTTGATTTAATTCAAAGTTGATTTCTCTCATTAGTTGGTAAGTGTTATTTAATATTTTAATTCATAATTCACATCTTTATCTCTTGATTTAACTTAGAATTAGATAACACAGTAATTTCAGTACTTAAATACAATTGTCTCTAGGGTACGATAATCCGGACTTACATCCACTATATTACTTGCACGACCTAGTACACTTGCTAGGATTTTGTGTGTCAAGTTTTTGGCGCCGTTGCCGGGGACAATTGTTTATTTAATATTGAGATTCTCTTATTTGTTCTAAGCTTAAGTCTTTTTTTTATTTTTATATTTTAGTCTTTTTATTTTTATTCTTGAAGAGATGAATAATAATAACTTTTATTGGTCACAACGTGGATGGAACGTAGGAGCCTCTGGGAGTCAAGTGCAAGATTTATGTTCGTGGTGTAGAGGCGTTCTTCATAGCGATTACTGTCAACACGGGGGGAGGAATCATCAAGATTTTCCATTAAGTTTTTATGTTAAGAGATCTTCACCCTCTTACCTGCAACATGATAGTATGATGCAAGAAGAATTTCAGCCGATTGACTTTCAGAATCAAGGGAATTATCAGCAACAACGTGATAGGAGCCCGAGGTTTGAAGAGTTGATAATTCAATGGATGAAGACGAATGATGAGCGATATCAGAATATCGAAGCATCTATGATTACATTGCAAACACAAATCAATCAACTTTCCAACTTATTGGCAAAGAGATCATTAGCCACTTCACAAAGTAGCATAGAAGAGAATGATGAGGTACTTAGTACAGAAGTTGAACAAGTTGTTGATTCGGCACCACAGTGTCTGCACCCTATTGGTACACCAGCACTACCTTCAGAATCTATGTGTGGTAAAGCAGCGACAACATCACTGGAGCACCTTCAATTCACCACAGAGATTCCAAAATCCACTCCATCACATGACCATGAAAGGAAGTTACCAATCTTCAAGAGCCCAACACCACCTACCACCATATCTCTCGAATTCTTACAAAATTGTATCAATAACCAGAGAGACGGAGTGGAGGAGGTTGAAGTCAAGGTTTACAACTCTATTGATTCATTCAATGCATATTTTGAGAACCCAAGTGATACTACAGTCGAGAATGAGAAAATCAGAGGATATATAATTCACTTGGATGAACCACCATTTGAGTTGTCAAAACTAAGGCTAGGGGAGTATGGGACAGCCACATATGAGTTGCAATCATCCATTGAGGATTCTTTCTCACTTTCAATTAACCTTTCATCTTTACACTTCAATTATGTATTTTTGAAAGAGACCTTATGCTCACTTCTAATTCTTTTAGGTTGTGTGATAGAGATTGGAGGGGAGAAGCCTCTACGCAACTGGAAAAAGCACAAAAAGGCTCGTCCATACAAAGTTGGCATTGCTCCTTATGATCCACCATGAGCAGTGCAAGGGAGTCGAGCTAATGACTTAAAACAAGCGCTTCTTGGGAGGCAACCCATGTTTATCGTTTTCTTTTATTTCTTTTGTTTTGATTTAGTTGAGTCTTTTGTTCTCTTTTAGTTTGTTTTCGTGTCTCAGGTTTATGCAATCCATACAAGAGAAACAGTTGAGAAGAACAACGACGTTCCTTACAAGCTCAAGAAACATTTAGCTTTGGTGTTCGGTATTTTGGTTGGGGTGTTATATCACTTTCGCCGTGGCTTGCATTTAAAATTTTTGATTTTTTTTTTTGTATCTCTACTTCTAGGTAATTTAGCCATGGCTAAGAGTTCTCACATGTTATGAATAGTCTTTGTTTTTATCACCACGGCTCGCGGTCATCTTAACCATGGCTTAGTCGAAAATTCACGAAAAAAAAATAAAATTGCTCCCAGGTAAATTTAGCTGCGGCTACCAATCACCATAGCCACGGCTAAAAATTTGAAACCATTCTGTCCCGGTAGCCGCGGCTACCCATGGTTTTAGCCACGGCTAAATGGCGATTTTACAAAAAAAAAAAAAAAAAAAATTCTAAAATTTCAAAACCCTTAAAATCCCCAACTCTTTTTTTTCTTTATCTCAGCAGCAAAAGTGATCTATCTCTCAACTCTCAGTACTCACGTCGTTCGTTGTTCAAGATATGTTATGTTTATTCTTGCGTTTTGGTTATGTTTTCCTGAGACTTTTGTTTTGTTTTTAGTTTCAGTTTTTTTTTTTTTTTTTTTTTTTTGCTTTTGAAGACCATGTCATGAATATTAATCTCCTAATTACAAGTATTTGTGTCTACTTTATGGTTCCTTTTGTTTATGTGTTTAGGTCACATCTATTCTCCAGCTTCGCGAGTGATTGTCGTTAGCTTCCATGAACTTTCTGTTTGGCCAACCTCACTCAATGATCAGGGCAGTATTCTTTCCCCTAGTTACTTTTATTTTCCATCATTTGGCTCATTGAGGACAATGCGCAAATTAAGTTTGGGGGTGGATACATCTTATGCATGATAATTTTTTGATATGCCCAGAAATTGATATAATTTATATACATATGTGCAAGTGAAAATGCCTTGAATGATTCTAACGAATTGTCATTTTTCTGATGAAGCTTGATGATTTTGCTGTCTCATTTGTTTTTAGCTTCCAATTCTTTTCTCTGTGATCAACATGCTTTTTCTGTGTCTTGATATCCTTTTTAGTCAAGCTTATGTAAATTTTGAGGACTTGAGGCATGAACCTTCTACGTTTGTTTAATTTTGAAGAATGCATTGATATTGCATGACCATGATATGATTTAGGCCATTTTTGATTTGTCTTCAGCCGTATGTTAGTCTGCAGTATATTCATTGTCTTTAGAACCTTTATTTAAGCCTTATTGATAAGAATGGGGTGTGCTAAGCACACCATAGACCACCATTCGCTTTTTGTTCATAAACCACATCATCTACCAGTTAGCCTAAAACAAAAATAAAGATAATCACCCGGTTATGAGAGCTTACAATTCGGTATTCTTTTAGCTATGTTTGGGTGTGTGTGTGTTATTATTTTGTGCACATCCCGAAGGAGGTTGATGTTGGTTAATTTTTGAGAATTGATGAAGGTTTTGAGATATACTAGATGAAAGATACGGATGTGAGAAGCACTTGAATTAAGTTGAGCCGAAATAGTCGAAAAGAAAAAAAAAGAAAAAAGAAAAGAAAGAAAAAAAGACAAAGGAAAAAAAAAACAACAAAACATTTCTCGACTAGGCTACATATATGTGATGTTTCGGTGATCATTGGTTAGGTATTGTAACTCGTACACAACCCAAGTTCAACAAGAAATAAGTTTGGGGGTTGTGAGTTGGAAAAGAAAAAAAAAAAAAAAAAGAGAAAGGAATGTGATGAGAATTTTGAGTATGATGCTTAGTTGGGGAGTGTAGCTTGAGGATATTGAGTTTTAAGCTCTCTAAACCCTTAGTCACTTTCTTCCATATATTTCCATACCAAGCCAACACCCGAGCCTTACATTACAAGCCGGAAAGACCTTTTGATCATGGTTATCGCGTATTGTGCATTCGAATAAGTTATATTTTCAAAGTTGGTTTGTGTTGATGAGTTTGAGTTGTTTACATAATCTTGCTTAATGTGGATTCCAGACATATGAGGAGACGTGGGTGTTCATGATTTGAGATAGTGTTGCAGAAATTTTGAGGCATGTGAATTTGAATGTTTTTGATGAATAAGTGATTTTTCCTAAGTCTTGTTCTAATGTGTTTATCTTGCCTTTGTGTATGAGTTGTAGAAATTTCGAGCTTATGTGTTTGCTTTAATTTCTTTGCTCGAGGACAATCAAACTTAAGTTTGGGGGTGTTGATAAGCTCGTATTTTACGCCTTTTAGGCGCCTCTTTTCTTGTATTTTGATGAGTTCTTGAGTGTATTTATGCCACTTATGCTTTGATGTTGTGATTGATTGTGTTTTTATAGGTTATTTGAGAATTGGAGCAAAAATGAATGAAAGGATCAAAGAAGTTCTCAAAATACTCCTTTAGCCACGACTATGAAGACCCTTAGCCATGGTGATCATGAAGGAACCTTTGTACTTTGAAGATATGAAGTTACCAAGGATAAAATAGGCAAAAAATGTGAACAGCAGATTTTAGCCGTGGCTACCGTCTTTTTAGCCGCGGCTAAGGGCCGATTTCAGCATCTATAAATACGCGTTATTAGGTCAAAATTCGGGACTTTTGCCCACTTTTGAGGGTTTGACACTTTGAAACACACCAAGAGGGTTGAGAGAAGTCTGGGGAAGAAGAAGAACGCGAGGATACTCCATCTTTGTCTATGAAGAAGGAGAATTCAAGCAAGATCTATCAAGAAACGTTATTAGGGAGTTTTAATTTCATGCTTTTAGATTTGTTTTCATTGAACATGTCTTTCAAGATGAATTATCTCTTTTCTTTTATGATTATGACTTAATTTCCCTTTGATTGAGGCCATGTGAAATCCAATTATTATGTTTGATTTATGAGTATTATTTTTTCGGATTAAATTTGTTTTGGGTTATGTGTTTAATATTCGTTCTTAATGCTTATGATTGCTTAGCTACCAATCGTATGAATTTGTGCTTAGTTTTGAGACCGAGAGGAGATAAACTAGGGATGCATCTAGGTATTAAACACCACAACATAAAATTGACTAGAGATAGATTCGATTTCCTTGTGTGTGCTTTCCGTGAAAACGGGAAATTCCATGAATCTTTGTAATGCGTTTTCATTAATTTGAATTTCCTATAGAGATATAGAAATCGTTAATGAAAATAGAATTTCTATACCAAGAGATTGGATAGTAAGTAATTTAGGGAATTTCGCCTTAACCTAATCAATCTAATAATCCGGTAAGATAGAATCATAGTCAAATTGAATAATTGGTTGAATCATGTGCCTTAATCACTTTTCTCGTTGATTTAATTCAAAGTTGATTTCTCTCATTAGTTGGTAATTGTTATTTAATATTTTAATTCATAATTCACATCTTTATCTCTTGATTTAACTTAGAATTAGATAACACAGTAATTTCAGTACTTAAATACAATTGTCTCTAGGGTACGATAATCCGGACTTACATCCACTATATTACTTGCACGACCTAGTACACTTGCTAGGATTTTGTGTGTCAACGCTTGGTCGAAGGACTTACAACTCTTAAACTAGAAGCTTTACTCTTTACCCCTATTTCCCTTATTCTCTTCTCTTCCCCCTTATTGCCATCATTAGCCTTCAAAAAGTGTTCTGTTAATAGGCTGACTTGAGTAGCAATCTGAGCCATTGATGCTTCTAAACTGTCTATGCACTTATCGAAGTGCTCTTTCATGGCCAGTTGATTTGCCCTTGTAGCATCATTCATCTCTTGAAATTCCTTAAGGCAATCAGCAACTGCTGCTTGAGCTGCACCGCGCATATGAGCAATTTGGGCGCTCATGTTCTGAGACTCAATCTTGGCTAAATCAATTTTGATCCAATGGAGGGCTTCAGCATTCTGAGTGGCATGATCACTCACTTTCTCTAGAACTGATTTCAATAGTGGCCCAAAAGTTTGACTCACATCGGAAGGAACGGCTTGAGTAGCCGGTCACTTAAACTTTGATGTGTACTTGAGTGAGTCAAGGGAGATTTGATGTGCTGGATCAAACGTTGTTCCTCGTGCTTTAATCGGTAACTCAGCAACATCTGGAACATCTGGTTCGGAAGCGTCAGGATTGACCTCTAGTGGAGACGCTTGAACTGGTTCCTCAGCAGACGCTAGAATACTTGGCACTTCTGATGCAAACTCTGGTTCAAACTCTTCAAGAAATTCCACAGGTACTTCCTCAAGTGCTGACTCCTCTTGACGAAACTCAGTGAATTGGACGTTCAACCTTGCTAAAGGTATATCTGCATAAGAGTCTGAAGCACTCTCAAGAAGTTCGTTCAGCCATGAACGAAATATGCAAGATCCCTGAATAAATGTGCGGAGTGGACTATCTCTGGCCCTGACATACATTGGACCCATGATGTCCAACACATGATTTGGAAAAATCCTTGACTGCGGTCTGGGGATCAAAAATAACATATCTGGGCAGTAGTGCAAGGAAAATCCAATGATCCTATCTTTTGGAAGACGTTGAGAATTGTGAGCTTCAGGCACGTACATTCTGTAGTACTCTTCTTAATAAGGATAAACAGCTCGAGCGATGCCCTAATTCTGTTTCAGCAAGGAAAGGACATATGCATAGTGTTCGCTTACTTCCTATCTGATAGTTGGGAGGAGTGGATTACCCTGGAAGTTGCGGATCTTGGAGCCGTTGGGCTTGTCCAAGTTTTCTGTGAAAATCTTGTCAAAGTGAGGAATGGGAGCCATGATCTTTACCATTAACCAAAAATTGTCATCACAGTGGCTGGAAGTAGTTGATAAATCTGATACTGGAAAACTTCCACTGCTAGATGTGTGGCTATTGAAGCGGAGAGGAGTAATTGTAAGCTTGTGTAACGATTGACGCAGAAACCTATCTATTGGTTGGCGAATGCTTAGCAACTGATCTGTTGGTCCCACACGCTGTTAACTCTTCTCTGGGCAATACTTGGCGAATTGATGCTTCTTATCATGCATGCCTATGCCGAAAAGATGAGGAGCGTTGACCAAATCTTGAAATGTATACTTATTGCCCATGTACGCTTAAACCCAATTCACTTCATTCATGCAGTAGTCTATATCTGCATTCACGATAGCCCGAATGCCTTCATGGTGAATGTCTCTATTGATTCAAAGCGATATCTGTCTATTTTATAACTAGCGTTCCACACACTTTGGAAGTAGTCATCCGCTTCTTCTTGAATCAAGTCTGTGAGAGACGCTGGACGATTACCAGCATAAACACCCTTATTTTTCCAAAGGCGAAGTGGATTAACTGAATTTTTATTCGCATCACTGTGCACCACTTCTGGAAAGTGGGAGTATCCTTCTCTGTTTAAGAGTTCCTTTGTTGGATTTAGAAACTTAATAGATATACGCTCATAGATTCTGATATTGAAATCTCTTGGAGCAAGGCTAGTTAGTTTGCTATGCCCCATGTCGAGATAGTATGCCAAGTCTATATCAGAACTAGGAATTTTGATATCATCTCTTTCTTCATGAATAGCGATGGAAGCAGGAACTTGACCAGTAGGTTGTTCATCGGCAATAGCTTAGTAATATGCCCGCTCCACATCTATCAGTTCTGAGCTAAAAAGTATCTCACAGATAGATTTATCATGCTCTATCAACATAGATACTTCATTCTCCGTATTAATATAATGTTCTTCATCGCAGCCTGCGGGAATAAAGTCTTCTTCAAGCGCTGGTGGCATATAGTTGATTGAATGGTCAATCGTCTTGATAGGATCCATCTTGAAAAAGTGCCTTGGTACTGCAACATTTTCAGTGACGCTCTGACCTTCCGAGCATGCCTCTATTATGACCTCTAAAGAAAGTAGTGGTTGGACCCATTTCGATGTAGGTTCCTCGGTATCCAATGCAACGCTTGTTGCAATATCTTTGGCAATGGCTACCACTTCTTCTATATCAACATCTAGATAGACATCGACGGGTGCTTCAGCAGCAACTAGAACAATAGCTGTAGCACAAGTACTATGCTCTATAAGAGCATGATCTTCTACAGATGTAGGGAAAAAAAACGCCGTGGGAAGAAATAAACTTACCCTGAGAACTTTTCTCAATCCCAGCAGCTTCTTGAGCGCTTGGCTCAATGGTCTTAGGCTCTTCAGGAGCATGGGCAGGTTTAACGCTTGCCTGTCTTGGAACGCTTGAAAATCTTCTTGACGTTGACTCCTTCAACAAGCTTAAGCGTTTGGGCTGGAGGAGCAACAGTTGGTTCTTCAAAATCGATTTTCTTGATAATGACTTCCAACTTTCTCCGCTTGATCAAAGGAATCTTTTCCTTCTTATCCTCAACAGTTTCTTCATCAGCAGCCTTAGGAGGAGACTCAACAGCAGGAGCCTTGGGCTTATGAGGTGCCCTCTTTTTCTGTACAGCCGGACGCTTCACGGCTTCAACAAGAGCAAGACGCTCAGCGTCCCCATCGGACGCTTCGCGTACGACTAGACACTCAGATAGTGGTCTCGCAGCACCACCAACTCGGGGAGGGTGAAGAATATTAGTCAAAATTCTCTTCCCCAACAGCTTGACCTTGGCCAAAGGAAGCCCCGACGAGTGAACACACTTGGCTCTATACAAGACATCACTCAGAATAATTTCATAGGGTTTGTTTGTGGCGCTCAAATAGTCTCTAAACCTTTCGAACACATACTCGCTCCAGTTAATCTTGATGTCCAATAGTATGGCCATCATCATCTAAAACTGCATCGGGTTGACCTTATCGAAGGTACCCACTCTACATTCTATGATTTTGCTACAGAAATCAGCCATCAATCTTGAGTGCCATTTGAATGTTTTTGAAAGAGTTGAACTGAGATTTGCTTTTAAAGAGATAGAGAGAGAGAGTAATTTTGAAGATAGCTCGAGTAAAAAGTGAATAATTTTTCTGCAAAAATTTGTTTTAAATAACACAGTTGAAAATTATGTTTCTCTCATCCCATTAAGATTTTACCATGTGTAAAGTTATTGAATCTCAGCCATAAATATTTTTAACTACGGACGCGAGATTTGGGTAAGAGAGGAAAGTTACATTTGGTAACTCCCATATATAAAGCTTTGACGTCCAAGTAAAAATTTAAAACGTTTGGCATTTTCAGAGTGTGATGCACGCGCTTGATGATACACTGACATGTACACAAACACGTACTAACTCTGAACCGTCATTTTTGGAAAGTTTTTAATTTAGTCGCCAGTTTGATGTGATTGAAGTGTGTGGATAAAGGTCAAAATTAATCTTTGAGTCTATCCATCACGTCACTAATCATTTAAAATGTTATGCATGAATTTTATAAAAGGTTTGTATTAAGTGTTGAAGGGAATGTGTTCAACGCTTAACATATACCACTTGTTAGATTTATGTGGACGTTTGAAATTAAATTATTTTTATATTTGAGCATCCAACATATCATGCAAAAAAAATAACGATAAGCGTTGATGATCTATGCATATGAAAATAGTTTTAATCATTGATGCTTATGAATATGTTCAAGTACAATTTTAAGGTTCCCCCTAAATTGTATGTCTAATGAAAATATGATGCATAATGATTAAGCGTTTAAATCAATCATACCTAATTCACTTCTTAAAATGAGAAAGCGTTGTTCGTTGAGAGCTTTGGTGAAGGTATCTACCTATTGTTTGTCAGCTCCAATAAAGTGCATGAAGATATCTTTCTTTTGAACATGGTCACGAAAAAAATGGTACTAATATCAATATGTTTGGTTCTGGAATGAAGAACAGGGTTTTGAGTCATGGCTAGGGCGCTTTGGTTATCACAATGAATAGGGGTTAGACCTAGGATTATTACATAATCTCTAAGTTGTTGCCTCATCTATAACACTTGTGCACGACAACTTCCTGCAGCTACATACTTGGCTTTAGCTGTAGAGGTAGCTATCGATTGTTGTTTCTTACTATGCCATGAAACTAACCTATCACCTAGAAATTAACATGTACAACTAGTGCTCTTACGATCTATTTTGCAACCTGCAAAATGTGCATCTGAGTAACCAATTAGTTCAAAAGGAGAGTCCCTTGGATACCATATGCCCACATTTTGAGTGTCTTTTAGGTACTTAAGGATTCTCTTGGCAGCAATTAAGTGTGACTCTTTAGGATCAGCTTGAAATCGTGCACACATGCATACCGATAACATAATATCAGGTCTACTAGCAGTAAGATAAAGAAGTGATCTGATGATACCTCTATAATTAGTGATATCAACCTTCTTCCCACTTTCATCTTTATCTAACTTATGGGTTTGGCTCATTGGAATTTTTGAAGATGATGCATTTTTCATACCAAATTTCTTAATCATATCTCGTGTATATTTAGCTTGGTTAATAAATATGCCATTAGGGAGTTGTTTAAATTGTAATCCTAAGAAGAAAGTTAATTCACCCATCATGCTCATTTCAAATTGTTCTTGCATCATTTTTGAAAATTTCTCACACAGACGCTTATTAGTAAATCCGAAAATAATATCAACAACATAAATCTGGACTAAGAGAATATCTTCATCATTGGTAATTTTAAATAATGTTGTATCAATGCTGCCTTTTGAAAAGCCTTTACCAATAAGGAAAATATAGAGAGTGTCATACCATGCTCTGGGTGCTTGCTTAAGCTCATAAAGTGCTCTATCTAGCTTGTAAACCATACCCTTACCATGACTTTTGATGAATCCTGGTGGTTGCTCCACATACACTTCTTCTTGGAGTTTACCATTCAGGAAAGCACTCTTCACGTCCATCTGATACACCATAAACTTGTTGAATGCTGCATATGCTAGAAACATGCGAACTGCTTCAAGATGGGCGACGGAAACATATGTCTCATCAAAATCAATACCCTCTTCTTGCAAATATCCTTAAGCAACAAGTCTGGTTTTGTTCCTTATCACAATGCAATTCTCATCCATCTTGTTTCTATAAACCCATCTAGTTCTAATAACTCCTTGGTGAGTTGGCCTTGGTACTAGCGTCCAAACCTTTCTACGCTCGAACTGATTAAGCTCTTCTTGCTTGGCTTCAATCCAATTGGGATCACTTAATGCTTTATCCATTTTATTAGGTTCCATCTGAGATAGAAAGCTTGTGAACATAGCCTCGTTAAATGTAGCGGCCCTAGTCCTTACAGGCGCTCCAACATCTCCAATAATCTACTCTGGTGGTTGATCACGCAACCAAAGTCTATCTGGTTGGAATGGGTTAAGAGGTTGAACAGGCGCTTGACAATCCTCTTGCGTAGGCGCTCCAAGTTCACAGAGTCTGCCTTGCTCTTGATGATCACTCTCTTCATGATCATCAGCATATCTTACATTGTTATCCGAAATAACCTCACGAGTAATCTTAGGAGGGGGCACTAAGATCTCATCATTGTCATCACTTTCATCATCAAGAGTAATCTTAGACGCTTGATGACACAAATCTTCAACTCTTACATCATTCATATTAACCTTACTCGGTTCTTGGTTAGCATTATAAAAAACAACACGGATAGATTCCTCAACCTTCGATTTGATCTTATTTAGGATGCGAAAATTCTTTCTATTCTTGGCGTAGCCTAGAAAGATTCTCTCATCCACTTTAGGCTCAAATGTCTTTAGGCTTTGGAATCCATTATTATGGATAAAACATTTAGAACCAAAGACGTGAAAGTATGAAACATTTGGCTTACGTCCCTTCCATAGGTCATATAGAGTTTTCCCATGCTGTTTGTTGATCATGCAATGGTTTTGAGTGTAACAGGCAGTGTTGATCGCTTCGGCCCAAAACCTAGGAACAACCTTGGACTCTGCTAACATTGTCCTAGCGGCTTCCTTGAGCATTCTATTCTGGCGCTCAGCAACACCATTCTATTAGGGAGTTCTAGGAGCTGAATACTCGTGATGTATTCCATTCTCTGCACAAAACTTCTCAACAACCTTGTTAGTAAACTCAATAACATGATTGCGCCTTATTCTTGTAACCTTAAGATTTTTCAAAGTTGGAAGTTACCGAATAAGCATTGTCAACTTGTCACATGTCTCATCTTTGGATCAAAAAAAATTCCACCCAAGTAAATCGAGAGAAATCTTCTACTATCACCAAAGTATACTTCTTACCGCTCACACTAATCATTTGAACGGGTCCAAACATATCCATGTGAAGTAGTTCGAGTATTCTCGAGGTAGATAGACAAGGCTTTCTCTTTAAAGATGATTTAGCTTGTTTTCCCATTTGACAAGCGTCACAAAGGCGATCCTTATTAAATGGTCCTTTAGGTAATCCCTCTACAAGATTTAGTGTTGTAAGCTGAGAGATTGTCTTAAAGTTGAGGTCATTCATTTTTCTATGTCATAACCAACACATTTTAGATTCATTTTTAGCCATAAAGCATGTTAGTTTGTTATCTATTGTTGAACCCCAATCTACTAAAAGCAATAGTCGCTTGAGAACTTAACTTTAAAGCCTTTATCACAAAATTGACTTATGCTTAACATATTATGCTTAAGAACCTCAACATACTAAACATCACTTATCAGGATGTTCCCCCCTATGCACAGTACCTATACCTTTGGTTTTACCTTTGGAGTTGTCACAAAATACAACCTGGGGACCATTGGCAGCTCGATAGTTGATCAAAAGATCCTTGGAGTCTGTCATGTGCCTTGACGACCCACTATCGTGTTGGGTTGGGTCCTATTCCCCGGGTGGCTCGTGGCAGCGGAATTTAAAAATTAAACGTACAACCACCCGAAATAGGAATAATGGCATGCTCGATTATGCTATAGAGAAGGTTGCGAGAATTTTTACCTTTTTGATTAAATTATTGCAGCAACCAATTTGATCTTTTCAACCCTGTGATGCAATTCCACACGATTCCTTGGAGAAAATCGCCCGTCTATCGTATCCCCGGTTTTAGTGCTCCAAACGTCGCACCTCTAAGATGTATCCACACCTCGTTCAAGTCACCACCTACTTCGTTATTGGTGCTAGCCAACGAAATACGTCTAAGTCTAAAACCTAGGCTTGATTATGTGAAGGGATGGAATATGTGAATCGTTCAGTTCAACACATGAACAAAACAATATCGTATTGGAATAAGGAAAGGGGTAATTTTTGGCTTAAGGATGATAAGGAAAAACTCTCTTTTTTTCCAGTTAAGGGTTCGAATTTTTACATCTTTTTAAACTTAGGGTTTTAGTCTTGCACTCACTTATATATAGAACAGGAACCCTAAAGTCCTTATTCAACTGCAAGACTTGGAGAAGAAGAAAACCCTTTTCTTCTTCACCAAGATTTCGAATCCCAGCTGCCAAGGCCCCTTAAATTCGGCCATCATCCTTATTTTTAAGTCCAAGAATTAATTCTTGACTCCATATTTAATTATGGGCTAAACCCATCAATTAAATATTCCCATATAATTAAAACCTTTTTAATTATATTCACTTATTCCAATTGACTTATTTATTTAACTTGGACCAAGCCCAACTAAATAAAATATTTGGACTCTACTAGGTCCATTAATTTAATTAATTCTACAAGATTAATTAAAATAGTCGAATTAATTGAATCGCCTCAATTAATCTTAATCACATCATATAAGTAGTGACTCTCACGAGTTAAGTGTGTGACCCCTTAGGCTCGTCTACTATCTAGTAGTAAGTACACTTTTCCAATGTGCTAGTGTGCTTTCCTAAAATAGAAAGCACTAGATTAAATCATTCCTTTGATTCAATCAAGCCTCGAATTAATCACCATATTAATTCTCGGCACTCACAAATCATGGTTATTGTCTAGCAACGGGCCACGAAAACCTAGACAAAGACGAAGATAAAGATACGCCTTTCGTGATCTTGATCCTTGTATAAGTAAGATCCCTCCATCTAATCTCCCGATTGAATCTAGAGTAGAGGCTAAGGTCAAAGCTCTATTAATTCAATAACTATGCTTCCCAAATACGGTGAGATCGACTTCGACTATCTAAACGAGGAAACCCTACGCCTCTTTAGATATCATACTTCGGCCGAAGATTCCTAAAGTCGATTCACTATATAAACACAGGAGATTCACTGACAAGTCTAATGTCAGAGATAGATCCCATCTTGATTCTCACGTGCCTTTATACACAATTAGCCCATGTCTGATTTTGCCCATTTGCGATCATCTAAGTAATCATGTAACAAACCAAGACATGTTCAATTGTGTATAAGACATCCAATGGAACCTCAGGTTCTAAGGATTACTCTTATACTACAAGACCACTGGAAGTTCCAGATTCGACTGGGATCCATTTAAGGGAACTACATGGGGTTGTTCAGTATATCTATTCCCACAATAGGAACCCTCACACATGCATAGGCTTTCACCGTGCCAATATCTGTGGAACGAGATACACTCTATCAAGAATATGCATAATATAAGCAAGTCTTTTGGTCCTCATTGATGTCCCTTCATCTTTTGGGCCTCATCGATATCCCTTCATCTCTACGAGCCCATTCACGACTTGGAACATATGTTTAAGAATCACAGCTTTGGAGACATATTCCCTCATTGCCATTCCCGATGTGCAATGATGTCCCATAGCTATGTGTGATCCTTCGGTACTTTATTCTAAGTTAAGACAAAGCTATATGCACGAATAAAGAATGCCAAAAGATTAACTTTATTTATATGAAAAAGATCATTCAGCTAGAGTTATTATTACATAGAATGGCGCCCTAAATTTGTGCGCCGGGCATAAACTCTAACAATCTCCCACTTGCCCTTGTGCCAATTGCCCATGTACTTGAAGCCCATTCTCCCTAAATGTCCTTTAAATATTTTTTAGCTTAAGGGTTTGGTGAGCGGGTCCGCCACATTGTCTTCCGAGTCCACACGTTCCACTCGAACGTCGACTCTCCCAATGATCTCCCTGATCAAGTTGTATCGCCTCTGTATGTGCTTGGATTTTTGATAAGACCTTGGCTCCATTGCTTGTGCAATAGCCCCGTTGTTATCACAGTTCAAAGGTATTGCGTCTACAACGGATGGAACTACACCCAATTCTTGGATGAAGTTCCTTATCCAAACACCTTCCTTCATAGCCTCTGAAGCTGCGATATATTCTGCTTCAGTGGTGGAGTCCGCCACAGTTTCTTGCTTGGAACTTTTCCAGCAAACGGCTCCTCCATTGAGCAGATAGACAAATCCCGAGACCGACTTCGAGTCATCCACATCTGTTTGGAAACTCGAATTGGTGTATCCCTCTAACTCCAATTTTCCATGTCCTTATATCAAAAACATGTCCTTAGTCCTGTTAAGGTACTTAAGGATCGCTTTCGCTACATTTCAGTGCTTCTCACCGGGATCAGCCTGATATCAGCTGGACACACTCAATGCGTACGCCACATCGGGTCTTGTGCATATCATCGCGTACCTTATGCTACCTATAGCTGAGGCATAAGGTATTTGGGACATTCTTACTCTTTATTCTTGAGTCTTAGGAGACATTGACTTGGAAAGTGTAATCCCATGTCCCATTGGCAAGAATCCGCTCTTAGTTTCTTCCATCTTAAATCTCTTAAGTACGCGATCGATATATATGGATTCAGAGAGTCCTAGTAGCCTACTCGCTCTCTCTCGGTATATCTTCATACCAATTACGTAGGATGCCTCTCCCATACCTTCATTGAAAATTTTTTAGAGAGCCATACTTTAGTCGACTGCATCATTCCAATATCGTTTCCGATCAAAAGAATATCATCAACATAAAGTATTAGAAATGTAACGGCGCTCCCACTAACCTTCTTGTACACACAAGCCTCTTCAACATTTTGCACATATCCATACTCTTGTATGACAATGTCAAACCGTTTATTCCAGCTTCGGGAAGCCTGCTTTAATCCATAAATGGAATTTTGGAGCTTACACACTTTGTGTTCGCTCGTTTCGGATGTAAAGCCTTCTGGCTATTGCATGTGTATCTCTTCCTCAATCTCTCCATTGGGCAATTCGCCAGCAGCTCTTTCTCAACTGTTCCCTTCCGTTCAGTACAGACAGAGTTCAAACAGAAATTAGAGAAGGGGGGACGCGTTCATGCAGTCTTTACATCCATCTACCAGATCTCAAAATCGAGAAATGTAGATATAGCAAGCAGAATCCTAATGGATTTTAGCATCGCCACTGGCGAGAAGGTTTCCTCATAGTCAACGCCTTACCTCTGAGTGAATCCTTTTGCCACGAGGCGTGCTTTATAGGTTGCCACCTCTCCATCAACTCCAAGCTTCTACTTATACACCCACTTACAGCCAATGGGTTTCACGCCCTCTGGTGGGTCCACCAAGATCCATACCTTGTTGGAGTCCATTTCAGACTTCATGGCTTCTAGCCATTTTCCCGAATCAATGTCAGACATTGCTTCCTTATAACTCTTTGGATCAGAGTCTAAGGGAGGATCATCTAAGTTCTTTTCTTCCAATAGGCCAAGCCATCATTTAGGTGCCTTTGGAACTCTTTCAGATCTCCTCAAGGGTTGTGTGTTCTCAGAAGGTGTATCGGAATTAGCTTCATTAGTGTCGGGTGGGTTATTTTGTACTCCTTGATTCGAATCACTTTGATTCATCTCATCAAGTTCTACAGCCTTGCCTTTCCTATCCAAAAGGAATCCTTTTTCTAGGAAATTGGCATTTCTTGAAATAATCACTTTTTGTTCCACAAGGTTGTAGAAGTAGTATCCAATAGTTTCCCTTGGATACCCTACAAAATAACACAAAGAGGATTTGGGATCCAATCCCACTAAATGCTTCACATAAGCGGGGCACCCCCATATTTTCAATTGAGCATACGAGGGACCACACCAAGTTTCATATGGGGTCTTGGGCACAGCCTTGGACGGCGCCCTATTCAACAGATAGGTTGATGTTTCAAGCGCATAGCCCCACATGGACTTAGGAACTTCAGTGAAACTCATCATGGATCGAACCATATCCAACAATGTTCAATTCCTTTGCTCGACTACCCCGTTATGTTGAGGCGTGCCTGGAGGAGTCCACTGTGTGAGAATCCCATTCTCTTTAAGAATGAACCAGAAGACAAGTATTCTCCTCCCCGATCAGATCGAAGGCTTTAATACTTTTTCGAAGTTGCTTCTCTACATCATATATAAACTCCTTGAATTTCTTAAAGGATTCAGATTTATATCTCATCAGATATATGTAACCATACCGAGAGTGATCGTCGGTAAAGGTTATGAAGTAGCTAAACCCTCCTCGAGCATCTATGCTCATATGGCCGCACACATCCATATGGATCAAATCCAATGGACTTGTGGCTCATTCCGCTTTACCCGAAAATGGCAACTTGGTCATTTTTCCTTTGAGACACGATTCTCAAGTTGTCAATTCATCTAAGTTTTGGAGACCTAAATGAGTTGCCAAGCTTCGAATTCTTTCTTTAGAGATATGACCTAGTCTCTCATGCCACATTAGTGCGTCTATTTGATTATCTTATTTACGTTTATTTCTTTGTTGAATATTGAGATTAGAAATTGTTGGGAAAACAGTATAAACTCCATCTTTCAATTTTGATTCCATAATAAGAGATGATTCATAAGATAAAAACAAAGATTTATTACGAATCTCAAAAGAATAACCCTCTTGATCCAAAACCGGTATCGAGATAATGTTTCTTATTATTTCAGGAACAAAATAAACAAAATTTTAATACTAAATTTCTATCTCCTATCCCTAAGTAGATCGTCCCCATGGCTTTGGCAGCAACCCGTGCTCCATTTCCCATCCGCAAGGTCATGTCTCCTCTACTTAGCTCCTTGATTCTTGTCATCTCCTGCAAGTTATTGCAGATATGAACTCCACATCCAGAGTCGAGAATCCAAGAAGAATTGTTAACTGAAAAGTTAACTTCAACAAAGAACGTACCTTGAGCCTGTGGCTCTTTGCAATTCCTTTGCTAGTGCCCAGTCTTCCCACATTTGAAGCACTTATCTGATTTAGCTTTCTTACCCTTCTTGATTCCTCTTTTGCCTTTCAGTTTCTTAGTCTTGTTCTTCTTCTTGTTACCCTTCTTAGGTTTAGAAGATGAATTCATAAGAAGCACCGTCTTGTCTCTCTTTATAGTGCTTTCAGCCGTCTTCTGCATGTTCAATAACTCAGGAAGCTTAGCTTCAAGTTGATTCATGTTGAAGTTGACCACAAATTGGTCATAAGAACTAAGGAGTGACTGTAGGACCAAGTCCATAGACAGCTCGTTACTAAGCACCACACCAAGATTAGTCAACTTTTGAATCAGCCCTATTTTCTTGAGCACATGAGTACTTACATCAGAGCCATCAATCATGCGAGCCCTGAAAAGCTCTCTTGAGATTGCAAATCTCTCTCTCCTAGATTTAGTACCATACAGCTCTTGCAAATGGAGAAGAATCGATGTAGAGTTCTCGATCATCTCGTGTTGCCTTTGCAATTCATTGTTCATTGAGGCCAACATGAGATATCGCACATGCATGTCATCTTTCTTCCATTGCTGGTACTGAATTTCTCATCATCAGACGAATCCTCTTCCGGCTCTTCTTGCACTGGTATATCAAGGACATACCCCCTTTTCTCAGACAAAAGGATAATCTTAAGGTTACGAAACCAATCTTCAAAGTTAGGACCGGTTAGTTTGTTTGTTTCGAGAATTGTTTTGAATGGATTAGACATATCGTGTTTTCTACAAAATGTACGAGGCAGACGATAAGAAATGGATTTTCAAATAAAGTTCTTATACAATTTGGTCTTTAATTGTACAAGTCTCCTACTATTTTTCCAAATCCTACCACTCTCTTGGTGTGATTAGAAGAATAGTTAATTCTTTAGTGGGCTTGAGATCTACCCAAACTTCATCATATGCCCCATTTTCTGAGCTAACATATGACTAGTTCGAATAGTAGCCTTACCGGCCCTTCTATCTTCCTTGATAGTTCTCAAGATCTTTTTTTTCTCATCTTTCGCATGTGCCCCATTTTTTGAGCTAACACATGATAGTCGATGTTAGGCTCAACCCATCAAATATCCCATGGTCAATCATTAATTCCATTACCCCCATTTTCTGAGCTAAGTAATGAAACCAATGACCCAACAGGGCATCATATGCTTAGTAATGCTCACAGCCTTTCTTAGGTTCAACCCACCCCATTTTCTGAGCAAATGGATTTGAACTTCAGCGGCATATCACATGGCATTTACTTATGACGGAAGGAATGAAAATAGAACTCCAATTCTATTCCCACATTAGCCTAATATGTTTCAAGGAGGGAATTATATTGCATACATGTAGGTCTCATCAGTATTACAATTATCTTGTTTAGTTATCTATCCTATGCATGCATTTCACAACACATCACATATCGTATTGGAAAGATAAATAAACATCCCATAAAGCGGTAAATTGAGGATGAAACACCTCGATCCCTAACCTACTAACCCACTGAGCCATAGTGGGCCAGGACATTCCAGAAAATAAAAACAATTAGACTATTACAATGGGTTCCACCACAGCATACAAGTCTTCGAGTTTTGGCTTTGTCTTCTCGCTCCGTCTTCGATTACATAGTCTATCAACTACTGCTAATCTACTTGACAGAAAAGTAAAAGCCAAACCAGCTATTTTTACAACTCTAAAATATTACATACAAAGAAAACCAAAAACATAGACTAGGCTCGTGGTTCATCCCTATGCCAAGCAACAAACATATATATATGCGATATCCAAAGTTTACCCATCCGTCGTCTAAACAAAATTGCAAATTTCATCAGGATAATATCAATTTCCAATTTTTGAAACCCTGTTTTCAAAAATTATAGGTTTTTAAACAATCAACTGGGCTCAGATTCTTTGGTTACCCGATCTTACGACATCAAAAACCGAGAAAAAAATTTGACCTGAGTCTGCTGGCCACGCCCAGGCGCCGACCTGGCATGGCGGCGCCTGCCGGTGCCTGGGGGCCAATCACCCCACACCCGGGCACAGGCAACAACGCCTGTTGCTGTACGGGATTTCTCCCTTTTACATCCATGAGTGATTCGTTCAGTCAATGATGGACGAATTCGATCCCACCTCGGGCCAGGCATAATCACTCGACAATTGAGTCTTCGGCTTGATTATCTCGCGACGTCCTCCCAACGGTGATTCCAAAAAATCCTTCATCATCCAAATTAAATCCCCTCACACCCAAGATTCATTCTTTTCAACTGAATTTTACAAAACCAATATCGTTTTCTTAAAAAACATCTTATCAATCAAATATATCCCAATTGAAAAATCAATTATTCTAAACGACAAACATATTGTTAACATGAACCAATTTACATACGCGTAAATAAACAAGCTTATCACATAATATAGCTAATCGAGCCAACCATGGCTCTGATAACACTGTTGGGTTAGGTTCTATTCCCCGGGTGACTCATGGCAGCGGAATTTAAAAATTAAATGTACAACCACCCGAAACAGGAATAATGGTGTGCTCGATTATGCTATAGAGAAGGTTGTGAGAATTTTTATCTTTTTGATTAAATTCTTGCAGCAACCAATTTGATCTTTTCAACCCTGTGGTGCAATTCCACACGATTCCTTGGAGAAAATCGCCCATCTATCTTATCCCCGATTTTAGTGCTCCAACATCGCACCTCTAAGATGTATCCACACCTCGTTCAAGTCACCACCTACTTCGTTATTGCTGCTAGCCAACGAAATAGGTCTATGTCTAAAACCTAGGCTTGATTATGTGAAGGGATGGAATATGTGAATCGTTAAGTTCAACAAATGAACAAAATGATATTGTATTGGAATAAGGAAATGGGCAATTTTTGGCTTAAGGATGATAAGGAAAAACTCTCTTCTTTTTCCAGCTAGGGGTTCGAATTTTTACCTTTTTTTAAACTTAGGGTTTTAGTCTTGCACTCACTTATATATAGAACAAGAACCCTAGAGTCCTTATTCAACTGCAAGACTTGGAGAAGGAGAAAACCTTTTCTTCTTCACCAAGATTTCGAATCCCAGCTGCCAAGGCCCCTTAAATTCGGCCATCATCCTTATTTTTTAGCCCAAAAATTAATTCTTGACTCTATATTTAATTATGGGCTAAACCCATCAATTAAATATTCTCATATAATTAAAACCCGTTTAATTATATTCACTTATTCCAATTGACTTATTTATTTAACTTGGACCAAGTCCAACTAAATAAAATACTTGGACTCTACTAGGTCCATTAATTCAATTAATTCTACAAGATTAATTAAAATAGTCGAATTAATTGAATCGCCTCAATTAATACATATTCCATATTAGGAAAGGACTAGACTTTCCTAATTTCCTCAAATTGATTAATCACATCATATAAGCAATGACTCTCATGAGTTAAGTGTGTGACCCCTTAGGCTCATCTACTATCTAGTAGTAAGTACACTTTTTAAAAGTGCTAGTGTGCTTTCCTAAAATAGAAAGCACTAGATTAAATCATTCATTTGATTTAATCAAGCCTCGAATTAATCGCCATATTAATTCTCAGCACTTACAAATCATGGTTACTGTCTGGCAACGGGCCACGACGACCAAGACAAAGACGAAGATAAAGATACGCCTTTCGTCATCTTGATCCTTGTATAAGTAAGATCCCTCCATTTAATCTACCGATTGAATCTAGAGCAGTGGCTAAGGTCGAAGCTCTATTAATTCAATAACTATGCTTCCCAAATACGGTGAGATCGACTTCGACTATCTAAACGAGGAAACCCTATGCCTCTTTAGATATCATACTTCGGCCGAAGATTCCTAAAATCGATTCGCTATGTAAACATAGGAGATTCACTGACAAGTCTAATGTCAGAGATAGATCCCATCTTGATTTTCACGTGCCTTCATACATAATTAGCCCATGTCTGATTTTGTCCATTTGTGATCATCTAAGTAATCATGTAACAAACCAAGACATGTTCAATTGTGTATAAGACATCCAATGGAACCTCATGTTCTAAGGATTACTCTTATACTACAAGACCACTGGAAGTTCCTGATTCGACTGGGATTCCATTTAATGTAATTTCGATGGGGTTGTTCAGTATACCTATTCCCACAATAGGAACCCTCATACATGCATAGGCTTTCACCGTGCCAATATCTATGGAATGAGATACACTCTATCAAGAGTATGCATTATATAAGCAAGTCTTTTGGGTCTCCTCAATATCCCTTCATCTCGACGAGCCCATTCACGACTTGGTTCATATGTTTAAGAATCACAGCCTTGGAGACATATTCCATCATTGTCATTCCCGATGCGCAATGTTGTCCCATAGCCATGTATGATCCTTCGGGACTTTATTCTAAGTTAAGACAAAGCTATATTCATGAATAAAGCATGCCGAAAAGATTAACCTTTATTTATATGAAAAAGATCGTTCAGCTAGAATTATTATTACATAGAATGGCGCCCTAAATTAGTGTGTGGGCATAAACTCTAACATATCGATGTACCAAACAGATGTATTGGCTCTATCTCTAGGTATCTGCAATCAAAAGGGAAGTTCTATTTCTTTTTAGGTACCCATTGTGACTTGGGACCTTTAACATTAGTAGCGATGTTAGTTTGAACTAGAACTTTACGAACCCATATTTGCTTAATCTTGATTGCGGGAGGATTAGCCTTCTTGGGTTTCACATTGTGTTGTGTGTGCATTTTGTTCACCTTGTGCTGTGTGTGCTTTTTGGATGTATAATAATATCCTCGATTATAATAGTAGTCATAATAATAATCATCATAGTAACAATAATATGATCTAGACCCTTGTGGATATTGAAGCTGGTATTTTTTTGGCGTTGTTTTGGGGTGCACTTTTGGTGCTGGACGCTTAGCGCTTGATTCACAGTGGTTAGGTTTATCCTTAGACTTTTGACCGTTTGGATGAACCTTTCTGTTGGTCCCAAGTGGCATATGAAAGGGTCTAGAAGGGGGGTTGAATAGACCCTGAAGTCTTTTTCGACTTCAAAAGATTTCGTACTAAAATGGTTTTTGGACACTTGAAATAGTAGACGCTTGAAGTATCTAACGCTTGACTTAAGCGTTCACTTAGAATATAGGCGCTATGGTGAAGCGTCTAACGAAGACTGTTTTTTATAAAGTTAACTTAGATTTCAAGACTTGAATACTTTAACCGAGTAGGTTTGAGCGTTCAATTCTTTGATCAGTGTTAGCACAGCGGAATGATTTTTGTAGTCTTCTTTTAAAAGCTTTAGCGTCACAAGACGTTTCTTAGTTGCTCCAGCGTTTGATTGTGTTTTACTTAATCAGTTTATGCAATGATGTAGATAAAAGAATTGACTAAAAAGTAAATGACACAATATTTATAAGGTTCGTTGGGTGGTGTAATCCCAACTACGTCCTTCTTCTCCTCGAACACTTGGAGGCAATCCACTAAAATGATTCTCAAAGAACCACACAGAATCTTCTACAAATTAGGGAGAGATGGATGTCGATATTAAGAGTTGATTGGAATTGGTTCAACGCTTAACTGATAACACTTGTTGGTATATAAAAATTAGACGCTTAGGATTGAAAAGACTTTTATGTTTGAGCGTCTAATATTTTATGCATAAGTAATACTAAGCGTTGATGATCATGCATCTGAAAATTTTGATCATTGACGCTTGTAGTTATGGTTAAGTACAACTTTAAGGTTCCCCCTAAATTTGATAACTTGTACCAGTTAAGAGAAAAAAACTTTTAGACACAAATTAAGTGGATTCCCCCAAAATTATATGTCTAATAAAACATGATGCAAAATGATTAAGCATTTAAATCAATCATACCTAATTCACTTCTCAAAGTGAGAAAGCGTAGTTCGTTGAGTGCTTTGGTGAAGATATCTGCCACTTGTTTGTCAGTTCAAATGAAGTGCATGGAGATACCTTTCTTTTGAACGTGGTCACGAAGAAAATGGTATCTAATGTCAATGTGTTTGGTTCTGGAATGAAGAACAGGGTTTTGAGTCATGGCTAGAGCGCTTTGGTTATCACAATGAATGGGGGTTGGACCTAGGATTATTCCATAATCTCTAAGTTGTTGTCTCATCCATAATACTTGTGCACAACAACTTCCTGCAGCTACATACTCAGCTTCGGCTGTGGAAGTAGCTATGGATTGTTGTTTCTTGCTATGCCATGAAACTAACTTATCACCTAGAAATTGACAAGTACCACTAGTGCTTTTACGATCTATTTTGCAACCTGAAAAATCTGCATCTGAGTAACCAATTAGTTCAAAAAGAGAATCCCTAGGACACCATAAGACCACATTTTGTGTGCCTTTCAGGTATTTAAGGATCTTCTTGGCAGCAATTAAGTGTGACTCTTTAGGATCAGCTTGAAATCGTGCACACATGCATACCGAAAATATAATATCAGGTCTACTAGCAGTAAGATAAAGAAGTGATCCAATGATACCTCTATAATTAGCGATATCAACTTTCTTTCCACTTTCATCTTTATCTAACTTAAGCATTTGGCTCATTGGAATTTTTGAATATGATGCATTTTCCATACCAAATTTCTTAATCATATCTCTTGTATATTTAGCTTGGTTAATAAATATTTCATTAGGGAGTTGTTTAACTTGTAATCCTAAGAAGAAAGTTAATTCACCCATCATGCTCATTTCAAATTGTTCTTGCATCATTTTCGAAAATTTCTCACACAGACGCTTGTTAGTAGAACCAAATATAATATCATCAACGTAAATTTGGACTAAGAGAATATCTTCGTTATTGGTAATTTTAAATAACGTTGTATCAACGTTGTCTTTTGAAAAGCCTTTACCAATAAGAAAGATACAGAGAGTGTCATACCATACTCGGGGTGCTTGCTTAAGCCCATAAAGTGCTTTGTCTAGCTTGTAAACCATACCCTTACCATGATTGTTGATGAATCCTAGTGGTTGCTCCACATATACTTCTTCTTGGAGTTTACCATTCAAGAAGGCACTCTTCACGTCCATCTGATACACCATGAACTTGTTGAACGTTGCATACGCTAGAAACATGCGGATTGCTTCAAGACGAGCGACAGGAGCGTATGTCTCTCCAAAGTCAATACCCTCCTCTTGGCAATATCCTTGAGCTACGAGTCTGGCCTTGTTTCTTATCACAATGCCGTTCTCATCCATCTTGTTTCTATATACCCATCTAGTTCCAATAACTTCTTGGTGAGTTGGCCTTGGTACTAGCATCCAAACCTTATTTCGTTCAAACTGATTAAGCTCTTCTTGCATAGCTTCAATCCAACTTGGGTCGCTTAGCGCTTCATCCACTTTCTTAGGTTCCATTTGAGATAGAAAACTTGCGAACATAGCCTCATTGAGCGTAGCGGCTCTAGTCCTAACAGGCGCTTTAATATCTCCAATAATCTGTATTAGGAATTTCATATTAGATGTTTTGATGATGACAAATAGGACTCTCTGTTAGACTCCGAAAAGTGTGAAAGCTTTCATAGACTGTTATGTATAAGTACCTGAAAGCTTATTTATCTTAGGCTTATAATATTTATCTTTGTAGAATTCCTTAGACTAAGTATGTGACACTAAAACACTTAGGAAAATTCTGGGTGAGTCTACCAAGTGATGAAGGTGAAGATCAAGCGTCTAAAGCTACAATGGATAAAGATATCTTGATCATACGCTTGACTACCTTCTCAGGTCGAATACTCAACATCAAGTGAAATGACGCGTGAGACCATCAAGACAAGATTGAAGGTAAGCGCTGAAATAAAGAAAAGAAAGTCCAAAGCGTCTGATACACAAGAATAACTATTCTCTTCAGCAAGCGTCCAAAAAATGGTTAAACCAACACAACCTACAAAGAACGTAACCTGAAAAAGAATTTAGACCCAAAACCATCCAAAGACTTAAAAAATGCATGAATCAAACGGACGAATTATTTCCAACGGAAATAAAACAAGATGCATTAAAAGTCGGATAAGTGCTATTAAAATATAAGCATATAACAGCAAGCCATATTCTTTACAGAGAGGTTTAGGAGCCCACCAATTAATATACCCAAAGAGAAATGCTGACTCAAGAATGTTTGGGGATCCAACCGAGTCAAACTGACAAAAACCACCAATACCTTATAAATAGCTCTTTCAACAAACAAGTAAAATGATGAGAAAGTGACACACACAAAAATACCTACCTTGTTGAAAGAAAAGCTTACTAAAAATCATAGCCAAATATTCATATAAGCTTTTTACAAATATTCTAGAGACAGTCACCCATATCTCAAATCTCTTTTTAAGAAGAACATAATCTTAGATATCCTCAAGTTGTTTGAACTTTCCAAAAACAAACAACCCGTGACCAAAACCATCAACACCTTTCATCTGAGTGAGAAAGCACTTGCAAGATATTTTTGTGTAAAAGAAGCTTGTTGAAGTTGATCATTGGACTCTGTGTGACCAAGGAGTACAAAAGTCTTGCACCATTCATAAAGAAGCAAGGGAATAGAAGATCTTTAGTGGAGCTGAAATCTGTGTGACCAAGGAGTTCCAAGATCATATCCAATCTCCCTCTATCTTGTTCTTGGTGACTAACATCATAGTGGAAAAACCTCCCTGAAAAAGGAGAAGAAGGACAGCTGGGACATCACCCAGTGAATACAAATATTTTGTGTCATTTACTGTTTTATTGTCTCAACCTTTATATCGAAAAGGCATTTAAAACTAATAAGCGATAATTGGTTAAAACGAACGCTAAGCTATAAAAATATTTCCGCTGTGCTAACCCTGATTTAGTGACTAAACTCTGCCCTACTTTGGTAAGCGTTGAAATTACCGAGTCTAAGTTAACGTTTCTCAAGCGCCACATCCAGCGCTTAAACTTGTCAAGCGTTCAAATATTTCAAAGTGATACGAATTTTTAAGAAGTCGAAAAAGACTTCAGGGTCTATTCAACCCCCCCCTCTTCTAGACCCTTTCGTATACCACTTGGGACCAACAATCTGCTTAGGTGGATGATCACGCAGCCATAGTCTATCTGGTTGGAAGGGGTTAAGAGGTTGAACAGGCGCTTGAGGATCATACGCTTGACTACCTTCTTGCGTAGGCGCTCCAAGTTCACAATTCCTTGTGTGCTCTTGGTGATCACTCTCTTCATGATCATCAACATTTCTTACAAGATTATCCAGAGTAATCTCACGAGTAATCTTAGGAGGAGGCACTGAGATCTCATCATCGTCGTCAACCAAAGACGTGAAATAGATCTTCAACTCCTACATCATTCATAATAACCTTACTCGGTTCTTGGTTAGCATCATCAAAAACAACATGAAAGATTCCTCAACCTTCGATTTGATCTTATTGAGGATGCATTCTGGTTTTCCCTCATCCGTTTAGGATCCTTTAGACTTTGGGAACCATTATTATGGATAAAGCATTTAGAACCAAAGACGTGAAAATATGAAACATTTGGTTTACGTCCCTTCCACAGTTCATATGGAGTTTTCCCATGCTGTTTGTTGATCATGCAATGGTTTTGAGTGTAACGGGCAGTGTTGATCGCTTCGGCCCAAAACCTAGGAGCGAGCTTGGATTCTGCTAACATAGTCCTAGCTGCTTCCTTAAGCGTTCGGTTCCGGCGCTCAGCAACACCATTTTGTTGGGGAGCTCTGGGAGCTGAAAACTCATGATGTATTCCATTTTCTGCACAAAACTTCTCAACAATCTTGTTAGTAAACTCAGTACCGTGATCGCTTCTTATTCTTGCAACCTTAAGATTTTTCAATATTTGAAGTTGCTGAATAAGCGTTGTTAACTTGTCACATGTTTCATCTTTGGATGAAAGAAATTCCACCCAAGTAAATCGAGAGAAATCATCTACTATCACCAAAGTATACTTCTTACCGCTTACACTGATCGTTTGAACAGGTCCAAACAAATCCATGTGAATTAGTTCAAGTATTCTAGAGGTAGATAGATGAGGTTTTCTCTTGAACGATGATTTAACTTGTTTACCCATTTGACAAGCGTCACAAAGGCGATCCTTGTGAAATGGTCCATTTGGTAATCCCTCTACAAGATTTTGACTTATAAGCTGAGAGATTGTCTTAAAGTTGAGGTGATTCATTTTTCTATGCCATAACCAACCCATTTTAGATTCATTTTTAGCAACAAAACATGTTGGGTTGTTATCAAGTGTTGAACCCCAATCTACCAAATATACGTTGTTAGTTCTTTTTCCTTTCAATTTAGTAAAATTAGTCTTAGCGTCATTTATATAGCAACAGTCACTTGAGAATATGACTTCAAAGCCTTTATCACAAAATTGACTTATGCTTAATAAATTGTGCTTTAGACCCTCAACATAATAAACATCACTTATCATGATGTTCCCCCTATACACAGTACCTATACCTTTGGTTTTACCTTTGGAATTGTCACCAAATACAACCTGAGGAGCATTGGCAGCTTGATAGTTGATTAAAAGATCTTTGGAACCAGTCATGTGCCTTGATGATCCACTATCAAAGTACCATACAGATGTATCGGCTCTAGCTCTAGGTACCTGCAATCAAAAGGGAAGTTCTATTTCTGTTCAGGTACCCATTGTTGCTTGGGTCCTTTAATATTAGTAACATTGTTAGTTTGAATTAGAACTTTAGGAACCCATATTTGCCTGGTCTTCATTTTAGGAATACTGGCCTTTTTGGGTTTCACAACGTGTTGTGTGTGCTTTTTGGGTGTATAATAATATCCTCGATTATAATGGTAGCCATAATCATAGTCATAGTCATAATCATCATAGTATCGATAATATGATCTTGACCGTCTTGGATATTGACGCTGGTATTTCCTTGGCGCTGGCTTGGATTGCACTTTTGGTGTTGGACGCTTAGCGCTTGATTCACAGTGGTCAGTCTTATCTTTAGCCTTTTGAGCGTTTGGATAAACCCATCTTTGTGAATCATTTGCCTTAACCTTACCCTTGCCTGAGTTAGCTTTTCACATTTGGCCTCTTACCATTGTCACTAGGTTCATTTTGTGTTTGACCTTGTGAACCTTTTTCAACAAAGATAACACCCTTTCCTTTGTTGTTTGCCGTAACATTAGATTTATTGGGTTGTTTACCTAGTTTATCGCATCCTAAACCGGTCTTCTCACTAAATAATCTAGTTACTTCTGTCACATTATCCAACTTTCTAGAAGCTTTTGATAATGATGAGATGAGCTGCTCTGATTTAGCAAGTCTAGCGATCAAATCAGCTTCTCTCTTGACTATTATATCAAGATCGCTTTTTAATTGAATAATTTCACTCTCAAGCGATTGGTTCTTCTCAATGCACTGTTGCTGAACTCGCAACTCTGCTTTGAGCGTCACTTTATCTCATGTGAGTGATGAGATAATAGCGAGATCATTTTGATATATATTGGCGGCTTCTTGACATTCATTGTAGTATTCTTTGACTTTGTCAAGTAATTCATCATAAGAGAGAGGAACAGATAATTCATTGATTACCTCAGGAGACGCTTCATCATCTCTGGCCATGAGACATATGAGCGCTGAGTCATCTAATGGCTCATCATCATCGCTACTCTCTTCTGATGATTCTAAATCTTCAAGCGGATGCTGGTTCTGATTCCGCTAGCAAACCTTGTTGATGAAGGTTGGTCCTGAATTGGTTTCTATCCAAGTAATCCTGCCTTGAGGGCTTGGATACGTTTGGATAAGGGCAATTGACCTGGTAGTGCCCTGGTTTCCTGCAATTGTAACAAAGATTAGTTTTCATTTTTTGTTCATTTATTAACCTTGCAATGTGTGGTTTTGAGACCACTGGAGCTGAGAGATTTTGAGTAAACGCTTGGTACTGAACAGGCGCTTGAAGCTGTTGTTGCATCGGAGAAGGTGCTTGATATGAACTTTGTCCTTGATTATTGAAACCTTTTCCTTTCTTTTCATATCTCAAGAACTTTCTGAATCTATTCAGCAAAGCTAATTCCTCTTCTTCATTGATATCTAAATTCTTTCCTTTATTCCCCGATTTGCCTTTGATTGATGCTATAAGCGCTCCAAATTCAATCACCGGACTACTCACAACATCACTAGCAGAATTCAACTCGAACTCAAATGCTTTGAGCTCTGAAAAGGCGTCTTCTGGAGATAGGAGATCCAACATATTTGATTCTCTCATAGCAGTTGTCTTCATCAGGAATTTACTTGGTAAACTTCTAAAGACCTTAACCACCATTTCTCGATTCTACAAATCCATTCCCAACGATGTAAGTTCTGAAACTAGAGCTGTAAATCTTATATCTAATTGCTCTAAAGTTTCATTGGGTAGCATCTTAAATCCGTTAAACTTTTCCTTAGCAATGGAAAGTTTGTTTTCTTTGATTTGAGCTGAACCACCACAAATTGTAGCCAACTTATCCCATATTTCTTTAGTGGTTTTGCAAGACTTAATCTTATTAAATAAGTTGTCATTATCACCGATAGCTGTATATAGAGCGTTACGACCAACATTATCCAAATTAGCTCTTCGACGCTCATCTGGAGACCATTCTTGTTTTGGTTTCTCAACGTAACCATCGGGAGTTTCTTCCGTGGCTCCAGGCGCTCTTGTGATAGCATTATATATTTTGATTGGCCCATCTGAAATAATATCACACATGTCATCATCACATGAACAGAGATATGTAAATGCTTTGACTTTCCATGTGTCAAAATTTGACTCAGTTAGTTTGGGAACTTTAGCAAATGCCATAACGAAAATTTTAAAAGCAACTAGATTTTGAAATAGGATCTAAACAAGCAGTTATGCTTGAAAATTTTAAAATTTCAACTTTAACCGCTCTGATACCACTTGTTGGTCCCAAGTGGCAAACGAAAGGGTCTAGAAGGGGGGGTTGAATATACCCTGAAGTCTTTTTCGACTTCAAAAGATTTCGTACTAAAATGGTTTTTGGACGCTTGAAATAGTAGACGCTTGAAGTATCTAACGCTTGACTTAAGCGTTCATTTAGAATATAGGCGCTTTGGAGAAGCGTCTAACGAAGACTGTTTTTTATAAAGTTAACTTAGATTTCAAGACTTGAATACTTTAACTGACTAGGTTTGAGCGTTCAATTCTTTGATCAGTGTTAGCACAGTGGAATGATTTTTGTAGTCTTCTTTTAAAAGCTTTAGCGTCACAAGACGTTTCTTAGTTGCTCAGCGTTTGATTGTGTTTTACTTAATCAGTTTATGCAATGATATGATAGATAAAAGAATTGACTGAAAAGTAAATGACACAATATTTGTAAGGTTCGTTGGGTGGTGTAATCCCAACTACGTCTTTCTTCTCCTCGAACACTTGGAGGCAATCCACTAAAATGATTCTCAAAGAATCACACAGAATCTTCTACAAATTAGGGAGAGATGGATGTCGATGACTTGAGCTCCTTGATCACACAGATTTCTGCTCCAAATCACTTCAATCCCCTTGCTTCTTTCACCCAGAAATATCGCAAGTATCCAACTTCGACTTCACACAGATCGCGAGGCTTGGATGGGGGTTTTTCTAAAAGGTTTGTTTGATTTTGATAAAGTTCAAACAACTGGAAATATCTCAGTAGTAATGTAGGTTTCTCCGAAAAGAATGTTTGAGATATTGGGTTGACTATCTCAGGATTCGAAGAAAAGCAAAGAGAATATTTTCTTGAAAGTTTGGCTTTTCTTGAGATTGTAAGGAATGAGACTTCAATACAACAGCAATTCGACTTAATAATTTGTTCTCTGTGTGTTTGGCTTGTTGTTGAAGTCCTATTTGTAGGCATTCTTGGAAAAAGTGTCCGTTTGACATATGTAAGGGCGCGTGTCTCTCACTTCCGCGAGTGAACAACTTTTGTCCTTTTTCCTGAAAATCTGTTGCACAAAAGTTGGTGCTGCAGTCTTTGAATAGTTGACAGTCCAATAGGGTGGCTTCTTCCGTACGTCTGAAAGTGCTTATCACATTTAATGCTCTTATCAGCATTTAATGCATTTGAAATAAATGTCCGTTGGTATTTAATGCTTTGAGAATATTTGCATTAAAACTCCTTCTGGTCTTAGAAATAGATTCAGGTGAAATCAGTCATTGATAGACGCTTATTCAATCCTTGAATTACTTCAATCCATAAGGTGACGCTTGAAAAATAGTTGGACATTCTAGACGCTTGGAATCTTCAACTTTATTCAGACTTCAGGCGCTTGAGTCTTCAAACTATACTTCTGATAAACTCACTCAGAAATTATCAGACGCTCAGCCTAAGACTACTTAGCCTAACAATCTAGAATAAAAATAAAACAAAGCCTATTACAAATCTAACACTTCAAAGCTGAAAAACAAACTTACATATTTTTGGGGTCTAACAAAGGTCCTAATTGTCATCATCAAAACTTCTAACATGAAATTCCTAACACTTTCTTTGTAAATCATTTGCTTTCGCCTTTCCCTTTCCTGAGTCAACTTTTGCTTTCTCATTTGGCCTCGTACCATTGTCATTCGGTTCAGCAGGTGTTTGACTTTTTGAACCTTTCTCAACAAAGAAAACACCGCTTTCCTTTGTTGTTTGCCGTAACATTTGATTTATTTGGTTGTTTACCGAATTTATTGCATCTTAAACCAGTCTTCTCACCAAATAATCTTGTTACCTCCGTCACATTGTCTAGCTTTCTTGACACTTTAGACAATGATGAGACGAGCTGCTCTGATTAGCAAGTCTAGCAATCAGCTCAGCTTCTCTCTTGACTATTATATCAAGATCACTTTTCAGATTGATTATACCACTCTCAAGTGATTTGTTCCTCTCAATGCATTGTTGCTGAACTTGCAACTCTGCCTTGAGCGTCACATTATTACTCTTGAGTGATGAAATGATATCGAAGTGATTTTGATATAATTTGGCGGCATCTTGACAATCATTATAATATTATTTTACTTTGTCAAGTAATTCTTCATAAGAGAGAAGGTAAGATATCTCAATGTTTGCCTCAGGGGACGCTTCATCATCTCTGGCCATGAGACAAATAAGCGATGAGTCATCCACTGGCTCATCATCATCACTACTCTCCTCTAAAGACTCCAAATCTTCAAGTGTGGACGTTGGTTCTGATTCCGCTAGCAAACCTTGTTAACGAAGGTTGCTCCTAAATTGGTTTCTATCCACGTAATCCTGCCTTGAGGGCTTGGATACAGTTGGATAAGGGCAGTTTACCTGGTACTGCCTTAGGTTTCCTGCAATTATAACAAAGATTAGTTTTCATCTTTTGTTTATTTATTAACCTTGCAGTGTGTGGTTTTAAGACCACGGGCGCTGAGAGATTTTATTAAGTAGACGCTTGGTACTAAACTGGCGCTGAAGAAGAAGGTGCAGAATATTGAGGCGCTTGATACTGTTGTTGTACTGGATCAGACGCTTGATATGAACTCTGTCGTTCATGCTTAGAACTATTTCCTTTCTTTTCATATCTTAAAAACTTTCTGAATCTGTTCAGAAGCGCTAGTTCCTCATCCTCACTGATATTCAAAACCTTTCCCTTGTTACCCGATTTACCCTTGATTGATGTTATAAGCGCTCCAAACTCAATCACCGGACTGCTCACAACATCACTAACTGAATTCAACTCAAACTCAAATGCTTTGAGCTCTGAAAAGGCATCTTCTGGAGTTAGAAGATCCAACATGTTCGATTCTCTCATTGCTGTTGTCTTCATCAAAAATCTACTAGATAGACTTGTGTAAATCTTAACCAACATTTTTCTGTTTTGTAAATCCATTCCTAAAGATGTAAGTTTTGTAACAAGAGCTGTAAATCTTATGTCTAATTGCTCTAGCGTCTTGGCAATGGAAAGCTTGTTCTCTTTGATCTGTGCTGAACCACCACATATTATAGCTAACTTATCCCATATCTCCTTGGTAGTATAGCACAACTTGATCTTGTTGAATAAGTAGTCATTATCACCAATAGCCGTATATAGAGCGTTACGACCAACATTGTCCAAATTCGCTCTTTGACGCTCATCTGGAGACCATTCTTGCTTTGGCTTTTCCACATAGCCATCCAGAGTTTCTTCTGTGGCTCCAGGCACTCTAGTGATAACTTTGAGGATGTGAATAGTTCCTTCTGAAATAATATCGCACATGTCATCATCACATGAACAAAGATATGTAAATGCTTTGACTTTCCATAAGTCATAGTTTGACTCAGTCAATTTAGAAACTTTAGCAAATGCCATGAAAATTTTTAAAAGTAACTAGTTTTGGAAAAGGATCTAAACAAGCTGTTATGCTTGGAAATTTTAAAATTTCAACTTTAACCGCTCTGATACCACTTGTTGGTCCCAAGTGGCATACGAAAGGTTCTAGAAAGGGGGGGTTGAATGGACCCTGAAGTCTTTTTCGACTTCAAAAAATTTTGTATTAAATTGTGGTTGGACGCTTGAAAATGTAGACGCTTGGCTGAGCGTTTACTAGAAGACTATTTTATAAAGTTAACTTAGACTTTAAGATTTGAATACTATAACCAGTTAGGTTTATGCCTTCAGTTCTTTAATCAGTATTAGCAAGCGGAATGATTTTAAAGTCTTCTCTTTGAAAGTTTTAGCGTCACAAGATGTATCTTAGTTGCTTAGCGATTGATTGTGTTTACTTAACAAATTAATGCAATGATATGATAGTAATGAAATTGACAGTAAAGTAAAGAACACAATATTTGTAAGGTTCGTTGGGTGGTGTAATCTCAACTACGTCCTTCTTCTCCTCGAGCACTTGGAAGCAATCCACTAAAATGATTCTCAAAGAATCACACAGAATCTTCTATAAATTAGGGAGACATGGATATTGATGACTTGAGCTCCTTGGTCAAACAGATTTCTGCTCCAAGACACTTCTATCCCCTTGCTTCTTTCACCCAGAAATATTGCAAGTATCCAACTTCGACTTCACACAGATCACGAGGCTTGGATAGAGGTTTTTCTAACGGTTTTTTTTTATTTTGGAAGAGTTCAAACAACTTAGAATATCTCAATAATAATGTAGGTTTTTTCGAAAAGAATGTTTGAGATATTCATTGATTGTCTCAGGAATTGAAGAAAAGCAAAGAGAATGTTTGCTTGAATATTCTGACTTTTCTGAAAGTTTGAGTACTTGAGACTTCAATGCAACGGTAATTTGACTTGTAATACGGTGGTTGTTTTTGGCTTGTTGTTGAAGTCCTATTTATAGACATTCTTGGAAAAAGTGTCCCTTTGACACATGCACAGGAGCGTGTCTCTCACTTCCGCGAGTGAACAACTTTTGTCCTTTTTCCTAAAAATCTGCTACACAAAAGTTGGTACTGCAGTCTCTGAATAGTTGACAGTCCAATAGGGTGGCTTCTCCATACGTCCTGGAGTGCTTATCACATTTAATACTCTTATCAGCATTTAATGCATTTGAAATAAATGCCTGTTAACAATTAATGATCTGAGAATATTTGCTTTAAACTCCTTCTCGATTTAGAAATAAATTCAGGTGAAATCTTTTCTTTAATAGACGCTCATTCAATCTGAATCACTTCTGTCCTTAAATAAATCGCTTGATATAGCTTAACGCTTGGAATATTCATCTTCATTCAGACTTCAGACGCTTGAGTCTTCAAACTTAACTACTGAGTCAGTATATCCATCCACTTTCAAATCTCCATGTTCATATGTTAGGACCATATCTTTAGTTCTCTTCAGATACTTAAGGATATTTTTTATAGCAGTCCAATGTTCTCTTCCGAGTTAGCCTGAAAATAACTTACCACGTTTACCGTGTAGGCTATGTCTAGCCGTGTGCATGACATGGCATACATCAGACTACCCACTGCAGGCGCATAAGGCACCGTACTCATTTCTTTCCTATCTTCCTCACTTTGAGGAGACATAGACTTTGAAAGGTGCACCCCGTGTCTCATGGGCAAGAAACCTTTCTTAGAGTCTTCCATTCTAAATCTCTTTAGGATCTTCTCTAAGTAAAGGGCTTGGGAAAGTCCTATCATTTTATTTGTTCTATCTCTGTAGACACAAATTCCTAGAATATAGGTCGCTTCTCCCAAATCTTTCATGGAGAATGTATTTGAAAGGCATCTTTTGACTGATGTGAATATTCCTACATCATTTCCTATGAGTAGAATGTCATCCACATATAAGACAAGAAAAGTGATTTTACTCTCACTAACCTACTGGTAAACACATGGTTTATCTTTATTTTTTACCAAGTCAAATCCTTTGACAGCTTCGTCAAAACGTAGATTTGAACTCCTAAAGGCTTGCTTAAGTCCATAAATGGACCTCTTAAGTTTGCACACCTTATGGATATCAGACCTAGATGCAAACACTACAGGAAAACAGAGCTTCAGCCACGAAAAATCAGAGACGAACAAAAATCCATGGCAAATCAGAGACGGGTTCAGCCACCGAAATAGATTCCGTCGCATATCAGCCACGGATTACCGACGGATTTTCGAATCCGTCTCAATTTATTAAATGAATTCCAAATGGGGAAAATTAGTGCTAAACAGAGACGGCTTCAACGACGGATTTAGAGACGGCGAGAGGTGTGTCGCTAAATCTGGCGCTAATTCGATTATGTAATTTATCTATTTTAGAGATGGATATTTTCCGGCTCAGTTTTCATATTTAAGACGGATTCAGAGACAGAAATACAAATTTGATTTCCATGACAGATCAGAGACGGAACCAGCTACGAAAATCTATACAACATTCCGTCTTAATTTCAGAGATGGAATCAGCTACGGATGGATATTGATCTTAATTTTGAGACAAAATTAGAGACGGAAAAAAATTGAATTAAAAAATAGTGGGATGATAAAATATTTGTGTGTTTGAGAGCTTGAACCCGCATGAACATTGGTATTTAATACCATTGGGCTACAAAGTAATTTGTTTATAAATGCTTGTGTGTAATAACTAAGTCTCTTTTGTTTAATTAAAAAATTACTTATTTGCTTAATTGTAAAACTAAAAATATTAATTCAAACTCCAAGAATTGAACCTGTGACCTCCAATTACATATAAGGAATTGAATACCATTGGACCACATGAGAATATATATATACTAATTTTGGTGTATACATCTGATTTTATTTCATTAAGAAACTAAATTATTAACAAAAAAAATAAATTAAGAAACTAAAAAAAATCCATTACATCACCATGAATTGAACCTATGACCTCCATTTACCCATAAGGGACTACATACCATTAGACCATATGGTAATATATGCACTAAAATAGGTGTAAAATTACATACAACTTATTGTGCTTCATTAAAAAACTAAAAAGATCCATTACAACTTCATGAGTCGAACTTGTGACCTCTATTATCAATTGGAGTCTAGTAACCATTGCACTATAGGTGACTCAATTGCCTATAGTTTGGTAATTAATATATATGTACTTATTTGCTTAATTGAAAAACTAAATATTTTGAATCCACTCCAAGATTCGAACCTTTGACCTCCAATTACATATAAGAAACTAAATATCATTGGTGATAATATGTGTACTAATGTTGGTGTAAAATTATATATATAATTTTATATCATTAAAAAACTAAAACAAAATCCATAATAACAACATGAATCGAACCTCTGACCTCCAATTACCTATAAGGGATTGCATACCATTGGACCACATGATAAAATATGTATCGGTTCGACTCGATGCCCGCCTCATTACACCACTAATGAGGCCAATGTCCAAAGCTTTTCTAATTGACCAATTAAAACATAATTATAATATATCTAATATATTATAACTTTATTAAATTAGCTTATTTATATGCTAAAATGCCTTAATTAGGCATTTTAGACCCAAATAGCCCATTGAGTCTCTATGATAGTGGGCTATTTATTCTCAATCCAATCTCTTGTCAGTATAATTAATAAATTTAGCAAAATTTATTCTCTCTGTGGAAACTTATAATATAGTATATATATTCTACCAAAAAAATAACAATTTAGTATATGCTAAAATGCCTTAATTAATTAAGCATTTTAGACCCAAATTACCCATTGGATCTCTGTGATAGTGGGCAATTTATCCTCAAGCCCAATTTCTTGTCATTATAATTAAAAAATTCAACAAACTTTATTCTTTTTGATGTAAACTTATAATATAGTATATATATAGTATAGTAATATTATTTATATCTATATATATATATATATATAACTAATAATAATACTGTACAACACTAATAATATTATGGGCCAAAGCTTTTCTAAGTGGCCCATTAAGACATAATTAGCTTTTCTAATTGGCCCATTAAGGCATAATTATAATATAGTATATATTAAAAATAATAATATTAAATGATTATTTATATTGAGTCTTGCTAGCCTACGAACAAGTTTTTTCAGCTCGAGTTAGGTTCATTAAGCAATTTTGTGTTTTATAAAGAAATAGCCCAAAAACCTAAACAATCCTATACCCTAAACCCTAAACCCTAAACTTACCCTAAACCTTGAAATCCATATAGAGTGATGAGATTTGCTTATATATATGTATGCATATGTTTATGGTGTTGTTTAATTTAATTTGTTAATATATCTGAGAAGAAGCTAAATTTTCTAATTTTATCCGGAAATTAAATTATACTTTCTTCTTATATTTGAGACAGAAATAAAAATAATATTAAAGATGAGAATAAAATTAAATAATAAAAACAAAACAAAATGAAAAATGTTAATAAAGTAAAAAGTATAACGTGATTACTAAAATTTGAACTTTAAACCTCTCCCAAGTGAACAAGGTACCAACCCTTACACTAAGTCCACTTTGTTATCAAATGTGCTAAAACATTGTTTATACTATATGAGATAGAAATAAATATTAAATTAAAAATAAGAATAAAGTAAAAAAAACAAGGTGCTTACCAAAATTTGATATCTAGATCTCTCTCAATCTCACATAAGCTACCTACCATTACATCTAAGTCAATTTTGTTATCAAATGTGATGAAATATTGTTTATGAAATGGGAAAAGAAACCTTATCAGCAACCTCAAGGCTTTTCTACGGGAAAGATTTGAAAACATTTTCTGTGTTTGGTTTTATTTTCAAACCAATTTTAGCTAAAACTTTGGCCAAAATTTGTTTGTTTTGTGTGTTTTTGACCAAAAATGATTTTTTTTGTCAAAAAAAATTATCAGTTATTGTCTCCCTATTTGTCTCTACTTTAGAGTGCCTACTAATTACATCAACTACAATATATTCATTTAAAACTTATATTATATTATATTTTTCAATCATTAACTAATTATAAACATAACTTTTCAAACAAAAACTTACATGATTTGACTGCTACAATAACTTTTGTCTCTTTTGAAAATAAAATCAAACACAAAACCAAACACATTTTTATCAAAATACACAACTTTCAATAAACTTTTTCATCAAAATTTTCAAAAAAAAAAACCCAAAACAAAACCAAACACAGCCTTACTCTTCCCCAAAATTTCCCCAAAATCTACTCTGCCCTCGCCTCCACCCCCAGGATCTCCCTTCCCACACCACCAACTCCACGCGCCGCCGCTTCCTTGACCCATCCCACTCCTCATCTCCGTCTCCGTCGGCCTCATCCTCCACTTTTTCGTCCCCAAACCCAGGCACGCCCAGCCCAGTTAAGCCCAGCCATCACCTCCACTGGATCCGTAAACCGTCACCTCCGCAGGATCCGTACGCCGTCACCTCCGCAGGATCCGTACACCGTCACCTCCGCAGGATCCGTACACCGTCACCTCCACCGGATCCGTACGCCGTCAGCTTCGCGTAAAGGCTTCCATTCTAAGGTACATCTTTCCCTAAATGCTTCTGCCTTTCGATCTGTTTCACTAGGCTGCCTCAGGTGGATTGGGTTTTGAGCTTTCTTTAATGGTGTACACCAGGTGTATGATTTATTGACACTATTATGTATATATCTTGAAAGTATTTCAATTTCTCGAAAAAATGAAGGGCAATGTATATATGAAGAGGGCTTTGATATTTTTGATTTATTGTATGGGAGCTACTGCCATGGATGGACATTCTAGTGCTATGGGAGCTATATTTTTCTTTTTTAAACGGAAAATGACTTGGGTTTATTGTTTTCTACTGATTATATATTAAGAGCCCTCTTTCATTTAAGTATTTCATGATTGGAAATAATTTCCCTCTGTAGATTTGGGGTTTTAGTCTTCTTATAAGATTACGGCAATCTTATTGTGTCTCAATTTTGCTTTTATTTGATTACTGAAATATGAAATATACTAAATTGTCTTCTCTTGCATAGCTTAGTTATTTCATAGAGAATGCTTGATAAGATTGTGTTTGATTTGCACTTCTAATAAGCTGATAAGTTGAGTATTTGTATTTCATATAGAATGCTTGATAAGTTGAGTATTTGTATTTCATATAGAATGCTTGATAAGTTGAGTATTTGTTTAAAATTGGACAGTTAGCTGTGTAACATAGGCGAATAGTAATTCAATGAAGATTTATCAAAAAAAGTAAGTCATTGAAGATTGATTAGTCTTATCTATTAGGGGTGATCGCGGTTCGGTTTCGACTTTTTTTTCATTGAATGATACTTTATTGACATAGGACTTGATATAAGAATGAAGTTGAAATGAGCTCTCTGTATACTTGTGTAATCAATGCTCCTTTTAGTGTTATTTTAAGACTTGCCCGAATTGAGGTTATCACAGCCTCAATGTTCAATTGGGACTCGATCTGATAATATTCGTTTTGACTTTCATCCGAAAGGTGGATATGCTTGAAGGGCTTTCAATTGTGCGATCGGAGAAGGTTAAGGATGAGTTGGTTTTGGATGGTAATGACATTGAGCTTGTTTCACTATCTGCTGTTTTGATAAACCAGGTAACACACATGCACTTTCATTGGCATGTATTGATATGTATGTGTGCGTATATATATTATAGAGAGAGACTAGCTATTTTATTCCTGTGATTTTGTTGGCACATGGTGATACATTTGTGCTTACTTATAAGCTATTCTATTTGTGCTTGGAAATATTTTGTTCCATAAACTGGAAGTTGTGTTTATTTTGACAAAAATGCCATGTGAAGAACAAAGATATTAGGAAGTTTCTTGACGGTATCTATGTCAGCGAGAAGGGAGCTATTGCTTAGGGAGATGAGTAGTTAAGTTATAGGATTATCTTTTCGGTGGTTTCTTTTTTGGCTGGTTATTCTCTCTTTTTAAGTAAGTTTGTTTGCAAACTTCTCATAGACATTATATTTACAATTTTGTGTTATGAGAATTGTTCAATAACCCTGTTCATACGTGCCTATGTTGATGATTTTTCGGAATTAATTGATATATTTGCATGGTTAACTGGTATTTAATTGTCATAGACTCATGTTATCATTTGTTCTTTGCCTAAATTTTGATTTCATCTCGGTTTATTCTATTCTCTCATATAGAGATTTTCTTGTCATTTGAATGTATACTTGTTCGTTTCCTCTTATTTTAGCTCATTAGCTGAAGTTGTTTACCTCTTCATAATTAGTAAATGTTTTTATGTTGGTAAGTTAAACTACCCACCCACCAAAAAGAGTGTTGAACCTTTTATACATTTTTTCCTAATTTGACAGAACTTTTGAGAGTTCAGTTATAATATATATAAAATGAATAAATAAAATAGATTCATGTAAAACTTTTTACTTTTTGAATTGTTCTATTTCTGTATTTCCTTACCAAAATCTGAGTTCCATGCATAGCCCTGAAGTACCTAAAATAGTATATTTAGATTCAAGATGATATTGCGGGCAAGTAAGACCTCAAACTACTAAAATATAATGTGTGATATTACCTGCCTGCAATATAATTGTCATTTAGAATTGACTCGAGTGGGGTTGAACACTAGTAGTTCAAATTTGTTTGAAATCTTATCAAGTTTTGAAATTGTTTTTAGCTTGATTTGATTGTTAATCGAGTCAACGAGTTTTAACAAAATCGAAAGCAAGTCGAGCTCGAGTAGTTTGATTTGTTTGTACATATTTGATAATTTTTTACCAATCGAGTTTCAAATTTATCAAATAATTTAATTTGATATGTTAACGAATCGAGCTCAAACGAGTTTTTTAGTAAATGATCACTAGTCGAGTATCATTTAGTTGCCCTGAGTATCATTTATACTTTGGGATGGTCGAGAATGTCTTGGAACACATGGGAAAAAAACATTTAGTAAAGTGATTTCTTGCAATCTAAAACTGATCAATCCACTCTTCCGAACTTATCAAGCTGCAGCTTCTATGCTTTATAATCAGGTCGTAGGTGAAGCAGTTTATGAGCCTTTTTGGGAGCAAAGTTTGTTTTGGCTATGACTCTTATCCATGTTACAAGCTATCAATCCTGATATTGTATCTTGAATCTGAGAAGATATGGAGGATACAAAGGAAGATACATGAGCGGTGGAAGCACCACATCCTACAACACAATGGTGGCCGTCAAGTCTTTTTAAAAAAATGCGGTCAATTTCTATGGTTTCTTCAGATGAAGCTTCAAGTCCTAAAGGATCAACAAGTCAGGAGTTCAGCATCCCAAATAGCATTACGGACATTGTGGGACACTGAAAAGATTGCTGAACCAATTCTTGATGGTTTCTATTTTGTCAATGCAGTGAGCGTATATGAATGTTAAAATATGCTACAGTTCCTTGATATCCCTAATCATCAAGTTTAAATACTCACTTATTTTGCTATAATTTTCGTGAACCTGTGAATCTGCAAGGAGCTAATGCGAAGGAAAGCTTGCTTCTAAGTGGTTTATCTTTACTATGTGTTCTGCTCTACTTTTATTATTTTCTACCTTCTGGATATCTTGAAGCACAAATTGGCACAAATTCTTTCTCCTTTGAACCAGACATTACTTTGTTCTCAAATTGGTGATGATAAACAATATACCAACTTTTACTTGCATGAATTAGTTAGTCTTTAATACAGTAAACTTATGGATTAGTTCATAGATGGGCAATTCTGTTTTAGTAAAGACGCTTCATCTTTTGTCGGAAAGAAGATTTAAGGAGCAAGATCAAGAGGATTATGATTCTGATGACAGTGATGATGACATGGAGAGTGATGATTGAACTTTTCCAATATTGAAGTAAGTAAACTTTTATTAGTAATCTTGAAAATATAATTAGACACTTATATTCTATGTTTAGCGATGTGTATAAATATGAATTTTTAATTTGATAGAGAGGAAGAAAAGATTATCTCATCTTTTATTCTGGATGCATCGTGATAGAATTTAGTTGCCTTGAGTGTTTTCGTGAAACTTACTTTTTAGGGCATAATTAGAAGTAATATTTTCTTCTTCCTTTATTTTTTCAAAGTAAAACTAGCTTGCAACACTTTAACTTTGTATATTATATATTTATGTGGGTTGTAGGCACCAATATTTGTATGAGGAAGTTGGATGTTCAAATAATTTGTTTCAGGGATTTTACTTTAAAATTGCTTATAACAATTGTAATATTTTACCATGATTTCTAAGTTCTTCTTATGTAATAATTGTTCATACTTGTCGTGTTTCATTTATAAAAGACATCTGTTTAATTTTATTATATAAACTACGTAAAATATTTTTTTTACTCACTTTAAATACTAATACTTGTCTCTTGTTTATATTTTAATCTTGAGATTATTTTTTTGTAGGGTGAGGAGTAAGACGCGAGCGAGACGCACAATGTGGACAAGAGCAAGATCGTTGCATTTTAAATGAAGAGTTAGTGAGATTACATTAGTTGGATGAATGATTTAGTAGCTTACATTTGTTAACCTTTTGGTTTTTTGATTGAATTATAGGATTTATTTAAGTGAAATAGTGAATATTTTTTTGTTGGTAATATGAGTGATAGTGAATGATTTGTTTGTTTCATAGATTTTCAAATATACATTTGATTTTTGATATTTGGTGATGATTACATTATTTAAGTTGATTGTAATTAATTTAGAATTTGATGTTAATTTGATTGTATTGAGATTATTTGTAATAAATCAGGATTAATAAAATTAATAAATGAAACATGAAGAATAATAGGGATTTAGAGACGGATTTAGAGACAGAAGTTTGACCAAATCAGAGACGGATTTAGAGATAGAATCGTTCAAAATTAGAGACGGAATTAGCAACGGCTATTGAGACCGAAAAAATTAACTAAATCAGAGACGGATTGAGAGACGGCCATCAGAGACGACTTTAGACTTTTTTATTGCAAAAATGAATGAAATTAGAGACAGATTCAGAGACAGAATAGAGACGGATTTCTTTTAAAAAGTCCACAAATTAGCCACAAAAACAGAGATGGAATACCTGATCCGTCGCTAAAATCAGCGACGAAAAATGTTCGTCGCGAATTAGCGACGCCACTTTCAGCTACAAGTGCGGCGACGGAAGATTTCCGTCGCTAATAAGTTTCAGCGACCGAAATTGGGGCTTCAGCGACGGATTTTTCCGTGGTTGAAGCCCTGCTTTCTTGTAGTGAAAGCCCTTAGGCTGCTCCATATAGATATCCTCTTCGAGGATCCATTTAGGAAAGCCATCTTTACATCCATATGCCATATCTCATAGTCCAAGTGTGCAGCTATTGCGAGCAAAATTCGAATAGACTTGATCATTGCCACAGGTGAAAAGGTCTCTTGGTAGTCAATTTCTTCCTTTTGACTATAACCTTTTTCCACAAGCCTTGCCTTATATGTGTCAACTTTTTCATCCGGGCCTATCTTCCTCTTGTAGATCTACTTGCACCCTATAGGTGCAATGCCATCAGGACGATCTACCAGAGTGCAGACCTGGTTGGAATGCATCAAGTCTATCTCTGCCTGCATAGCTTCTCGCCACTTTGCAGAGTCGATGTCCATCATTGCTTGATCATAAGTAGAAGGGTCATCCCCTTGAACTCCCACTGCTATAGTGTGGACACCTGGTTCCTCTTGTAGCAGATACCCGTAGTACCTATCAGGTTGATGTGGTACTCTACCAGACCTTTGCAATGTTGGTTGTGTTTCATCAGGTTCAGTGTGTGTTTCTTGAACAGACGTCTCCCTAGGGTGTTTCACCTAGTTCATTGAGAACAATTTTTCTACCTGCACCACCTTCTTGAATAAATTCTTCTTCAAGAAAGTGCGCTTGCAATTCAATAATAATCCTCTGATCATCTTGCATGTAGAATAGGTATCCCATAGAATCCTCTAAAAAATTGACGAAACGTCCTTTAAGGGACATTGCTTCCAATTTGTCTGCCTTTGTCTTCTTGATGTAGGCAGGGCACCCCCAAACCCTAGTGTACTTAGGGTTCGGTTTTGTATTTCTCCATATCTCATATAGAGTCTTAGGAACGGACTTGAAAGGACATCTATTCAAGATATGAACATTCGTAAAGAGTGCATGGCCCCACAAAGAGATTGGTAAATCAGTGTAGCTGAGCATAGATCGAACTATATCCAATAGCATTCGATTCCTACGCTCTACTATCCCATTTAATTGTGGAGTTGCTGGTGGTGTGAGTTGCAATATTATCCCATGTTCCTTTAGGAACTAATCGAACTCACCACTCATAAATTGTTTGAACTTATCAAATGATTCAGACTTATACTTCATCAGATATACTAGACCATACCTTGAATGATCATCAGTGAAAGTAATGAAATAGTGGAAACCTCCACGAGCCATTTCTCCAAATGGTCCGCAAACGTCAGTGTGCACAAGTCCTAATACTTCAGTGGCTCTTTCAAAAGTCCCGTTGAAGGGTGATCTAGCCATTTTGCCTTTGAGGCAACATTCACAAGTCGGATAGGGATCCGATCCCAATGGGTCAATTAACCCATCTTTCTCCATCTTGCGTATCTTTCGCTCGCCAACATGGACTAGTCTTAGATGACACTTTAAGCTTAGGTTAGTACTTTGCCTACCACGCTTCTTTGAGATAACATTTGCAACACACTCATTTTGCATGTTTAAATAATAGAGGCCATTGACTAAAGTAGCAGTGCCAACAATATTATCATGAAATAAAATGTTGCAAGTACTGTCAATGAAATTAAAAACATAATTGTTCCTAACCAACATAGGAATTGAAATAATGTTCTTAAACCTGTTGGGCAAAACTAAAACATCCTCTAAATTTAAAACATGTCCAGATGATAAACATAAAGAAGTTGTTCCAATGCGAGAAGCCGCGACACTCTGCCCGTTGCTAACACTGATCAGCACCTCTCCATGCTCCAGGTTTGTACTTCGCTGCAGATCCTAATTCATTACACAAACGTGAGCACTAGCTCCAGAATCAAGTATCCATGAAGTGGAAAATACAATTATAGAACAATTAGTTTCTAAAACAAAAAGTTCCATACCTGATGCACCTTTACCAAAGTTTGGACACTCCCTCCTCCAGTGGCCTAGCTCACCGTAGTAAAGGCCCCTATCTATTTCCTTTGGTCCTTTGCTATTCATTACTTTATGAGCTTTTCCCTTTCCTTTGTCTATCTTAACTTGTGGACCCAGAGTGCTAGTAGCTTTCTTAGTCTTCCTCTTCTTCTTGTTTTTAAGCTTAGAAGTGATGACCAAGGCCGTCTATTTTCCCTTTGGCTTCATTTGAGACTGTCTAGTATTCAGCTTGTTCATCAACCCAACTAAATTGCATTCTATCTCATTACAGTTGAAGTTCACCACAAATTGGGAAAAGGAGTCTGGAAGTGATTGCAAGATGAGATCAGTTTGTAGTTGCGAATCCATGTTGAAGTCAAAGGCCTTTAACCTCTGAATTTTCGAAATCAATTTTAAAACATGGTCCCCAACTTGCTCTCCTTCCTTCATCTTGGCTCCAAAGAGCTATTTCGATATCTCATACCGACCAGTGCGACTATGCTCACCATAGAGCTCCACCGGGTGTGCCAAAATAGCCCTCGCCGAGACCATTTTGTCATGGGACCTCTGTAACTCATTTGTCATTGAGCCCAGCATGTACCACAAACCCAGACGTCTCTTTGACCCATTTCTCATGAGCCGCAACTGCCTCCACATTAGCACGTGTTCTTACGGGCGCGACTGGGATATCATTATCCAATACATACCCCAGTGACTCCATATTGAGGACTATCCTCAGGTTTCGGAGCCAGTCCACATAGTTAGGACCAGTCAAAGTATTCTTTTCAAGTAGTACAGATAGTGGGTTGATAGTCATAATGAGAGAGATAATAAGCAAATAACTGCAGAAAAGTGAAAAAAACTTATTAGATTTGAATGTAATTGTTGTTCCAAGTTTAAATTAAGGACTTTTAAAATAAACTTGGCTTCCACTACATTTTTTGAAAATCCACACTCCCACTGTGGAATTCGAAAGTCATCGTTGGAAGGCTTCGTAGTGGTGATTGAGTTCTTTAACTAGATTAATAGGTTGCAACCTTTTGCTGGTATTTGGCCTAATCAATCTATTAAAGTGATGTCCAACATCAACCCATCAAATGCATTCAATCCCTTTGTCCATTATTCATCAAATCTCAATCTTTTAACAATCTTATTGATTTATGAATAATTTGAGTTCAACCCACTGACTATCTATTAGTCTAACAATTGAATTTCACCTTGCAACCTTTTGCTGGTATTTGGGGTGAAATTTATTGTAACACCCTTACACACAAAACCCATAGATGATCATAGAATACATTTATATGTTACTAAAATGTAACACCATAACACGAAACCCAAAGATAGCATAACACATATTTATATGTTATCCATTTAACCAACATATACAAACGAACATATCAACACTACTAGTTTCACCACCCTCACACATGGATATAGGGAAAAATATACACACGTGACCAGAAAGAAACCCTATATGATATGCAAATGATGAGCTGAGGGAGAAGGACTTGAAAACCCGTCCAGCCGACCTTTGATCCATGCTTTAGCTTTATGTACACAACTTCACGGATTGATGCTATCTACAACACTAAAAAAAACATTTGCGTTTGGTGAGTCGCAACCTCAGCAAGTATAATCAAGTAATGAGATAATTAGCATTCCATAAGCACACACCAAATCATCATCCAATCAATCATTTGAAGTCATACACTTATTTCACATTCAATTCATATCATTCATAAACAAATGATGCACGTGCTTAGTCATTTTCTTTTACTGTTAATGGCCTGCTATAACCAAGAGGATATCGTGATCACGAAAATGGCCATGGCACTCTGTAATTCATATAACACGTGGGAGTTCAGTGAACTCGGGTGACCGTACGGTACTCTGTGGTCCAGTTTTACTGGAAATTCTTTAACACATGGCTCATGGTTAATAGCAGTCATAACAGAGCCTCTTATCTCGAATGAATGCATTTTCATATCATATATCTCATTTTCATCATCAAATCATCAACAACATTTCAACCATGTTAAAGTTCATGTAGTTCACATATATTACACAATGAATTATATTCACCATATTCGTTTCCATCACTCAATCATCATATAACCACGTTCATAACACCGTAAGCTTCCCAATCACACACGTAGACAAATAAAGAAGTCATTTACACATATCAATCAAAGCAATGGATGAGTCAATTATCAAGTCACCCAATTATACTCACAAATAGAGGCTCATCGAGATGTCTTCGTCTAGTCGGCGTTTTTGGCTCCTCTATTGAAATCTCGACCTATTAACACATCAAAATGCATAAATACCCTTGATATAATACATTGAATAACATGACATAATATTTTCATATTTAATTTCCGATTCGATTAACGAAACAGGGCTGTCCCGACAGATCTTTTTCAAAACCGACACCCTATATTCAACTATTTGTATAAACTCTCCTGTTTACTGAAAAATTCCAAAATTTTTATACAATACTCCAAACACATGTATAATTATACATTAAAAGTTTCAGAGTAATCCAAGCTATCTAGTTCAATCAAATAAACTCAAAACAGTAGCCTTTGCCAATCCCGCCGAACAGACTGGCAGTGTTATTCAACGATTTTTCGAAAATTCCACAGAACTCCAATCGTTACAAAATTTTGCAGAGATACTCAAGACACATATAAGTTTATCCAAAAAATTTGACATAATCAAAATCTCACGTTTAATTACTTAAATACCGCCTTGAACATGGAAAGTAGAAACTGAAATTCAGAAACTATATTCATATCTTGTAGGATATAATCTAACTACCAAGTCAAAACCTCAAAATCATATAAGCTCAAAAGAACACTAAGTTAGGTGAATTCTTTACCCATCACATAGAGAAATGAAGGAAGCAAATCCCAAATCCAAGCTTTCCAAAACTCCCTTAGCAGCAGATTTTAGTTTGATGCAGCAAGCTCTGGGTTGGATGCACTTTGCGAGCAACTCCGAAATGCTGGGAAGAAATAAAAAATACTGTGGTCTTCCTCTATCTCTTAGGAAGAAAATAAGACCAACCAAACTCAATTTGGATGTCGTTTGTCCCTTCAAATAAGCCATCTCTCAACACTGCACAGACTGCTTTTTTTTCCCACTTTTCCTTTAAGGTTGAAGGAGATGTATGTTTATGCATTTTTCCTCAGCAATATGAATCAATATTGATGATCTTAAAAGGTGAGAGAGAGCTCAATAGTCAAGGAATGGGTGAGGTGTTGTTTAAAGAAGGCATCAAGGGGGTTAGGTGTCATTATAATACAAAAAGGTGAATCATGGTGGTGATATTTGTTGAGATACAATATGGGATAAATATTTATCTATTTGCATGTGTAATATATGAACTACAAGTATCCATTTATGTTCTGAAGAACTTAGCTGGTGAAGAAAAGAAATACACCACCTTTCAAGTATTTGCACGATAGCAAGATGAATTGGGGTGTTACATTTATTTTCGACCAACTGCAATTCATGCACTTAGAAAAAATTCAAAATATATTTCAATATATAACCCCCATTGCTTAAGGACGTTATTATACATTAAATATCATTTTAATTTCTCTTAAATTCAGTGGAGGACAGGATACCTAGTATCCTTTACTAACCTAATATTTTTCAAAGTAAGAGAATTTAAATTATTTATTAGGTCTCACTTTGCACATTAATCCATTTCATATCATGCATACAAACATGGATTAAAAATAAATAATTAGCAATCCTAGAAAGCTAACAACACATGATTCATGTACTATGTTTCCTAGATTGAAACAAGCCAATGTTTCAATCATAAATAAAAAAAAATTACACTAAAGCTTCCAAAGCTCCTTCTTGTTTCTCCTCGGTTCGACTTGAATTTCTCCTTTGGGCCTATTCTATTTCTAACTATTACATTTCAATATATATGCCACCTATACAGAATTGATCTAGAAAGAAAATAAAACTAGGCTCAGAAAGGCCTTTACAACCCATCAAAAAGAAATACAAATTTAAAAATGAGCCTAAGTCCATGAATCATGTCTCCCATCACATAACATGTCAAAGATGATATTTTTCACATAACACATGAAAAACACATATGTAAATTTCTAATTAAACTATAAATTTAATTATTATTTTTCATATTCTTGAGGAAGCTAATTTATTTAATTCTATTTGAAAATTCAATTTTAGTGAACTCCAATTAATTTTCTATTAAAATCTAATTTTAATAAAAATTAACTTCTAAGTTCATTAAATCAATTTCACAATAGATATAATATAATTTAATTCAAAGTCCAACTTTAATTAACATTAGATTTGATGAAAATAAAAATACTTTTATTAAATAATTAATATTATTTATTTTGCATTAAAATCCAATTTTAATCAAATTTATATAATATTTATTTATTTAATAAATGACCCAGGTCACCCATGGATCGACCCAGGTCGGGTTTGCAAACCCGTGTGTTTAAAAAACACACAGGTGGCGAGCCCAATTACAGGCTGCGAGCCCATCGCCCTCGGCCGGCTTCGCCGCTGGCAGCCCCGTCAACGTGGGTCGACGCCGTAATTTGCAATTTTTACAATCATCACATCAAAATTACATAAAATTCAATTTTCATTAATTTCTCACGAACGAAAATAAATAATTCCTGAAGAACACAAATAACGCGAAATCCGCATATCTAATCATGCATCGATAAAAAATCATAAATCATGCATCTATATCACATAATTTACATACGCCGAACCCCGCGATATGGCTCTGATAGCACTGTTGGGGAAAATTAACCAAACGTAGCGGAAAACGGAATTTAATTTTTTTTTTAAATTTTCCCACAACAGGATCAATCACACGGTTTTATCACACGTATGTACGATAGGATAAAACAAACTTTATCCGTTGTAGCGAAGTGGTTGATAATTTCACGATCTTGAATTCTTCAAATTCTTTGCGAAATTGCTCCGGCTGAAAACTTGATGATCCAAGCACTCCAATTTTCCTGCCTCTAAATCGTCTCGCTGAAAGAAACTTGATGAAAAATCTACCTCCTTCCTTGGCATGCAAACCAACGGCTAGAGAGAGAAGGGGAGAGGAATTCTATTTCTTTTGGTATTGTGTAATGTAACTTATGACCTAGGTATTAACTAATGTGATATATTTATATCACTTAAGTTATTATCTTGGGCTCAAATTAAGCCCATAGAAGCTCCTAGTGGCCACCACCTTCATGCTTTGGTTTGCCACTTGGTGCATCAATTTGAGCTTAGTGTAATCTAGTATTTAATTAATTAATTCAATCTAATTAAATAAGAGATAACTTATTTAATTAATTTTATTTCTCCAAGAAATAATATATTAATTAAACCATAAATGAATTAACTTATTTCCTCAAATAATTAATTCCATTTATTTAATTTTAAGTATCCAATACTTAAAATATTTTCACAAGAAATATTCCATTTTTCTATCAATTTTTCCTTTTTAAGCGTGACTCTTTAGGTTCATTTATATTTGACAATGGGAGGATTCCATTGAATATGGGTCCCACCTAGCCAGTCAAGTGGTCCATATTTTAACCCAAATAAGATGAAATGATTAGATCATTTTTATCTTTCCAATTGTAAATACCGTGAGAATATAAACTCTTCGTTTTCTTATCTCGGTCAAGTGAGAGTCATGGTATTGGTCAAACTCACTAACTTGGCACTATGCTATATTTATAATAAGTTTAGATCAGTGAATATTTTGGTCAAAGATTTTAAGATCTAACTTACTTATATATGTATAGGATAATTCCTCGTTCACCTACGAGGGAACTAATCCTATCTTGGATATCAGTTAAGCCTACTACTTGCCCATTAGGTTGCAGTTCGAGGTTGATCCCATCAACGGTTCAATTGGGCAGGCCTAACTACTCTAATGATGAACCCAATGTCACAAGTATATCTTCAACTCGATTCCTCAAGTCTAAAGTTCAAACACACCTATTACAACTTAATCAATTATGTCATGGACTGCCAAAGAGTGAAAACCCAGATGACAGAATCGATGCGAGTCATATCTGAGTGCCACTATCTCCATCAGTGCACCTATGATATGAGTTTTTCACTACTTCCTAGTGATTGACGGACACCTTTTTTGTCAAAACTCATATCATACAAGTCTTCATGATTTCCAATGCCCAATTGAAAATTATTGACTTGCAGACTATTTTAGTACACAAGTATAAAAATCCTCTAGTGCCTTAGAGAGTTAACTCTTGTGTTCATGAAATTATAGATGATTACAATATATAAATTCCAATATAAAAGTAAATAACTAATTGTCTTTTATTGATTGATTAAAAACAATTACAAAATGATAATGTCCTATCATTTACTAATCCTCTAGTGGCATTTGAGGACATTAACCTAACACTTTCATCTTGGCTCCGAAGAGCTCTTTCGATATCTCATATCGTGCAGTTCAATTGTGCTCACCATAGAGCTCTACCAGGTGAGTTAGGATAGCTCTTGCGTGGGCATCTTATCATGTGACCTTTAAAGTTCATTAGTCATAGATCCCAGCATGTATCCTCTCACCCGGATGTCGTCCCTAACCCATTTTTCATGGGCTTGGACCTCTTCCTCACTTGTACGTGTTCTAGCTGGAGCCGCCGGGATATCAGTCTCTAAGATGTATCCCAGAGATTCCATATTGAGGATAATCCCCAAATTTCTAAGCTAGTCTACATAATTGGGTCCAGTAAGGATATTCTTTTCGAGTAGAATTGAAAGTGGATTTGTCATATTTGAGAGAGGTAAATGAGAAAATAACTACAGAAATAAACCAGATCAATATTAGATTACTTGTATTTGACTTAACCAAGAAAAATTAAGGACTTAAAATTTATCTTGGCTCACACTGCATTTTTCGAATCCCACACTCCCATGTGAAAAAGGGGAATCATCATTGACATAGATTCCACAGCGGGTATTGAGGTCCTTAATTAAGTACATGGGTTGCAACCTACCAATTTCTGGCCCATTAATTATTTGAAGTGATGTCTAACATCAATTTATCCAATAAATATTTCAATACCTTTCCCCATAGTTCACCAAGCCCCAACCTAACCGATTTCTAAGCTCGTGAACTATCCGAGTTCATTCCCACTAACTCCTATAATCTAACATTTGAATTTTACCTTACAACCTAACCGGTTTCTAGGGTGAAATATACTTCGATTAAGGCATTATTATTTCCAAATGCGTAACCCCCATAATTGGGAAGCATTACACATTTGTAGTAATTTTAATTTTAATAAGCTTAGTGGAGGGCGAGGATGTCACACATCCTTTACTAACTCGGTATTATTTATTTGTGAGAATTTAAATTGTCAATTGTTTGATCTCACTTTGCACATTAGTCAATTTATATAGCGCAACTATCACATATTGAACATGCACAATTCATACTACTAATAATCATGCCTATCAATATAAATATGGAATTAAATAAATAAATCCATTTACACTCGATCGTGGACTTTTTCTAGAGGGCCCGAGCCAATGGGCCATCATAAAGAAAGGTAAAGCGAAAAACTAAAATTTATGGGCTTCAATAATTTTTAAATTATTTTACTATAACAACCCATAAACAACAAAAAGTAAAATGAATATAACCTAAGTCCATGATCGGTGTTTCCATCACATAAGATATGCTCGCAACATTTAATACATGCTCGCTATATTAAAACACTTATGTTGATTATATAAAATCTTAGTCCAACTAAAAAGTCATTTATTAAAATTCACAGCTTTTATATATTGATTATTTCAATTAAAACCATTCTAGTCCGGCTAAATGACTTAGATATACAAAATTATAATTAAGTATATCTACCTTTAATCAAAATAGTATTAGTCCAACTAAAATAAATACATAAAATATGTAATACTATTTTATTATGATTTAAAGAAATCTTTAATTGGAAAAACTTTTATTTGACTAAAGAATTAATTATTAATCATCCAAGAAAAATAATTTATATTATTTACTCAAATATTCAAGTAATTTCCAAGTTGAGGAAAAATTAATAATATTTAATTCATAAATTAATTATTAATCTCCAAGAAAAATAATTAATTATTCTATTTAAATATTTTTATTCCAATTAATCTTTATCGGGCTCAATTTCATCAAACCCAAGTTACCATCCTTTTGGTCTACTTGAGTTTAATTCAATGGGGGCTCAAATTAATTAATTAGAAAAAACATGCACGCATTATTAATTTCTATTGGGCTAGTTTTAATTTAAATCCAGGGCTAGTTTTAATTTAAATCCAAATCACCAATCCAATGGCCCATTTGGAATTAATTAAATTAAGCCCAAACTAATTAATAAGTCGAAATTAAGTAATTTTTCAATTGGGCCTAATTTGAATTATACCGGGTCATCATCCTTTTGACCCACCCGGATAATTAAATTTATCCAAAACCCAAATACTAACGTCGACCCAATACATAGCCCGTTTACCGACACGGATCCAAGACCCAGTTCAGCAGGTCGTGTGTCGAAACACACAACCCATCAAGCCTTGTGGCCGTGAGGCCGAGTGTATTGAAATAGCGCCAGGCTCCGTTTTTCCTCATTTTTAATTTTTTTTCATATATCACAAAATACCCAGATTTACAATAAACATAAAAAATTAAAATTCATGCTTAAATCCATAAAAACGCAGATTTAATTAACACATAATTGCATGCTTCAAAAACACATATTATGCATATCATAAATCACATAAACACGATTAAATATGCGAATCAGAGATTGACTCTGATACCACTGTTGGGTTTCGCGATAAATCAAATAAATGCATCAGAAGTAATTTAAAAAATTTAATTCAAAAAGTTTAAATTCTTTGATCGCATATTCAAATCTATAATTCGCGTAACGAATAACTACTTACCCGTTGAAGCGAAGTGGTTGGAGAATCCAATTCCTCCTCAAAAACTCGAATTGATGAAGTCTAGATTTCTTCAATCCTCGTGTAATCTTCAATTCTTGATTTTGTTGACTTTCTTGATTTGATCCGAACAACAAAATTACGCTGTCTCTAAATTATCACGCACGAATTGATTGATGAAAAATTCTCACTTTTTCCTCTAGGGTACGATGGCTAGTATAGAGACAGGGAGGAGGATTTTCTTCTTTTCTTTCTAGGAGAGTTATGCAAGTATATGTCTTGTTTTAGGTCAAAGACTCCTTTTATATCTCATGACTTATTAACCAAGACAAACAAAGGATACCTTGTATGTTGGGCAACCTTAAGGACTCCCAACTTGACTTAATAGGCGTCCTCATGGATGCCCTTTATGGTCTCGGGGTGTCTTTTTGTTTTATTTAATTATCTATTTAATTAATAATTTATTATATCCAATAAATAAATAAATAAATAAAATAATTAAATTAATTAGATAAATTAATTCATTAATATATTTCCAAAGGAAATTACCTAATAATTAATTTTATCCTTATAATTAATTATTTCATCTAATGAACAATTAATTATTTAATTTATCCAATAAATTAAAACTCCTAGAAGAAAAATAAAAACTCTTGTTTTCACTTTTCTTTATCAATCCTTTAGCGCGCCTCTTTAGGTTCGTTTCGTTTGGCAATGAGAGGAAACCAAAGGAAGTGGGTAACACCCAGCCAGTCACGTGACCCACTTTGTAGCCCAAACGAAATCGAATGTTTGGATCATTCCACAATCTTCCAATCATAAATACCGTATAAGTATAAACCCTTTGTTCGCGTACCCCAGTCAAGTGAGAGTCATGGTTATGTCAAACTCTCTGGACTTGACCATATGTATTAATTATAATAATACGAGATCATTGTTAGAATTAGTGCCCGGCGCAACAATTATTGGGCGCCATTCTTTGAAATAGTAACTCTAGAGTTGAACAATCGTTTTCTTATAAATAAAGTCAATCTCTTTTATATGTGTGGCATGTCTTTATTCTTAAATTAGTTTTTACTTTGGCTTAGAATAAAGTCCCGAAGGATCACACATGGCTATGGGACATCATTGCACATTGGGTGTGGCAATGATGGAATATGTCTCGAAGGCTGTGATCTTTAAACATTGTTCCAAGTCGTAAAAGGGTTCATCGAGATAAAGGGATATCGATGCAACCCAAAAGACTTGCTCATATGATGCATACTCTGGGAGAAGTGTATCTCGTTACATAAGTACTGGCACGGTGAAAGTCAATGCATATATGAGGGTTGCCATTGTGGTAATGGGCGAACTGAACAACCCCATGGAAGTTCCTAATAGGGATTCCCAGTCGAATGTGGAACTTCCAGTGGTCTTGTAGTATAAGAGTAATCCTTATGGACCTAAGATTCCATTGGATGTCTTATGCGTAACCGCGCAAGTTCTCGATTTGTTACATGGTCACTTTAGATAATCGAATATGGGCAAACTCAGACATGCACGTCTTACGTAGTAAGGCACGTGAGAATCGAGAGGAATCTATCTCTGACATTAGCCAGTTGGTTAATCTCCTATGGTCACATAGTGAATCGACTTAAGGAATCGATTTCACATAACGTGGAAAACATAGTATTGAATTAATAGAGCTTCGACCTTGGCCACTGCTCTAGATTCAATCGGGAGATTAGATAGAGGGATCTTACTTATACGAGGATCAAGATCGCAAAAGGCGTATCTTTACTTTCGTTTTATGTAGGTCTTCAGGACCCTATGCTAGGTGGGCAACCGCGATTTGTAAGTGCCGAGAATTAGCTTGGTGACTAATTCGAGGCTTGATTAATTCGAAGGACTAATTTAATCTAGTACTTTCCATTTTAGGAAGGTACACTAGCACTGTGGGAAGGTGTATTTACTACTAGATATAAACGAGCCTAAGGGGCCACACACTAACTCGAGAGAGTCACTGCTTGAATAGATGTGATTAATCAATTTCGAGGAAATTGAGGGAATTAGGAAAGTGTAGTACTTTCCTAATATGAAATATAAATTAATTAAGTGATTCAATTAATTTTACTCTTTTAATTAATCTTGTAGAATTAATTAAATTAATGGACCTAGTAGAGTCCAAGTATTTTATTTAATTGGGTATAGCCCAAGTTAAATAAATAAATGTTGGAATTAATTGGTTGGATTTAATTTGACTTATATTTAATTGATGGGTTGAGCCTATAATTAAATTGAGAAGTCAAAATTAAATCCTAGAGCCCAATTTTCTTGTGTTGACCGATTTTATGAGTAAATAAGGGAAGGGGGCGTTTTTTATGTGGTGGAGGAGGAAAAGAGTTTTCCCCTCCTCCAAGTCTTCATGGGATGAGGATTACTAGAGAGTTTAGGAGAAATGAAGTTTCCTTTTCCTAATTGGACTCTAGGTAATCTTTACCTATAAATAAGAGATGAAGGAGACTAAAATTGATGATGAATTTTTGCTGAAAAATTCGCCCCCTCTTAGACCTAAAAATTGGCCACCTCTCTCCTCTTTCCAACAAGACGTCGTTCTATTCATGTGTTGAATTAAACGACTTAAAAAATATTCCTACCATTCACATAATCAAGCCTAAGTTAAGCTTAGAATCGTTTTGTTGTCTAGCACGCAAGGCAAGACGATTGGTGACTTGAATGAGGTGTGGATACATCTTAGAGGTGCGACGCTTGGAGCACTCTAAACCGGGAGATACGAAAAGACGACGGGCAATTTCTCACCCAAGGGAAATTGTGTGGATTTGCACCACAGGGTTGCTGAGATCCAAAGTACGAGGTGAAACGAAATTTTCGAAAGGTATAATTTCGTTTACCTCCTTATCAAATTCGATCAAACCAACTTCATATTCTTGTTTTCGGGTGGTTGTACGTTTACTTTTGTAAAATTTTAATTTCCGCTGCCACGAGCCATCCAAGGGAATGAGTCAACCCAACAGTGGTATCAGAGCCATGGTTTAGGCTCGATCGAATTTTTATGTCATTATGCATGTTTGTTTTTACGTTATAATTGTAAAATTGAAAGCATGATAATCAATAGATTCATTGCTAGACTAGGATTGATTTTGATTTGGGATGTTGTTTGATTTTTATGATTTAATGTTTAAAAGTCATTGGTTTTAAAAATCATGAAATCTGAAATTTGGGTGTATGATTGTTTTCGAAAGTTTTGATTTAGTTTTATAAAATCATCTTTGGTGGGGTGTTGCGAGATGGTTAGATCGAAGGTTTAATCTTCAAGTAATAAAACTCAGACCTTAGGAGAATTCAGTTTCGTTAATCGAAACTCGAAAGAATCACAAACGTGCGAAAAACTGATTTGAAAAATCGCGAATAGCAACAGCCGCTGCACGGCACGCCCAGGCGTGGGGTAACCCACGCCTAGGTGCACGTATGACCGCGGCCAGGCGTGGGTCAGACCACTCCAACAGAAAGTTAAATAAAAAAAAATCCTTTCTTCGTACTTTCTGGAGGTGGGTGACCCAAAGACCTTACCTATGATGTTTTAGACTTATAAACTCTGAGAAAGGTTTTACAAATCGATATCAAACTTATCCCAATGATATTTGCAATCTAGTTTGAATGATGAATGGGTAAAATTTTCTTTATCGTATGTATGTTTGTTGCTTGGCATGTTTATGTGATAAGGGGATGAACCATGAGCCTAGTCGTAGTGTTGGTTTTCTATGTATGTAATTATTCTAGAGTTGTAAATAATAGCCGGTTTGGCTCTTTACTTTTCCGTATAGTAGATTAGTAGTTTTTTTTGTATTCGATGTAATCGAAGACGGAGCAAGGAGACGGAGCCGAGACTTGAAGACTTGTATGCTGAGGCGATACCATTGTAATAGTCTAGGTTGTTTTTTACTTTCTAGAATGTCCAAACACACTTTGGCTCGAGTGGGTTAACTAGGTTAGGGCTCGAGGTGGTTCATCCTCAATTTTACCGCTTTGTGGATGTTTTATTTATCTGTCTATGATGATTATGTGATGTAATGCATGCATAGGATAGATAACTAAAACAAGATAATTAAATCTGATGAGACCCCCCTATGAGCATGTTATAATTCCCTCCTAAGAAAAATATTAGGCTTTTGTGATTATAAGAATGGAATTCTATTATCATGCCTTCCATCATAAGTATTCACCATGTGAAACGCCGCCAAAGGTTCAATCCTTTTGCTCAGAAAATGGGGTGGATTGGATCCGAGGTAGGCTGTGAGTGTTTACTAAGCACTATGATGCCCCGTGGAAATCGGTTGGTTTCATTGCTTTGCTCAGAAAATGGGGGCAATGGAATTGATGGTTATACATGGGATATTTGATGGGTCGAGCCTAACATCGTCTCTCATGTGTTAGCTCAAAAAATGGGGCACATGTGGGAGATGAGGAAAACCATCTTGAGAACTATCTAAAAAGATAGAAGGTCCGGTAAGGCTACTATTCAAAATCATCGTGTGTTAGCTCAGAAAATGGGGCATATGATGAAGTGAGAATAGATCTCAAGCCCACTAAAGAAACTAACGTTTCTTCGAATCATGTCAAGAGGGTGGTGTGATTTGAGAAAAATAGTGGGAGACTTGTACAATTAAACACCAAATTGTATAAGGACTTTATTTGGAAAATCCGTTATTGATTGTCTGTTATGCATTTTTGTAGATAAACGAAAATGGCTAAAAATCCTCTTTATACAATTCTTGAAACCAACAAATTGAACAGACCAAACTTTCGGACTGGCTTAGAAACCTCAAAATTGTTCTTCAATATGAAAAGAAGGATTATATCCTGACGGCTATACAGCTGGAGATTAACAATGAAAGCAGTGATGAGGATAGAGAGTACGCAAAAGCTGTGGTCGGATGATAACATCCAAGCTAGATGCATTATCATGACTTCTATGTCAAATGAGTTGCAAAAGCAACATGAAAATATGATGATGGCAAAGGAAAGCATCGACCACTTAGAAGAGCTTTACGGTACTAGGACTAGGAGAGAACGATATGCTATATCAAAACAACTGTTTGGAACAAGGAAGAATGAAGGAGCGTCTGTGAGTGAGCACGTCTTTAAAATGATCCAATTAATTCATGAGATGAATGGTTTGGATGTGCTACTCGACGGAGACCTTTGTGTCGATCTTGTGCTTCAATCTCTCCCAAAGTCATATGATCAATTCGTCATCAATTTCAACATGAACAACTTGAATGCTTCATTGAATGAATTGTTGATCATGTTGATAACTGCTGAAAGCACCATCAAGAAGGACAAACCGGTGCTTCTTATGAATTCCTCTTCAAAAGCTAAGAAGGGCAACAAGAAGAAGAATAAGACTAAGAAGCTGAAAGGTAATGGTGGTGTGAAGAAGGTAAAGAAGCCAAAGTCTGAGAAGTCTGATAAGTGCCATAAATGTGGAAAAGTTGGGCACTGGCAAAGAAACTGCAAAGAGCCTCGGGCTCAAGGTATGTTCTTTGTTGAAGTTAACTTTACTGTTAACAATACTTCTTGGGTTCTTGACACTGGATGCGGTGTTCATATCTGCAATGATTTGCAGGTGATGAAAAGAACCAAGGAGCTAAGTAGAGGAGACATGACCCTGCGGATGGGGAATGGAGCATTGGTTGCTGCCAAAGCCGTGGGGACGATCTACTTAGAGTTAGGAGATAGGAAATTAGTTTTACATTCCGTTTATTTTGTTCCTGAAATAATAAGAAATATTATTTCGATTCCAGTTTTGGATAGAGAAGGATATTGTTTTGAGATTCGTAATAAAAGTTTGCTTTTGTTTTATGAATCATCTCTTATTATGGAATCGAAAATGAAGGATGGAATGTATACAATATCCCCAATAATTTCCAATCTCAATATTCAACAAAGTAACAAACGTAAACAAGATAATCAAGTAAACGCACAAATGTGGCACGAAAGACTTGGACATATTTCCAAAGAAAGAGTTCGAACATTGGCAAGACATTTAGATATCAATGACTTAGATGAATTGTCAAGTTGCGAATCATGTCCAAAAGGAAAAATGACCAAGTTACTATTTTCGGGGAAAGCGGAACGAGCCACAAAACCATTGGACTTGGTCCATACGGACGTGTGCGGGCCAATGAGTGTGAGCACTCATGGTGGCCAAAGCTACTTCATAACTTTTACCGATGATTATTCATGGTATGGTTATTTATATCTTATGAGATATAAATCTAAATCCTTTGAGAAGTTTAAGGAGTTCAGAAATGAAGTAGAGAAGCAACTTGGTAGAAGTATTAAGGCTCTTCGATCGGATGGAGGAGGTGAATACTTGTCTACCGAGTTTCTTGATTATCTTAGAGAGAATGGAATTCTCTCACAGTGGACACCGCCCGGCACACCTCAACATAACGGGGTAGCCGAGCATAGGAATTGAACATTGCTAGATATGGTTCGATCCATGATGTGTTTCACTAAAGTTCCTAAGTCCATATGGGGCTATGCTCTTGAAACGGCTGTCTATCTATTGAATAGATCGCATAGCAAGACGGTGCCCAATACCCCATACGAAAGTTGGTGTGGAAAGATGCCCTCATACAATCATTTGAGAATATGGGGGTGTCCAGCTTATGTAAAGCATTTAGTGGGAGACAAATTGGACCCCTACTCCTCTTTGTGCTATTTTGTAGGATATCCAAAGGAAACTGTTGGATATTACTTCTATAGCCCAACGGAACAAAAGGTTATTGTTTCAAGAAACGCCAATTTCTTAGAGAGGGGTCACCTTCTAGATAGAAAAGGCGAGGTTGTAGAACTTGATGAGGTCCATGAGAATAGATCAAGTCAAGAGATACAAATTAACCCACCCGACACCAACAAGGCTACATCAGAGGCACCCACCGAAAACACACAACCTTTGAGGAGATTTGAGGAGATCAACGAGGATCCCAAAGGAGCCTGAAAGATGGCTAGGCCTATTGCAAGAGGAGGGTACTCAAGATCCTCCTCTAGACTCTGATCCGAAAAGTTTTAAGAGTGCAATGTCTGACATTGATTCGAGAAAATGGCTAGAGGCCATGACATCCGAAATGGACTCCATGTACTTCAACAAGGTTTGGACCTTGGTTGACCCACCTGAGGGCATCAAGCCCATTGGCTGTAAGTGGGCCTACAAGAGAAAGCTTGGAGTCAATGGAGAGGTAGTAACCTATAAGGCTCGCCTCATGGCAAAAGGATTTACTCAAAGACAAGGGATTGACTATGAGGAAACCTTTTCGCCAGTGGCTATGCTGAAATCCATTAGGATTGTGCTTGCTATATCTGCATATTTTGATTATGAAATATGGCAGATGGATGTAAAGACTGCATTCCTCAATGGAGAAATTGAGGAAGAAATTTACATGCAACAGCCAGAGGGCTTTACATCCAAAGGGAGCGAACACAAAGTGTATAAACTCCAAAGGTCCATCTACGGACTTAAGCAAGCTTCTCGAAGTTGGAACAAATGTTTTGACATTGTCATACAAGAGTATGGATACGTTCAAAAAGTTGAAGAGGCATGTGTGTATAAGAAAAAGAGTGGGAGCGCGATCACGTTCATCATACTTTATGTCGATGACATCCTACTAATTGGAAATGATGTAGGGATGATGCAGTCGACTAAAGTATGGCTCTCTAATAAATTCTCCATGAAAGATATGGGAGAGGCATCCTACATACTCCGTATGAAGATCTATAGGGATAGATCGAGTAGGATGCTAGGTCTCTCCCAATCTGCATATATCAATCGCGGACTCAAAAGATTTGAGATGGAAGAGTCCAAGAAAGGATTCTTGCCTATGGGACATGGCATCACACTTTCCAAGTCTATGTGCCTAAAGACTGAGGAGGAAAGAGTGAAAATGTCCAAAAGTCCCTATGCTTCTGCGATAGTTAGTATTATGTACACGATTATATGCACAAGACCCGATGTAGACTATGCATTGAGTGTGTGCAGTCGATATCAAGCGAATCCAGGCATGGCACACTGGAGTTCGGTGAAAACAATCCTTAAGTATCTAAGAAGAACTAAGGAGTTGTTCTTGATATACGGACGAGGAGAATTGGAATTAGAGGGGTTTACTAATTCGAGTTTCCAATCTGACAAGGATGACTCGAAGTCGGTCTCTGGGTTTGTATTTCTGCTTAATGGCAGAGCCGTTATCTGGAAGAGTTCCAAGCAAGCAACCATAGCCGACTCCACCACTGAAGCAGAATTCATTGCAGCAAACGAGGCTGCAAAAGAAGCTGTTTGGATGAGGAACTTCATCCAAGAATTGGGTGTCGTTCCATCCATTGGGGATCCAGTAACGGTCTACTGTGATAACAACGGGGCTATTGCGCAAGCAAAAGAGCCAAGGTCTCTTCAGAAATCCAAACATGTTCTGAGAAAATTCCGATTGATTTGAGAAATCATTGGAAGAGGCGACGTGCGAATGGAGCGCGTGGACACAGCGGACAACATAGCGGACCCACTCACCAAACCCCTTAGCCAAAAAGTATTTGAAGGACATCTGGGAAAATGGGCCTTAAGTACATGGGCAATTGGCGCTAGGGCAAGTGGGGTATTGTTAGAGTTAGTGCCCGGCGCACCAATTATTAGGCGCCATTCTTTGAAATAGTAACTCTAGAGTTGAACAATCGTTTTTTTATAAATAAAGTCAATCTCTTTTATATGTGTGGCATGTCTTTATTGTTAAATTAGTTTTTACTTTGTCTTAGAATAAAGTCCCGAAGGATCACACATAGCTATGGGACATCATTGCACATTGGGTGTGGCAATGATGGAATATGTCTCGAAGGCTGTGATCTTTAAACACTGTTCCAAGTCGTAAAAGGGTTCATCGAGATAAAGGGATATCGATGCAACCCAAAAGACTTGCTCATATGATGCATACTCTGGGAGAAGTGTATCTCGTTCCATAGATACTGGCACGGTGAAAGCCAATGCATATATGAGGGTCGCCATTGTGGTAATGGGCGAACTGAACAACCCCATGGAAGTTCTATATGGATTCCCAGTCGAATGTGGAACTTCCAGTGGTCATGTAGTATAAGAGTAATCCTTAGGGACCTAAGATTCCAGTGGATGTCTTATGCGTAACCGCGCATGTTCTTGATTTGTTACATGATCACTTTAGATGATCGAATATGGCCAAACTCATACATGCACGTCTTACGTAGTAAGGCACGTGAGAATCGAGAGGAATCTATCTTTGACATTAGCCAGTTGGTTAATCTCATATGGTTACATAGTGAATCGACTTAAGGAATCTCCGGCCGAAGTATGATATCTAAAGAGGCATAGGGTTTCCTCGTTTAGATAGTCAAAGTCGATTTCACGTAACGTGGGAAACATAGTATTGAATTAATAGAGCTTCGACCTTGGCCACTGCTCTAGATTCAATCGGGAGATTAGATAGAGGGATCTTACTTATGCGAGGATCAAGATCGCAAAAGGCGTATCTTTACTTTTGTTTTATCTAGATCTTCGGGACCCTATGCTAGGTGGTCAACCGCGATTTGTAAGTGCCAAGAATTAGCTTGGTGACTAATTCGAGGCTTGATTAAATCGAAGGATTGATTTAATCTAGTACTTTCCCTTTTAGGAAGGTACACTAGCACTGTGGGAAGGTGTACTTACTACTAGATAGAAACGAGCCTCAGGGGTCACACACTAACTTGAGAGAGTCACTGCTTGAATAGATGTGATTAATCAATTTCGAGAAAATTGAGGGAATTAGGAAAGTGTAGTACTTTCCTAATATGGAATATAAATTAATTGAGGGATTCAATTAATTTTACTCTTTTAATTAATCTTCTAGAATTAATTAAATTAATGGACCTAGTAGAGTCCAAGTATTTTATTCAATTGGGTATAATAAATGTTGAAATTAATTGGTTGGATTTAATTTGACTTATATTTAATTGATGGGTTGAGCCTAAAATTAAATTGAGAAGTCAAAATTAAATCCTAGAGCCCAATTTTCTTGTGTTGACCGATTTTATGAGTAAATAAGGGAAGGGGGCGTTTTTTATGTGGTGGAGGAGGAAAAGAGTTTTCCCCTCTTCCAAGTCTTCATAGGATGAGGATTACTAGAGAGTTTAGGAGAAAGAAAGCTTCCTTTTCCTAATTGGACTCTAGGTAATCTTCACCTATAAATAAGAGATGAAGGAGACTAAAATTGATGATGAATTTTTGCTGAAAAATTTGCCCCCTCTTAGACCTAAAAATCGGCCACCTCTCTCCTTTTTTCAACAAGACGTCGTTCTATTCATGTGTTGAATTAAACGACTAAGAAAATATTCCTACCATTCACATAATCAAGCTTAAGTTAAGCTTAGAATCATTTTGTTGTCTAGCACGCAAGGCAAGACGATTGGTGACTTGAACGAGGTGTGGATACATCTTAGAGGTGCGACGCTTGGAGCACTCTAAACCGGGAGATACGAAAAGACGATGGACAATTTCTCACCCAAGGAAATTGTGTGGATTTGCACCACAGGGTTGCTGAGATCCAAAGTACGATGTGAAACGAAATTTTCGAAAGGTATAATTTCGTTTACCTCCTTATCAAATTCGATCGAACCAACTCCATATTCCTGTTTTTGGGTGGTTGTTTGTTTACTTTGTAAAATTTTAATTTCCGCTGCCATGAGCCACCCGAGGGAATGAGTCAACCCAACAGTCATTGAGATCGATTTAGTGCCTCGCACAATCGTCTCTTTTTGCTTTGGCCAAAGACTGTGATCTCTATTTATCTATAATCAAATAGGGTACTTTCTCACTCACTTATGAGAGAACAAATCCCATGTTAGATGTCAGCTAAGACTACCACTTGCCCATGAAGCCTCATTTCGAGGTCAACCCCACCAAAGGGTGAATTGGGTATAACTATTCTAATGAAATACTTGACGTCACAAGTGCATCTTCAGCCTGATACGTCAGGTCATAGGTTCACTTATACCTATTGCGCATAATAAGGTCTGTCATTGACAGTCACAGAGTGAAAGCCCATGTGACAGAACCGATGCGAGCCGTGTTCAAGCATATCAGTTCCACTGATGTTCCTACAATCTTAAGCTCCTACCATCCCATGGTACTCGACTGGCACTCCCATGTCAGATCTAAGATTGTACAAGTGTTCTAAGTCTTTATTTGTCCATTAAAGACTTCATTTTACTTGCGAACTAGATTTAGTAATCAAGATCGATCTCTCTAGTGCCAACCTTCCTATCTCATAGGAAGCAGAGGGATCGCACCGAAAACATGAAAAAAACATTTTACACAACGTATAGATGCAGATAAGATTTAAGTGAAAACTAAATAATGTCTTTATTATAAATAACAAAATAAGCTCATTACAAGAAAGATACCCAATCATTCTACCTTTACATCTGAGGGCATAATCCTAACAATTGTAACCTCGTTTTCCTACATTTTTTTCCAACAGAGTCAGTGAGTTAAGAGTTGTTGAACTCCTGGATTGGATGGGCTATATGAAAATTTGTAAGATTATGAATGTAGTATAGCTTTACTTGAGAATATTGCCCCACCTTTTGCTAGAACAACCAAATGGAAACTATTAGATGATAAAACTTTGCTGTAATTCAAACCATAGGTTTTCTATATTGGATATAAAAGTAGTTTATTTTATTAGTACTTCAATATAATTGATATTAGCCATCCATTTATGTTGATGTTAAGTCTCTGTGATTTGCAGGTGGATTGAAGCAGACAAGTACTGATCCAATCGAATAGCTCAGATAACCTTAAAACTAGTATGTATGAAAATGGTTATCATGGCTGTTTTAGTTTTCTCTGTTATCTTGTTTGCTTAATAATTTGATCTTCATATGCACGTACAATACGAAATTTTGCATTATCGGATCGGTATTACTGTATTTAGAAGAATTATATAGCTTTATCAGTAATTGAATATGCTATTCCGTGCTTGCTTTTCCATGCAGAAAATTATAAGTATGTAGCTTTCTGAATGGCAAAATTGCAGAAGGGAACTATGCTTCCTGCGATAGCAACTTAGAGCCTTTGGTCCGGTGAGCAGAATGTCTTTGACGCTCATTTTTAATCCTGTCATGAAGGCTAGTATACGAGGGATAAATGTGACATTGGCTCCAACACTGAGACAAATAGTTTAGGAATATCATCTTTCCGTATCCAGCTATTCTCCCCAATGAAGAAGGTCCAAGTAGTATACTATAGTTATTGATATGCTAAAACAATTTAATTTCCAAACCAAATGCAGGTTCTCGTTTTCTATGCTTTCTTTTTTAAAAAAAATTATTTCCTGTCTTATATTATCTTTTTCCTAGTTAATTGTATTGTTGCATATTTCAAGTTCATTTTGTTGCAGAAGTATATTCAATTTTTTAGTTCAGTTCAAGGTAATTTGTTTATGTTCTTTATTGATTTCCACTAACTTTTTGCACCTAGTATTCTGTTTGATGTTCAGCTAGGAAAGAACTTGCTTTCCTTTTTAATTTTTTGTAGATTTGATTTATGCCTATGAACTTATTGTTAGACACCTAACTGTGTTCTGTTTTTAGTGAAGTTTTTTTCCTCATATTTTGTTATGCTTGAATTTTGTTTGCTACTAATTAACTCGCATTAAGTTGATGTGGTTCATTAGTTCCACTTTACACTATGTATGTCCTATTTTGAAGTTGTTTATATATATGTGCTTGATTGAGGGGATTACATTGGTAGTTAGATACTTGCTTGAGACTAGTGTATATTCAGTTTATTGGCTTGCCGAAATACCGTCATATCAAATCTATGATTAGTTTGGTGTCCAGTGTTACCTTTTTATGTCTCAATCTTCCTATCCGATGGAACATTTTGTCTATGTTAGTGGTTGTAAAACTAGTGTACTTTGGTTGTAGAATTAGTATTTTTGGTTATATACGATGAATAAAATTAAAATTGGATTTCAATCTCTCAAGTACTAACTTCTTTTCACGCAATCAAACACACAGGAGTGCTAATACTTCTCAGGAAGATGTGTTGCTGCTCATAAAAATTAAGGATCAATTAAACCAGTGGGAATTGCAGCTGATCGTGAAGAAGTCTGCACATTAGTGTTTCTAAAATATATTTTTCTAAGGTTTAATTCATGTTATCTTCATGTATTCGAATTCGATTTATCTCATGGTTTATTGATTGTATTTTGATTTGTGTTTGATTTCAACTTTCCGAGATTTGAGCGATTTATATCATAGTTTTACCATTGAATTTTGATTTGCGTTTGATTTGATTACTTTATGTGGATTGGTGTTATTTGGGTATTGCAGTATAGATTTTAGGCTTTATGGTATTAGGTATTCATGCATTTGGGGTGTGAATAGAATACCTAGGCCATAATATCAATGGAGGCACATTGGATGTAGCTGCCTTCATTGAGTGAAGATATGGGGGCTATTTTTCCTCTACAGCCTCAAAAAATGAACTATGAAGACAGTAAAAACAGCCTTCAAAAATTAAAAAATGCCTCCATATGTGACATATGGAGGTAGTTGATAAAATGGCCCCCATAGCTTTTGCGACTGCATCTATGGGGGCTATTTTGCCCAACTGCCTCCATATGTATTGGGGGCAGTTTTTAGGGCTTCAGAGGCACAAAAACTTGCCTCCATATCCCAATTTTATAATAGTGACAGTTAATTGTTATCCTCAATTAGGTTCTTGTCAACTTAGCAGTAGATTGTTAAGGTTTAATGCGTTTCAGCAGCATCATATTGATGTTGTCCATCAATTCATGGTAGGAATTGAAACAGGAGTTCAATTCGCTCGATACACCCAAAGCCTCATCTTCCTTCCAATCCCAAATGTATAATTACGCTAGGAGTATGGCAAATTAACATATATCATGTTTTTAATGCAACCATTTTGATTACTTTTTGTAAGTATGAATCTCTTTTGGAACATTAATGTAATTGATCAATTATGGAGATTTTTAATGATGTTTATAATTATTTACAAGATAGATGTTCAAAAAAAGTGTCCACCTATTATGGATTTGGGTTTAATAAGAATAATGCAATTTTAACGAGGATTGAAATTGTAATATCCATCTCTTGTGGAAAATTACTGCAATTGAATTATGGAGATTTTTAATATGTTTGTAATTATTAGGAGTTTCGAAAAAAAAGTCCATCCATTATGGATTAGGCTTTAATACGATCATGCATTTTTAACGATGAGGGGTAATATTCTTATATTACATTAATATAAAGGGAGCTTATGGTAATACATATCATTCATAAAGGGGCTTATTTGTAATTTAATGAATTGAATACGGGTGCTAAGTGTAATAAATATTTTTTACATTAACCTGGCTTCATTAGTTTACAAATAAATGTTTAATTAATCGGGAACAACAAACAGGCGCCAAAATCACCCAAAGGGCGGACCTAAAAAAAAAAAAGCTTAATCAAATTCTATAATTTTCAATCCTCATTTGGGCTGACGTAACCCCATGTACACAGACAATCATTTCATCCCTTTTTGTAAAAAGTCATCCGAAACCCTTATCAACTTTTCAAAGTCTTACAAAGCCATCTTCTTTGCTGCATAGTTCATCTCCTTTTCACTTCCAGAAGGGCTTTTATATATAAAAAAAAGGTAAAAATCCGTAGAAAGTGTGTCATAGTTCATGTAGTGGGTTGTTTTTCATTATTATTTTTCGGTTATGTCTTATAATGGCTTGTAACCCTGTGAAATCGGGTTTTTTGAGTTAAATGCATGTGAGTATTCTTGTAGTTTTGTGTTTTTACTAAGGTAATAAAACTGAAAAGTGGTAATTTTGGGTTTAATATCTGGTCAAGGAGGTTTCCATCAGTTCCAAGGCCTGCCTTATTTTGAATCTAGATAATTTCTTATAAAAGCCTATAACCTTGTGAAATCGGGGCTTTTTGGTTAAATGCATGAGAGTATTCTTGTAGTTTTGTGTTTTTACTAAGGTAATAAAACTGAAAAGTTGTAATTTTGGGTTAAAATGCATGAAAGTATACTTGTGCTTTTGCTAAGGTAATAAAACTAAAAAGTGCTACTTTGGGTTAAAAAAATGCATGAGAGTAAACCTGTGAGATTGGGCTTTTTTTTCTATTGTCGAGTTGTTTTTTTTGTTTTGGTGTGTGAATTTTCTGCCTTTATGTTCATATATAGTGTGTCTGGTAGTAAAAATTGTTTGGGTGATCTAATTTTACTTTTCTCTTCCTAGCTTTCATTCAGTACATAGATAGTGTGCTTTATTCATTGAAGAAAATTGGACCTTATTTTGTGTCTTTTCGTGTGTAGGATTATCATCTCATAAAGAATGCCTTTTAAACGATCTTTGATTGATTTACCGGAAGAGCTCGTCTTTAAAATTCTTGTGAGGCTGCCCGTATTAACTCTACTTGTACTAAGAACCGTATCCCAATCTATGAGGTGCATCACAAACAGTTCGATCTTTATCCGTGCCCATGCCGACAATCAGAATCCAAAGTTGCTTTTCGCCTCCAACGCCATTCCGTTTGATCATATGTCATGTGCAGTTTTGCCTCGGATTGGAGGGTACCTTGCTCCTATGCAAATTCCAATAGATATTCCAGACAGGTTCCCACATTCAACAGAACTTTTACAGATCTTGGGTTCTCACCTTGGTGTAGTATGCATGAAGTTATCATATCCTAGCATTCTAATTTATTTTAATCCAGCAACAAGGGGCTTTAGGATATTGACTGATATCTTTATAAACTTAAGGCAATTACATTGTTATGGATTTGTCTATGACGAGACAAAGAAATTTGTCATCGTCAAATATATAGGATCTTATACTTTTGGAGAAGTGGGTACACTTTGGATCTTTGATTGGGAGACACAAGCGTGGGAACTTGGATATGAGAGTGTGTTCAAGCTTCAAGGTAAAGAAACATTCTTCAATGATAGTTTCTATTGGATAGCTCGTGCAAAGGGGGGCTCTCCGTATTGTGTTATATTCGATTAGCAACAAAGGATTTTGTCAACTTTTGACTTGCCCAAGTTTGATGATGAGGGACCAAAATACTTAAGCCTACATTTTAAAGTGTTTAGAGGCCAACTATATCTCCATATTGCGTGGTCGCATATTGTGGAGGTATGGTTGTTTCACCGATGTGGGAATGAAGTTGTTTGGTCTCAAGCAAGAAGCACAATAGTTGGGGAGCAGCAAATGATATTCGGATTCCCATACGACCTAGAGATATTAAACGTGTTTGAGGGGGAGGACATATTGTTGCGGTAAGGAGGGAATTTGATGACATACCAACTGAGGGATAACCAATGGGTGATTAGGCAGCGACATGGGAGGACTTTTAGATTATTAAAGTTCTTGGTGGCAGAGTGTCACGAGGTCATAGATTTGTATCAATTCAAGGAGGACCTCAATGTGGAAATAACGACGTCCACTGAGAGCATCGTATCAGTCCTATCCCCTCCACAACCCCCTCAACACAATTGACATGGATGCACCTCCTTGTAAATATTTTTGTCAAACAACTTGTGATATTTTTGTCAACAACTTGTAATATTTTTGTCAACAACATCTTAGGTGGCTCCAACATTAGTTGATGATTAGTGTTTATTGGAGTGAAAATGTTTGGTATGGTTTAAGTTGTTAGGGTTTGAATTGAATGTATATCACACTACTTAATTTTGAACTAATACTATATATTGTACACATAAACAACATAAATTAATTAGTTAGTATTCTAAGTACTTATTACATACTAATTACATATACTAATCAAATCATGAAGTGTACATATTATTTAGCGAACATATTCATAATTTGGCATAGCTTGAACAAAGCAAAGAGTCCTGGGTTTATGATTACAAATTTGTTGATTAAATCGATGTCCAATCCACCTCCTACTTTAGGTTCCCTTACAAAGTGGCTAGTACCCTCAACATCCCCATGCATGGACGACCCATCTTGGGATGTCATTCCCTCATGTTGAATTGGTAAACATCAATGTGATAAATTGTGCTCCGGGCACCGCTAGTAAAGTTTGCCCGGATTGGATGTTGATTCGGAAACTCATATTGTAGTTTTCTTACCACAAGTCATTCTCTTGCAATGCTCTATTCGATATTTCAACCCACATGATTTCGTATATGAAGTGTTGAAAGATGAAGCCATTAAAATAATTGGATAAAATGATCAAAACGTGTAGATATAAATAGAAATCAGCCATAAACAGCAATAAACGAGCATCAAAATGGCTATAAACAGCTACCTTTTAAAATAGGCAATTTTAACAGATACACCCCCTAGTACATTAAAGGTAACTTTTAACACCCTATATAATTATGTAATAACTTTTCCACACCCGAGGGTATTATCGTCATCAAAAACTGGTCAACTCCCGCAAAAAAAAATTGATTTTTTTTCATTTTATTTCGAGGGCATTTTCGTCTCAATAGTAAATAGTATTAAAGAAAACCTAGTGTAACCCTAACGGCGGTTGATGGATGTAAAAGTTTGCTAACTAAATAAAAAAAGTTGGGGGTATATTTGTAATTTCACCTAACTACAGGGGGTGTATCCATAATTATCCCTATTTTACTTAGTTGTTTTCTATGAATATGAGTAGTTAAATTTTGTAGACTAAGGCCTTAGGCCGAATTATGATATTTGATATATAATGTTTGTGTTTTTCTTATTAATTCGATTGTTGCTTTATGTCTTGATCTTATGTTTAATGCTTATTATGTTTGGCCAGCATATGTATGATTAATTGCTTAGCTTAGCCATTCGACAGAAGATAAGTTAGGGTTCAAGAGAATCATCTTATAATCCGTAACCAGGGGTTGCCCTAGAGATAGGTAAAGACTCACGGGTATAGTTAGCCGATTTTTCCATGGAAATTCTTGATCTTTAATGCATGCTTGTTAATTAGACTTTCGGATAGAGATATTTTGAGAGCCATTAATTAAGTATAGTATTGTTATCACGAGACATCGGTTCATAATCAATTAAGGAATCTTCCACCTTAGCAACAATAGTCTAATAATATGATTAATGACTTTATATTGATATTTGATTAATTTGTGCCAACACATGTGTCTTAGTTGTTTTTTCTCATTTGATTCTTGTTAAATTGCCAATCCTCATTTTTAGTTATTTACAATTCATTATTTTAGTTTAAAATTGTTTATTTTAAAATCAAAAATTCTAAAATTAGAGTCTCTGTGGGATTGACAATTCGGACTTAAAATCCACTTTTATTACTTGCACGATCTGTTCTCTTGCTGTACAAACACGTTGGTTTTTCCCATGTCTGTAAACATATGTCATTTTGTATGTAATAATACATCATTTTATATGTAACAATACATAATTTTCTTTGTAAATCTACATCATTTTTAATGTAATTATACGTCATTTTATATGTAATCATATATCATTTTGTTTGTAAACATACATCATTTTAAATGGAATAATACGTCATTTTGTATGTAACAATACACCATTTTCATTGTAAACATACGTCATTTTATATGTAACAATATGTCATTTTATATGTTATAATACGTCATTTTATATGTAACCATACGTCAGTTTATTTGTAAACTTACGTCATTTCATATGTGCCGTATGTCATTTGCTTTGTAAACATACAACATTTTAAATGTAATAAGACGTCATTTTATATGTAATAATACGTCATTTTCTTTGTAAACATACGTCATTGTGGAGGTAATAATACGTCATTTTATATGTAACCATACATCATTTTCTATGTAATGGTACGTCATATTCTATGTGACAATACATCCTTTTAGTTGTAACAGTAAGTCGTATAAGCTGTAACAATATGTCCTAATCTATGTAACATCGCTTTCTGTTAGTTGTAACATTTCGAACTAATGTATGTGACATTACTTCCCATTAGTTGTAAAGATTCATCCTATTCTATGTAACAATACATCCTATTCGTTGTAACAATACATCTTTTTAGTTATAATGATACGTCGTACTAATTGTAACAATACATTGTAATAGTTGCCACGATACGTTGTATTCCATATAACATTAGTTCTATTAGTTGTAATGGTTCGTCCTATCCTATGTAACAATACATCCTATTAGTCGTATCAATATGTACTATTTTATGTAATAATAAATCATTGCAACTATAACCGTAAGTACTTTAAACCCTAAAGCCTAAATGCCAAACTCATTGACACACACAATTATATTTGGACAAGTATTTTATACATGAATGAATCTATTTGTGATATTTCAAAGTTGCATTAGACAAAAAATTGAAGAATAATATGCATTGAATCGATAAAGGTACATGTCTTTCACAGACACAATGTGTATGATTTTGCAGTTTTGAGATACTTATATGCATGATTACACTTAGGCATAATACATATTTAATAATCATGCATTAAACAACATATTTTTGGAGCAAAATATGCATTAAAGAATTAATATGTATCTACACATATGTAAACTAGATATACCAAACACTGTGTATCTACACTACTGCTAGTTATCACATGACATTGTGTGTATGAGTTTATAGTTTTGAGATATTTATACATATAATTATACATATTTATTATTGTTCATTTATAGTGTTAGAGATGGTAGCATCAGAGAACGAAGAATAATCAAGAAACGAGAAATTCTAAGCGTGAACATGAAGATGAAAAATACGAGGATTTTAACGTGGTTTGGCATAACTTGCCTACATCCACGAGCCAACCTAGACTACATCTTTATTTCTTTCAAAGTGAATCAGAGTACATCAATGAATTACAAGTAGAGTTCTCATATTTATAATGGTGGAGAAGTCTAAACCCTAACAAATTAGGAAAACAATCCTAAACAACTAGGGAATAATTCCTAACACAATAGGAAACAATTCCAATCAAAGTAGGACTCAAAATTAAGTCAAAATCCGTCAAAATAGGAACAAATGACAAACAAATGCGCTGCTATGGCGCCTAGGCGCCACCCTTCTGCCTGGGTGCAACTGTACGTATCTGCACTTCCCAGCTTCAATTTTTCGACTCCTTCTTATCCTTTTGCGATCCCGGTCAACCCCGACCCTTCTTGGCTCTATATTAGCTCCTCTTCTTGACCCTATTTTGATCCGACTCCACCAAACCCATCAATCTCTCACTTGGAGACTGATCAAAATAACCCAAACTCAACTCAAACCACCTCTTCACTTATCCTAAGTGAACCTTAGTCTATTCGACCCATCCCCAAATCCAATGGAGATCAAATCCAAGGACTTCTCGCTGTCAATTCATTCGTCCTCTAGTGTCACCCACTTGACGAACTCTCTCTGTGAACATCGTTCTTCCCTTTTGAACCCTCGCCACTACCCTATTCTTTTGGTGATCAGCCAACTCCTGAATACCGTGGCATATCCATCTTAGTCCAACTGACCCTCGGATATAGTTTACTCTAAAACCTGAACATGTCACACTTAAATCATCTCATTCTACCCTTCCACTGACATCTTTCCACCAAGGACTTTTTCCAATGGCAATCTCGGATCCCTCACATATCTGCTCTGTGCCCCTACATGAGCTATCTCTGATCCATTCGCCGACTCGGTTTTCAAGGGCCAACTTGGTTCATTGACACATCTGCTTGAGCTCCCACTCCACGAGCTCTATCACATCCCTCTGCCAATAAACCACCACGACTCTGCCTACCCAGCTTCGCATCCTTCCACCATGACTTCAGACTCCACGGTCAACCCCTCCCGGTGCCGTTTTTGCCTTCATGGTTCCTCTCTACGTGGTCATGCCTCCACAACCCTGCCTCCCTCTGGTCTCTCGACTACACGGCTCTACCCTCCCGATTATCAATTCTATCATTCTGACCTCTGGCTCGGTGGATTTGCTTTCTTGGCACCGTAGCTCTGTCCTCTCAATCTAGCAACTCATTCGCTCCCTCTCAGAAACATGAATTTTGCTGTCTGACCTCTGGATCTACGGTTCTACCTCTGGCACCGCAACTGCTCCCACTAGCTTCGTGTTCTACCCACCCAGTATCACAAATCTACCTCTGCTGCTGCGGATCTGCCTCTGCTGGCACCACGATTTTCCAACATTTTCTCGTTAACGTTCAATGGGATTACTCATCTTTGGTTGACGATCTACCCGATCTCATTCTCCTCTGTCATCTTCTCCGGTTTCACCACGACCTCAATCCGTGCTTCTCTGCAACGAAATCATCGAGCTTGATTACCCTTCCATCTCCTACCATCGTTCCCATAACGAAATCTGCGTTTAACCAAAAATGCTTCCCCATAGATCTAGATTTAAGATGCGCTTTTTGTAAATCTACAACTTATGGCTCTGATACCAGTTGTTAGGGATGGTAGCATCAGAGCACGAAGAATAATCAAGAAACGAGAAATTCTAAGCCTAAACCCGAAGGTGAAAAACACGAAGATTTTAACGTGGATCGGCATAACTTGCCTACATCAACGAGCCAATCTAGACTACATCTTTATTTCTTTCAAAGTGAATCCTTCTCATATTTATACTGGTGGAGAAGTCTAAACCCTAACAAATTAGGAAAACAATCCTAAACAACTAGGGAATAATTTCTAACACAATAGGAAACAATTCCAATAAAAGTAGGACTCAAAATTATGTCAAAATCCTCCAAAATAGGAAAAAATGACGAAAAAATGCGCTGCCAACGCGCGGTGCCTGGGGAGCCTGACCGCAGCCATGTTGGCGCCTGGGCGCAACTGTGCGTATCTGCACTTCCCAGCTTCAATTTTCGACTCCTTCTTATCCTTTTGCGATCCCGGTCAACCCCGACCCTTCTTGGCTCTATATTAGCTCCTCTTCTTGACCCTTATTTTGATCCGACTCCACCAAACCCATCATATAATACCATGAAGAGGCATATTGTTACAACTAATGCGATGTATTGTTACATAGAATATGGAGTATCTTTACAACTAACACGACGTATTGTTACAACTAAAAGAATGTATTGTTACGTAAAATACACTGTATCGTTACATAGAAAAGGACATATGATGAGATAGAAAACGATGTATGGTGATATAGATAAAGACGTATCATTACATAGAATACGACATATCTATACAATTATTACAACAGATTTCACAACTAATACGACGTTGCTTCACAACTAATACGACGTATCTTCATAACTAATACGTACAGTTACAAGGAAAAAGACGTATCTTCACAACCCCCCCCCCCCCACACTTATCAATTGGTCGTCCTCGTGCAATAAGAGCTATAGGATAGGAAAACATCATCAAACACGGGATAAACAAAAAGAAAAACTACCTAACTCACTTTCGTAGAGTAAACGGTTGCACTTAGCGGGTGCAACAAGCCTTTGAACCCTTGAGTTACCTCAAAAGACGAGTTATAGTCTCGTGAGGGTTTGCATGCGATATACCCACAAAATCGAAAGCTTTTCAACCCCGATCAACAAATATGCAAATCAATATGATTAATAAAAATGCAATGGCATGAATTCATCCATTTAAGCTCAGAATTACATATATATACACATCACACACTTGCTCATGTTATGCCTTAACATCGAAAATACCATCCCAAGGGTGTAGTGTAATAAATCTCACGTATTATAGTCGAGTGGCATTCTTACCACATTTCAAGCATTAATCCCATATCTATCAATTTTCGATTAGTCACATGGTACGAGAATTGAAGAAAACTTCATAGCCACTTAAAATTCATCACTTTATCTACTTTAGGCTTTAACTTATGCAACTTTCAACTCAAAACATCAGAGGTTAGACCATGTGCAATGTTCGGTTCTCTTAGGCTTTCTATGACACCCTTGTAACAAGCTTTAGGCCAATAACTCATTTCCACGCCCCTTTGAGACCCCGAAAAATGGAGGTATTAAGTGTAGAGACACTCCTAAGGGCTTAATCACTCGAGTGTCAAAGGCCACAAAACAAAACTAGGTCCTTATTCCCTTTACACTTGCATTAGTTTGAGCTTAGCTCAAATTAGCATAATTGTAGAGTATTCTAGGCATGGTGCTCTTCGCCCCCAGTATCTATTAAGCCTGACTTTTGCAGTCATACCAATGTTCAACCTCTTTTATTCTTGACAAGCATACAAAGTTAACATTCTCAACTTATAACAGATGTGAAAATTCTAGATTGATATTCCGGGATCAAGCTTTTAAGTGTTTCAAAATGGTTGTCCACTCAACTCCTCTACCCTTGATTTATGTGCATGTGTTAATCATCTTAAGGACATTCTAGTCTCGTTTAGGATCCCACAAGCAAGGAAATGATGTGTATAGTCATTAAAATCCATATTGATAGAGAAACCATGCCATTGATTCAAATTAACCATTCTCAATGCATCGAGTGAAGGGTTAAAATTCTATCAAAAACTTTGTTATGCTTGATTTTCACAAAAATTAGCACAAAATACATGTAATAGCGACGATTCCCCCAAACTTAAACTAAAAACAAGATCACATGACACATAGATACCTTAGATACCCCCCCCCCCCCCACACTTAAACTCAACATTGCCCTCAATGTTGACGCAATCATACATACTCAAAAAGGGGGGTAAACAAGAGTACTTACAACAAGGGTGCTGAAAAGCAACCCTTAATCACGTGAGATCCGGTCCAAGCTCAAATCCGCCATGACAGATGTTCCAAAGAAAAACTTGTCTACTACATGTTATGCACTCACAATACAAACCATCAAGACTTAAAGAAAAACATGCCAAAAGTGCATGCTTAACACAACTTAAAGAAACAAACAAAACAAAGCAAAAAACGAAAGCAAAACAAAAAGGAAAACTTACAAACTTGGGTTGCCTCCCAAGAAGCGTTTGTTTATAGTCATTAGCTTGACTTTGTCGAGTTATTTTAAGGCGGTTTCCGAATTAATGCCTTGTTCATTCTCCAAGTAGGGATGAAATTTGGCCCGGTGTTGGTAGAAAATACAATGAGTAGTGACCAAGCAATCATCCACTCACATATTTTCTCATAGTCCATCACCATTTCCATCACTATTTCTTCCCATTGCGCCGAGTGATGATTTGGACTATTCTCCAAGTTATAAGTAGATGACCATTTTTCTTCACCCATCGAGGTGGAAAACTTGGAGTTTGTGATGTAGGACTCGAGGAGGTTATTGGTTCTTCTTTCTTGAAAAAGCTCAACACTAAAAGGATCAAAAGCATCAATGCGTAGTGATAATGTAGAATCAACTGGATGCTTAAAAACTTCATAGTTATCAGAAATAACCATGTCATCTCCTACACTAGAGGACAACTTACCATCATGGGCATTAATTACCTCCATACCTGTGGAGAGGGGAGAAGGTAAGGGAACTTCAACCGGGTGAAAAGGTGTAGGATTGGAAGGTTCGGTGCTAGAAGTTTCTACCTCGAACGCTACGGCGTGGCTATCAGAAAGCTCAAGTGTGCTATATAGTAACCTTTCCAATTCTGCTACTATTTCAAACGCTTGAATGTTAAACTCATCACGCTTTGGCATTGGAAAAAAAAACAAAATGAAATAAATCAAAGCAAAACCAAGTATGTACAATAAAATCAAAAACTAGAATAAACAAGTCCCCGGAAACGGCGCAAAAAACTTGACACGCTAGAAGCTAACGTGCTTGGTAGCAAGTGCGCTAGTCGTGTGTAGTAATAAGTGTGGACGGTAAGTCCGGGTTGTCGAACCTCAAGGACTAGCTATTTTAGTTTATGATTTTTGATAACAAAAGGAATTAAAATAGAGATTTAACTAAACAAGAAAGTAGAATAACTAATACGAAAGTAAAGAGGGATTAAACTTCCAAGGTGGATAGGTGACTAAGGCTCATGTTCGGGCACATGTTGCTTATTGTTATCCTAAGATCATTCCCAATTCATTAGACATACATTGCTATGGTGAAAGCTCCTAAGGTAAAGAATAACCGATGTCTCGTGATAGACTCCTATACTTAATTGGTAGTTTCCTAAGTATGTCTACCCGAAATCTAACCACTAAGTATGCATTAAAGATCTAGAGCTTACTCGATTAAAATCGAACGACTTCACCCGGGAGTCTTTACCTATGTCTAGGGCAACTCCTATTTGGTTCGGTGATGTTGTGAATTTCTTGCACCCTAAGTCAATTTTCTCTCGAATAATTCACCTAGGCATGATATCAAACACATGGTGATCAAGCATATGTAAGACATTCAACCACAAAATCACAACACATAGCAATATACGAATTGAAATGGAAAACGATCTTATTATAAAAACACTAACAACATGGCCTTCTCATGGCCCTAGTTCAACAATTTAGCTCATAAAATGCATAAGGGAAAAGCTAAGCATAAGATCCATGTTCATAGACAAAGATGAATCTAAAGCTAAGAAACTCCCTATGTTGAAGTGATGATCGAATCTTTAATTGGAGGCTTGAATCTCTTCTTTTCCTTCTCTTTTGTTCTTCTAAAGTGATGAAAAGTGAGGTCCCAATCCCAAGAAATCCCCAAAATTTACTTAGAATTCGAACCCCCTCTCCAATGCTGAAATTTAGCCTTTATACCTTGAAAAACGGTTACATCGGCGCCCAGGCGCGACCTAAATGGCGCCTAGGCGCAGTCCAGGTGACCTAAATGGCTTGGGGAATAAGTTTTCCGGCGCCTAGGCGCGGGTGAGGTGGCGCCTAGGCGCCGGCTGCAGAGTCTGAACCGTTTTCTTGTTTTTCAGCGCAGTAATTGTATTTTCTTCATAACTTTCTCCACGGACCTCGGATTTGGATGATTCAAGTTGTCACATGAAGCCAAGACACAGATCTACAACTTTGTCGAAGGAAGTGTTCTCAAATTCGGTCTTGAAACATACATAAATGGCGCTCAAACGTGGAAGATGTGTCCAATATCGCGCCCAGGCGTGGTAAAATAGCGCCTAGGCGCGATTATGCGTAACTTGAGCTCATTTCTCGCTTGTTCGGGCGCCCAGGCGTGATTGTGGCTGCGCTTGGGCGTGTAGGTGCGAAGCATCTTGGCATGAACTTGTTTATACGTCGTTTTTCCGCCCTTTCTTCGTTTGCATCCATTTACAACCTGAAATCACTTCACACACGGATTAAACGCAAATGTGGCAAGAATCAAGCGATAAATGAACCTAAAACATAAACACAACGGGCTTAAAAATACGTAAAAATGACTCTTATCAGTGACATAGAAAAGGACATATGGTTACATATAAAATGACGTATTATTTCATATAAAAAGACGTAAGGTCACATGAAGCATTACATAGAAAATGACGTATACATGGTGACATAGAAAATAGCGTACGGTTACATATAAAATGATGTATAGTTACAAGGAAAATGATGTATGGTGACATAGAAAAGGACGTGTGTTTACATATAAATGACGTATTATTACATATAAAATGACGTATGATTACAAGGAAAATAACGTATTTTTATAAAAAAACTGACGTATGGTTACATATAAAATGACGTATTATTACATATAAAAGGACTTATGGTTACATGGAACATGACGTATTGTTACTTAGAACATGATGTGTATAGAAAATGACGTATTTACATAGAAAATGACGTATTATTACATATAAAGCGTATGACACATAAGGTTTTTCGAAATATGTATGACAACTTATCAAGAAACATCTAACTATGAAATAATTATTTTTCAAACGTAAGCTAAAATTTAACAATAGTTTTGTGCGATTTCACGAGAAAGTCCATAACGCAGTGAACGATGCTCAGAATCATAATACATTTTTCTCCTTCCGAAGTAGACACATATGACTTTTCGAAAATGTATGACGCATTATTAAAAAACGTCTAGTATGAAACAAATTTATCTTAACACATAAGCTAAAATTATATTTGTTGACAATTTTGCACGAATTTACGAAAACATCCATAACCCATTGTATGATGTTCGAAATGATTAAAAAAAATTAATTTCAAATTAGAGAAATAGGGCTTTTCAATAATGGATGACAATAAATCAAAAAACGTCTATTAGAGCCAACATAGTTATAAAATGCCCTTATAAGTTTTGTTATAATTGGAGCATCCGGCTATAATAAGAGTTGTAAAATGTTGGAAAATAATATAACTATCGGATATTTCAAAAACAAGAAAAATGAAAAGTATCTAATTTAGTTTGATTGTTTAAATCTTGTGATTCGACAAAAGTGATTGAGCTAATTTTGTGAAATCAATTAGCCAGTTGAACCCCGATCAATTGTGATTTCCATTTCAAGAGTTCCATCACATGCTCTATTTCTCTTATAAATAGTCCAAAAAATTAATTCTGCAAGATGAGAAAAGAAAAAGTTAGCTTGTCTTACCGCATCCCACTTTCATCCTTCGATTTCTTAGCCAACGTCATGTACATTGTTTAAGATATTGTTCTCATTTCATATTGTAAACCAATATGTTGAGGTATCTTTTATCCTACCCGGCGTCTAAATATTGGAGAGAATCAGTAAGAGTTATTCTATTAAAATCTCACTAACTCGTGTGCACGTGTGGTGGGATAGGACTGTTGAATCCTAGGATAGACCGCCAGTTACCTTCTGCACTGAGTCATTGGCTCGGAGGGGCGGAAATCTATCTTTTAGACAGTGCATTGCACGCCACAGTCAAATTTTCTTTCTCTCTCTCTTGTCTTATTGTGTTGTTTAGTTTTAATCTTACAATTAATTCATATAATTGTGAGTTATCTTCAATATTTCCTACATAATATATCAAAATACCCTTTTTTAGTACTAGTTAGAGTATAATTTTCTTTATCAGGCTTCATGGTCCTATCCACATATATATTTGATTCGTTTTTTTTCATGTTTTCAAAAATCATATGTTGTGCATTTGTTTTTTTTTTTTTTTCCCAACAGTTTTTTCTTAAATACTTTATTCTTTAAATTATTGACAAAGGTAAAGAAGTTAAACTAGAAGTTCATATTTTTGGCATCCTAATTTATGTATATGTATTAGGGTCATGTTTACTTATGAGGCATGTAAGGAACTTCGGAAGCAAGAAACGAATTATAGTGGTAATTAAATTTTGCAATTCTCTACACTCTAGTACCCTAATCAACGAAGTATAGTGGTAACTAAATTCGGCAATTCTCTACACTCTGGTACCCAAATCAACTAAGTATAGTGGTACTTAAATTCGAACAATCTAGTACCCTAATCAACTGAGTATGGTGGTACTTAAGTTCGGACACTCTAGTACCCTAATCAACCTTGTATAGGATAATAACTATAGTATCCTACGTACTCAACTAAGGATTCGAATCCTCTAAAAATCAAACCTTATAAATACTTCTTCCAAACCAAATTCACGTCAGCACAGATACTCCGAGTCTCTTTTGTCTGCAACTCCAAAAGGCCTTCGTTTTCTTTGGTTTTATTCTCATTTAATTACTTAAAAGCTTAAACATGGAGGATTTCATTAGCTGCGAACAGTCAGTAGATTTAGATTTCGAAATGATATTCACAACCCGTGAGATGTGCCTCTTCTTGCCGTCTCAAGTTCACATCAACTTTCTATTTTCTTGCGAGCCTGTTTTTGTCCACTGGGTTTTACACCAAGGTTCTATATATCCAGAGTTTGAAAGACTTGATCGTTCACCCTTGATCAGTAACTTTACCCAAGTCAGCCTCGAAGATCTCATGTCCAACGACCCGGCACGTCGAGCTATCGAAGATATTCTTAACGATTGGCCAGTTCTTGAGAATTGGCGCAGAACCTTTATTGATGATGTGATTATAAAAGCGCAAGACAGAGCTAGAAATATGCCTTGTCATCACAACGTTGTTTTTCTTGAGTTTAATGTTGCTGTAGTACACCAACACATTTTTGACGAAGGGCGTGCTCTGAATTCGACGATTCAGCAGTTAATGGAAGAAGACAACATAATTTCTTGTATGATTCCTGCCACGGATTCATCCATAGAGTCCTTGGAGACAAAGATATTGACGGATATTGGAACTTGTTCGGTTTGTTTGGAAGATTTCCCCGTCAATGGTGACTGTGACGGAGCTAGCATGCCATGTTCGCACATTTTTCACGAAGACTGCATCAAGACGTGGTTACGGACTAGTCATTATTGCCCGATTTGCCGTTTCGAAATGCCCACTAGCTAGATATGTACCTAGATTTTTAAGAGTATATTGTCGTAGTTTTAGAATAATTCTCGCATATTTTTAATTCTAGAACAAGAGTACTAGGGATTTTAAAGAATTAGTAGTTGGATTGTCCATGATTTATTAAGATTTTTCTGCTTTTAATGAAACATTTGCGTTCTTCAAGATTCGATTCCTTTGTTTAAAAAGACTAATTATTTCCTGCATAAGTTACCATTTACAAAACAATTGTTAGGCTGTGCTGTATCTGAAACAATAGAACCAAAGTCATTTACGATATATTTTTAGTTCAGTTCATCATCAAAATGTGTGTGAACTACAGTTGCTCCTAATTGGCATATGATTAAATGATCAAGACTCTCTCTCTCTCTGTTGGCAAATGAACCAGTGCAGAACAACCCTCATTTTTTCTTTTCCAACTCCGAAGACCTGGTTTGGGCCGAGGCTTATGCAGCGGAAGGTGTGGTTGAAGATAGAAACACTAATAAGAAAAGATAGCTAGCAGATCTCACTTAGGCAAGACGCCCACAATCCAAGCACGATAGACATTATTAATGAAAGAACAATATGTTTATAGAATCATATATCATCGGCTTTGTACATGTAATGCCAAGGAAACAAAAGGGTATCATTTCAACTGGATATTAATGATGGTTAAGAAATTTTGTTCTGTTTCTTGTCCTTCCACTCTTTGATTTCAGCTTCAACTATAGCTTTTACTGCAGCGTGAAAGCCCGGGTATGACTCCAGAGGCGTTGGTGGTGGAAAATAAGATTTTTCCGTGTCGGATATGGACGGCTGTTTTTAAAGGCGAGCGAGTTGGACCAAGATATCATTGAGGGCAGATTGGAGGGATTTGGTGGTGGCTGCGGTGTCAGCAGCGTGTTGATGGAATTCAATGCGGAGGGTGTGGACGGTGGTTTGAGTGGTGGTGGAAGTTTGCTGGAGTTCGGCAAGGGAGGCGTCATGGGAGGCTGAAATGTTTTGGAGGTGGGTGGTGGCGTCTTGGAGAGAGGAGATAGCGTCATCAGTGGTTTTGGAACGAGTATTCATGGCGGGGATGAGGAAGAGCAATGAAAGCACCAATGATATTACCTAATATCCGGCCAATTCGGGATGGCAAGTCTCCGAGAATGAAATGAGAGAAAATAATAGCTTTATTTCACTTTCCAGGAAAAGTTCATAATACATTACAATCTCTCCTTATCTGAATATATCCACGAATTCAAAAGTAAATACTAAACTAACTAATAACAATCAATTCAAAAAACAAGGAAAACAATGTAAGTGGAAATTGATCATGGCAGTACCTACTTTCAGGGAAGTGGTTTGGAATGGGTCAACTAGTAATCCTTGAACTTCAGAGGTGGCTTTGTTTGTTTACGTGGTCTTTCGGTTTCGTCGGATCCTGTTAATGGTCCACTTGGGTCGGGTAGGGTGCTATCATACCCTTCCCCTTCAGAAACGACCTCGGCCTCGAGGTCGCAATTGGAATTGGAGTGCGTGTAATGCTGTTTGGGCCAACATATTTCTTGAGAACGGAGATGTGGAACACGGGGTGGATGCGTGATTCTGGCGGAAGTTGAAGACGATAAGCAACTGGCCCAATTTTTTGAAGTATGGGATATGGACCATAATAACGCTTAGCCAATTTCTGGAAACGGCGCTGGACAATGGATTGCTGGCGATATGGACGGAGTTTTACCCAAACTAAATCCCCAATGTCAAAGTGACGATCGGAGCGATGACGGTCAGCATAGATTTTCATGCGATTTTGGGCACGGGAGTGATTAGATTCCAGCTGGCGTAGTATGTTGTTTCTTTGGATGAGCAATTCTCGAGTTCGGGGTTTGTGGAAGAGCCTTGTATGTATAACGGAACAAATGGGGGTGGACGCCCAAAGACAGCTTCGAAAGGTGTCATTTTTATCGCCGAGTGCCAAGCAGTGTTGTATGACCATTCAGCCCATGGAAGGAGACGAGACCAATTTTTTTGAGTTTCTAAAGTAAAACATCGCAAATAATCTTCAAGGCAGCGGTTCAGGACCTCAGATTGGCCGTCTGTTTGGGGGTGGTACGCAGTACTCATTGAAAGTTGGGTACCTTGTAAGCGAAATAATTCTTGCCAAAATCAACTCAAAAAAATGGGATCACGATCACTAACAATTGAACAGGGAATACCATGATGTTTGCCAACCTCAATGAAGAATAGAGCAGCGAGTTTTAGTGCGGTAATCGGGTGGCCGAGAGCAATAAAGTGAGCACTTTTAGATAAACGGTCCACGACTATAAGGATGGAGTCTTTGCCATGCAAGATAGGGAGGGCCGTGATAAAATCCATGGCGATATCGGCCCATACCAAGTCCGGAATGGGCAGCGGTTGAAGAAGGCCCTTTGGCGGTTCCGTCGTATATTTCACTGATTGGCAAGTGGGGCATTTTGAAATGAATTTGACGACCAATTTGGGGCAAATAAAAATTAGAGGTGAGTCGCCTTAGTGTCCGTTTGATTCTGTCGTGGCCGCCAGTTAAAGAGGAATGAATTTCATGGAGAAGTTGGGCGCGGAGATCGGCAATATCAGGAATGTAAAGGCACCCTTTATAATAAACTAAGCCATCATGAAATTGATAAACAGTGGATTTAGTATTTGGTTGCAACAGTGAGTGGCGCAAGTGTTGGCCAGTGGTAGATATCCAATAATCACGCAAAATAGATAGGAAGTTGAATTACGGAGTTGTGATAGATTGGATTGAAAGGAGCTGGGTGCGTGAGAGGGCATCGACGGCTTTCCGTGGCTTATAAAGAATTTTGTAGTCAAAACTGAGTAATTTAACTAACTATTTTTGTTGCTTCGGTGTTTGGATCACTTGAGTGGAAGGGAGAATGAAGAATTTTCGTCCCAACAAGTAGTGATGCCATTTTTGGACCGCGGCTGTAATGGCAAACATTTCTCGGGCATAGGTGGATGAAGCTTGCATGCGTGGACACATTTTTTTGCTGAAATAAGCAATGGGATGACCCGATTGTGAAAGGACTGCACCGATGGCTATTCCAGAAGTGTCTGTCTCGACATGGAAAGGTTTTGTGAAGTCCGAAAGTGCTAAGACAAGAAGTGTGATCATGGCTGTTTTGAGCTTGTGGAAGGTAGAGTAGGCATGTGGAGACCAAGTGAAGGACTCGGACTTGAGGAGATCGATGAGTGGTGATGCAATTTTTGCATAGTGGGCAACAAATTTACAGTAATAGCCCGTCAAGCCCAGGAATCCGCGGAGGGCTTTAAGAGAGGTTGGCGTGGGCCATTGCTGAATAGCGACGATGTTGTTTGGATCCGTGGAGAGACCGTTGGCCGAGACACCATGACCAAGGAATTGAATAGAGTCGGTCCCGAAAGAGCATTTCGATCGTTTTGCAAAATAGTGATTACTTTTGAGAAGAGATAGGACCTGTCGAATGTGAACTAAATGCAATTCAAAAGTAGGACTATAAATTAAAATATCGTCAAACAATACCAGAACGAATCGACGGAGCTCGTTACGAAAAAGATCATTCATGACCGCTTGAATGTGGAAGGGGCATTGGAGAGACCAAACGGCATCACGACAAACTCATAGTGACCATCGGTAGTTCGGAAGGCTGTTTTATGAACATCGGGAGGATGTACCCAGATCTGAAAGTATCCCTGGCGAAGATCAAGCTTCGAAAAAATAGTGGCGCATTTAAGTTCATCGAGGAGCTCGTCAACGGTGGGAATGGGAAACCGATCTTTTATGGTGATTGCGTTTAAGGCTTGGTAATCTGCACAAAATCGCCAAGTGCCGTCCCATTTCTTGACAAGTAGGATTGGAGAAGAGTAAGGGCTGTGACTAACTCGAATAATACCATCACGAAGCATCTTGGAAATTAAGTGACTAACTTCGGTGCGTTGGAATTGTGGGTAGCGGTACGGGCGTATGTTAACAGGCTTGGTGCCGGAGTTGAGGTGAATATGATGGTTATGTGTGTGATGCGGGGGCAGGTTTGTTGGAGTGTCGAACACGGGTGCAAATTCAGCGAGGAGATGAGCGAGCTTGGGGTGCGGGGTTTCGGAAGTGTGGGATTGTGGAAGAAGTATGTAGATGTGGGCAAAACTGGTGATGGAGTTTGTGGAGGTGTGTGAGCGGAGTGAATGAAGTTGAATGGGTTGGGGGGGCAGAATGTTTGTCACCATGTAAAGTGATGGGTTGTGAATTTTGGGTGAAAGACATAGAGAAGTTTAAGTGGTCCGTGACGACGGGGCCGAGGGTGCGAAGCCATTGGTTTCCAAGAATTAGATCATAACCATGGATGGGAAGTATGTGGAAGTCGATGAGAAAGGGATGAGATTGGATGGTGATGGGTAGTTGTGGGATAAGGCCCTCGGTTTGGATAGTATCACTGTTACCAACCGTGACTTGAAATCTGGTGGTACGATCAATTGGGACATTGAGACGGCGAAGTAGGTGGGGGTGAATGAAGTTATGATTGCTGCCACTATCGACCAAAGTTGAGATTGGATGATGTCCGATGGTTGTGGTGAAACGAAAGGTGGTGGAGTTGGATGCGCTCGTGAAGGCGTTAAGCGAGATGGTGAAAAGAGAGGGATCAGAATCGGGTTCATTGGGCAGGAGAGTGTAGAAGTGGTTTTCAGAGGTGGGTAGGTCGGGTGAGTTTTCTTGGTCTTGGTGGTTAATAAGCAGAAGGAATTGACCCGATTTACATTGATGGCCTGACCCATATTTATCGTGACATTTAAAACATAAGCCTTGGTCGCGACGGTGTTGTAATTCTTGAGGAGTTAGGCGACGGTATGGGCGAGAATTTTGAAGAGTAGGGGCTGGTGGTAAAAGGGATGGTGGACGTGGTGTGCGGTTGGCGGAAGGGGAAGTGGTGGAGGTGGGCGAGTTGCAGTTTTATAGTCTTCAATTAATTTAGCGAGGCCGATGGCGGTAGAGGTGGAGGTGGGTTTGAGGATTTGGTTCACGGCGAATGCCGGAAAAGAAAGCAGTTTAGAAGGGAAGTTTCGGATAGGCGGACGACACGATTGGAAATTGATTCGAATTCGGCTTGATAAGAGGAGATGGTAGAGTTTTGTTGGAGTTTGGAAAGGGTGACTTCATGATTCTCTTAGGTGTAAGGGCCGAATCTGAGCTCAAGGGAACGGAGGAATTCGCGCCAAGTAGATAATTGATGATTTTTGTGCATCCAATTAAACCATGAGAGAGCTGGACCCGTCATGTGGAATGAAGCGATGGCAATACGCTGTTCGGCTGGGGTGTTGTGGTAAGCAAAGTAGCGTTCGGATTGGAGAATCCAATCGAGGGGGTCCGTCCCATCAAAGTGAGAAAGTTTGATGCGGAGAGTTCGAGGAGTGATGTTATTGTCAGGTGGGGGAGGAGGGTGGTCGGTTAGAGGTGGTGGTGGTGGAAAATAAGATTTTTCCATGTCAGATATGGACGGCTATTTTTGAAGACGAGCGAGTTGGACCAAGATATCATTGAGGGCAGATTGGAGGGATTTGGTGGTGTCTGCGGTGTCAGCAGCGTGTTGATGGAATTCAGTGCGGAGGGTGTGGACGGTGGTTTGAGTGGTGGTGGAAGTTTGCTGGAGTTCGGCAAGGGAGGCTGAAATGTTTTGGAGGTGGGTGGTGGCGTCTTGGAGAGAGGAGATAGCGTCATCAGTGGTTTTGGAACGAGTATTCATGGCGGGGATGAGGAAGAGCAATGAAAACACCAATGATATTACCTAATATCCGGCCAATTCGAGATGGCAAGTCTCCGAGAATGAAATGAGAGAAAATAATAGCTTTATTTCACTTTCCAGGAAAAGTTCATGATACATTACAATCTCTCCTTATCAGAATATATCCACGAATTCAAAAGCAAATACTAAACTAACTAATAACAATCAAGACAATCTTCAGTCCTTTTTTCTATTTTATAAATATTTTTGTATATTTTGAATTTAATTTAAAGAAATCCGAAGTTAAAGACGCGTGGGTGACACATACATTTTTCGTCTATGTTTTGACTTCCGGGACTACTTTTGCATCTTTTTTGAATCTTGTGGCACTAATTTTGCAATCCCATAAATCTCGGGATGAGAATTGCAATGGGCCATTATCCTATGAGACATAAATTGCAATTCTCCCTTGTGAATATTTGTGGGATATTTTAAAAGAAATTTTAAAATATACGTTCAGTAGTACGAATGCTTGAGTGAGGTTTTCCAATAGAGCGGGCGTTCGTTTCTACAAAATTAATTAGGTATATTCAAAAATAAAATAAAAAAGAGTCCAACAAGATTAAAACTTGAAATAATCACCTCAAAGACGCCATGGCCTATGCATTGTTCGGTCCAACACAGTAATTGAGACGCCAGAAGTAAAACCTGGTATTATGATGGTCATAATCAGCAACAATCACGGCTTTGTATAGAAGCCCACATCTAAAGTACCGTAACGCGGATTGGAACCTTTTCAAATTGAACAGGGATTAGAATATAGATATTCACTGATATAAAGTAATGATCACTTCCATCGAGTATGAAGCACAATTACAATATACTATAACGACTAATCCCTTCATACAATTTGTTCACCCCTCATCACAATGTGCGGAAACTAAGAAAGTGCAGAGGACTTACTTCAATCAGAGAATTACACTTCTAAAATCTGAATGAATCTGAAGTAAATATATCACTTATATGATGGTAATGCTAATAAAATTTCATGTTGATTCTGTTGTGTGTGTGGGGAGGGGAGCGCTTCAGTACTTATTGAGTTTGGAGCAGCAACATAACTAAAACTTCAAACTGAATCAAAGTTTTCACCATGACGAGCATTCGTTAATAAAACATCTTAACACTACGGTTCTCTCAATCTTCCCTCATATTCATAATCATAAAAGGTTTTCTTTTCCAGTATAGTACTTTATATTTTTTCGATCATATTCAACGCAAATGCAAGTCCATTCACTATCCATATCAACTCAACATTGAGCAACCATAAACTCCTTATTGAAAAAGAAGGAAAAAGCAAAATATAACACAAATAAGGCGCGAATACATTTTAAAAAATATATGTGAATCTCAAACATACAGATCATGTTCTCATTCTAGGATGTCGAAGCATTGGATAAAGGGTCACCATCCATCACAAACTATACTAAAAACTTGGCAGAAACAGAAGAGTTATGCCTAGGCCAACATCTCACGGCACAAACACATAAATTAACTTTTGCAGTAACATGAAAAAGTGTTCTACCTAAGGACTCTTAAATTAGTGTGCTGTTCAGAAACAAACAATTGCCACAATAAAATCAGAGATACAGAAAAAGCTACAGCTATAAAGTGCAAAGAGAGATCTGCAGGAGAAGAGATTATCATAAACTCTGGCAAATCGCTTTTTCCGTCCCGTATCTTTTATTGATTTCCAATATAATCCCATTCTTTACGAGATCCTCAAGTTAAATCCCATAACTTCTAAAATGTCTCACATTTTAGCCTCAGACCAAAACTTCCATCTGTCATGTATTTAACGTTCAAACTCATATGCTCCGTAAGTCAATATTTTTGTCCAATTTTTTGGGGAGGATTTATGCGTGAGTGACACGTGATATTGAATAGAAACACTTTGATATTTAATAAAAACTCCGTGATATTGAACATAATTCGTGTGTATCAATCATGCACAAATCCTCCCAAAGAAAGGTCAAAAATGCTTACTAACGGAGCATGTGGATTTGACTATTAAATTTTGGACGGAAACTTTGGTGGTGACTAAACAGGAGACATTTTGAAAGTTATGAAACTAAATGTGAGAATCCCATACGAACGGGACTAAGTCAGAAATCGGAGAAAGATATGGGACCAAAAATGTGATTTTCCCCATGAACTCTATTACATTTTTAACATGGAAGGCTTGAGAACATTTTCAAATGCATTTACAATAAGTAATTAGCAAATGGATCTCAGAAAATCTGGACAAAGCGTATTTTGTTGAGAAAGGTTGACCTTAAACTTATATATAAGAGTCAGAGGGCAGATAGATTAATTACTTCACCAAATCAATTAATAGTATATACTTGTCTCCCTACTAAATTGCACAAGACAACCTTGGACCAAATATATCTGTTAGTGTGATAGGGTCTTCAGAATATGCATTCACTATGTGAATCAATGGCAGTGGCATGAAAATGTTAGAATTAAATCCCATTACCAACAAAGGCAGAATATCTGTTAGTGATACAATGTAATGGCAAAATAATTGTACCTCAAATAACAAGACAGAGAACCAACTATTAGGAAAATATGGCATGAAATATTGGAGGACAATATCTTTGCACATGATAAACATAAAAGAGTAAATGAAAATCCTACTTGTTCTGCACCAAAATTAGAATTGTTTGCATCTAGAAGTGGACAGGCACAATTGGATGAACCAAATGGACATACGCACTAAATCTCTTATCATTGAGCCAGCTATCATTCTTAGGAAGCCTAGAAAATATTAAAGTAAAAGCTGGAGAAGATTGCCATAACATTTATAATTCCAATATAAATACAGCCTGTTACAAGGAACGCAATGGAACTATGTAACAGCATACAGCAGGCTAAAAATTGTAACAAGGAATTCAAATATTTCCACAATCGTATAGTACAGAGTTTGAGTATCAACATCATCAAAAACACAAAAAAAGCTGATAATTATTGAGTAACGACAAGTCATGTGGGGAATTGAGAACGGAGGTGTTTCAATGCTGGTTTCTATTGAAAATAACATCAAATTTTGAATAGAGTTATATATGTTCTTGTCATGTAAAAAGCGAAACCATGAGAATTTAACTTCAATAAATTAAACAAAAGTAATAGAAGAGTAGTCCACTTAATAGGTGATAAAGCTAGCATGAAATTCTTCTCATGGAAGTGCAAAAATCTATAGATCTTATAGTATCTCTGTATTAAATTTTGGAAGGAGAAACAATACCAACCTGTATCAGAGTCAATGAAATATTTGTAAGCCAAAATACCAAACTTGCCTACAAAGGTATGAAAAGAAAGATAACCAAGAAAATAAAAGAAACCCATTCAGAAAATACTCTTGATATGATATAACAGAATCATGATATATGTCATATAAGGAATTAACTATCAGTATGATTCAATAGTGTAGACAAAGATGGAGGAATTTCTGATGATTTTATTCAACCAATGTACACTATATTTATACACATAATGCATCATCTAAGGAAGGGAATCAATCAATTCCCTTAAATATCTTCTAAAATAGGTACATTCCTATTCTATAACACTCCCCCTCAAGTTGGAGTATAGATGTTAATCATGCCCAACTTGTTACAAAGATAATCAACCTGAACTCCATTTAGAGCTTTTGTAAACAGATCTCCCAGTTGGTCTTCAGTCTTCACATATCCTGTAAAAATTAAACTTTGTTGCACCTTTTCACGAACGAAATGACAATCAATCTCAATATAGTTCGTTCATTCATGAAACACAGGATTAGATGTAATATGAAGAGCTGCTTGGTTATCACACCAAAATTTCACCGGCATTGAGACTTTAAGCCAACTTCAATTAGTAATTGATATATCTACATTACTTCACAAGTAGACTGCGACATAGCTCTGATTCTGCACTAGAGCAAGGTATAATATTTTGTTTCTTGCTCTTCCATGAAACCGAATTTCCTCCAAAGAAAACTCAGTAATCTGTAATGGATTTTCTATCCATTTTAGATCCGGCCCAATCTGCGTCGAAAAAACACTCTATACGAGTGTGACCATGATACTTATATAGTATGCCAGGTGTTCCCTTCAAGTAACACAAGATATGTTCTAAAGCAGCCCAGTCAAGAAGACATAAATTGACTCACAGTACTAATAGCATATGCAATATCCAGACGAGTCACTGTGAGATAGTTCAGTTTCTCAACCAGTCTCCTATACTTCTCAGGATCTTCGAAATGAGTCTCCCTCCTTTGTGAGTTGCACGTTCAGTTGCAGCGGACTGCTGCATGGTTGAGCCCCTAATTTTCCCGTCTAGGATAATAAATCAAGCAAATATTTTCTTTGAGATAAAAAGATGCCCTTCTTACTCCTTGTCACCTCAACTCCCAAAAAGTACTTCAATGACCCTAAATCTTTTTTGTGAAACAAACTCCTTATGCAATCAGTTGTTTGGCAGGTTTAAAGAATGATATTGAAGTACAGGTTCGGATGTTTAAGCCAAAAACATTACAAGAGGCTATCAGTCTAGCCAAATTACAGGAACAAGCATTCATTCTGGTCCAGAAACGATTTAATTCTTCTACAAGACACCAACCTCCAATTCAGAAATATGGTCCATTATCACCTTCACCAACAACTACTATATCACCAACACCTTACCCAAATACCACTCACCCTCAAGAACTTGATGACAAAAGAGCCAAAGGACTATGTTTTCTTTGTGAAGAAAAGTACACAAGGGAACATGTGCCTGCTAAGAAAAGGCAACTGTTCATTATGTGGTTCACTCAACAACACTAAGACAGTTAACCAACACAAATGTCAGATATCAATGAATGCCATGAATGGTACCAATGATTTCAGAACAATGGATCAACAAAGGGTAAAACAATACACATATTGATTGACACAGGAAGCACCCATAACTTCCTAGATGTGGAAAGAACAAAGAAATTAGGTTGCAAGATTGAATAAACTGAACCCTTTCCAGTTTCAGTTGCTAATGGAAACAAACTATACAGTAAAGCAGCTTGCCATAAGTTTCAATGCAGAATGCAGGGAGTAAATTTTATTGCTGACATGATGCTCTTACAACTAGAAGGATGTGACATGGTTCTTGGAATTTAATAATTAATCATAGGTGACATCAACTGGAATTTTCGCAAGTTGAAGATCGAATTCTGGATGGAAAATTGAAAAGTAGCTTGACGAGGCATGCAACCTAACTCTGAAACTCACTGACAAAAAGAAAATGCAGAAGTGTCTACGAAACCCAACCCAAATAGCTATGTTGCATGTTGGGTATCTTCAAGAAGTAAAACAGGAACAGACATACACCCTACAACTCAACTACACACAATCAAAGTGGAGTCACCACAACATCAACCTGAACCATTACAGAACATATTAGAAGAGTTTGCGGACCTGTTTGCTGAACCAACCTATTTACCACTTAAAAGGGAGCAGGATTATCCGATCACTCTCAAAGAAGGGACCAACCCCATCAGTGTAAGGCCCTACAGGTATCCTGCAATACAAAAAACTGAGATTGAACAATTAGTACAGGCTATGCTTGATTCTAGAATAATAATACACAGTAGTAGCCCATATTCTTCACCAGTAGTTTTAGTCAGGAAAAAAGATGACACATGGAGGATGTGCATAGACTACTAAGAACTTAATAAACACACTACCAAATTAGAATGAAGGATCAAGATATAGAGAAGACTGCTTTCTAGACAAATAGTGGGCACTTTGAATTTTTTGTGATGCCATTTGGCATCACTAATGCACCTTCAACCTTTCAAGGCCTTATGAATGAAGTTTTCAGCCATACTTAAGGAAATTTATCCTTGTCTTCTTTGATGATATCTTGATCAATAGTGTGAATGAAACTGACCATTTGTTACATTTAAGAGCTACCTTTGAATTACTAAGGGTACATTAATTGTTTGGCCAGAGGAGTAAATATCAATTTTGTAGCCCCACTATTGAATATCTAGGACATGTCATCACCAGTGAGGGACTGTCAATGGTTCCTAGTAAAATACATGCAGTAAAATATTGGCCTATTCCAAAACACATCAAAGAATTAAGAGGGTTCCTAGGGCTCAGTGGATATTACAGAAGATTCACCAAGGGATATGGCTTAATAGCTAGACCTTTAACCAATCTGTTACATAAAGATGCTTTCACTTAGAATGCAGACACCACAGAAGCTTTGTTACAACTTAAGCAAGCTTTGTGCCAAGGACCTATATTAACACTACCCGACTTCACCAAAGAATTTATTGTTGAAACTGATGCATCTGGACATAGAATTGGTGCAGGGAATTGGTGCAGTGTTACTACAACAAAACACTACAACAGGGTAAACCTATTGCTTTCATGAGCAAAGCCCTTAGTGGCTGAAACTTGGGTTATCAGCTTATGAAAAAGAGTTAATGGCAGTGGTGACTGCAGTACAAAAGTGGAGACCTTGCTTTATAGGCCAGCATTTCAACATTAAAACTGACCACCAAAGCCTACAACACTTACTTGAACAAAGAAGGACAGCGACTACTCTATAACTTACAAGAAGGGCAATGAAAACATCTAATGCCCTTTCCAGATTACCACACGCTCAGGGAGCTGATTGCTATGCCATTATCACTATCAAATCTGATTTGATGTCTAAGATTAGATAGAGTTGGTAAACGGATGACAAGATTCAGGATATTATTCAACATTCAGTGCTGACCCTACTTCTAACACCAAATATGAACTCACCGGAGGAGTACTGACTAGGAAAGGGAAATCAGTAGTTGGTCTTGATCTTGCTTACCATCCACAAATTGATGGACAAACAGAGGTGGTTAATAGGTGTTTGGAAGGGTATCTTAGGTGTATGTGTTTTGACATACCTAAAGAATGGGTACACTGGTTACCCTTAGCTGAATACTGGTATGACACCACATTTCATTTAGTTATTAAACTCACTCCGTCTGAGGTGGTTTATGGGCAGAAACCCCCTCTATATCAGCCCTACATTGCTTTTTAGTCAACTTTGGGTGATGGACAGGAGTTTACAAAACAGAGAAGCTACTTTTAGGTTATTGAAGAATCATCTGATCAATGCCCAGTCTAGAATGAAAAAACAAAGTGACAGACATAGGAGCAAGAGAGAGTTTCAAGTGGGTGATTGAGTCTTTTTCAGATTCCAACCCTACAAGCAGATATCTTTAAAATCACATTTTTATAATAAATTGTCCCCCAAAATTTTTTGGTCCTTTTCAGGTACTTCACAGGATAGGCAAAGTGGCTTACAACTTAGAAATACCAGCAAACAGCAGGATTCATTCAACATTTCAGGTCTCACAACTAAAACGCAAGATTGGGGCTCAACAATGCAGACCAGACCCACCAGTTCAACGAGGATAGCATATGGGGGGATTCATTCAAGATTCGGAAGCAATTTCATCCTTGATGTCAAGGATTTTGTTAATGAGGGAGGGATTTGTTATGACCCAAACCTGCAAAATAATAAATTGGATTAAAGAAGGAAAAAACGCATCAGTAAAGAGTAAAACGCAAGGTGTCAAAGCAGCAACTTCAAAGACCAAGACGCGACTCTGACTTAAGCAAAATCACAGCTGGAGGAAACACGTTTAGTCAAACATCACTCAAAATTAGTTGGGCAGTTATTTGAACTAACCAACAGCCACGTCAATTAGTTAGCTATTGATCAAATTGTATTCTTCTTCTATCTACTGTATCTTCTCTGAATTGTAAACAATTGGAAACTACTTCTAGAATTGATTCTATTTCTGAGGAATTCTCCCATTGATTGTGTTCGTGCATAATAGATTGCATAGCTACAACCAATTTTTGAAACTTAAAAGCCTAATTTTCCAATATCAACTTTTTAACAAAACTATCACAAATCAGACCAAAGTAAAAAATTGACAAAAAAAATGAAATGTTCTTACCTGTCCGAAAATGAAACGCCAATAGGACCGCCGTCGCTACGCCGCTCAATGCAAACCAACACCCAAAATATAAAGCTCCCAATATTTGAAACATAAAACCTAACTTTTCAATAATCGATTTTTTACACAAGTATCACATATAACCAACTTACCAGCTCAAAATTTGTGACTGGAGGTAAAGCTCTTCGGCACGCCGCAGAAGTTGAGGGTGGTCGATGCGAGAGAGAAGGTGATACAGGCTTTTTTTTTATGTGAAATGGTGAATAGCACAAATTAGCTCCTTTGTATTCAGAATTTCGGATGAACGGAAACTAGTGCCTGTGATCTTCTCGCCGTGCTATTGATTGGGACTTGATCTAGGTCATATTTCGTTTGCTCTGCAACTCGGATCAGTGAGCAGGGATATTTAGCCAACTAGCACTCTTTTCAAAATCCTTTTACGATAATAGCACCTCTACTGTTTGCACAGTATTCAACCAATTTTTTTTAATTACACATGGGTTCAGTTACTTTTGGAGATATTTAACTTTGATCCTTAGAAAATAAAACTTTACAAAAACATATGAATTAAATAAAAAAGAACAGTATTACCAAATTCTTATCATTTAACAAGTTAAGCATTCTATTCAAAATTCTCATGTAAGAGGGTTGCTTCATAAATCCGGTTAGTTCATTAACGAAGACTTATGTTGGATTTGGAGTAAATTACCCATCTTACCTTTTTGAATTTTAAAATATAGTCTTAACTTATTTCATAATTTAAACTTAGGAACACTGATATGATAAATAACTCGAGAAAACCTTTCTGATGTGGAAGATCAGATTAAACTGCGACCACAGAGCTTACTCAGAATACTCAAGCTCTGATACCAGATTGCTTGGACGTTGGGGAAATTATCCCGTGCATTTTGTCTCCCGACTAGTAACACCGAGACGATAAACAAAATCTTCCCAAAGCAGTATCAGAGATTATTGAAAACGATAATTTGTACAACGGAAACATATTTTTGAAACGATAAAAGGGCAGAATGTTACTACTGTTCATCATCATTTTTTATTTTTTATTTTTTATTTGGTTTTCAAGCATTTTTAATGTTTTTGGATTTTCAGTTTTTTATTGTTTTTGTATTTTTTGACCATGAGAGAGCTATAACATTTTTAAATAGTAGGAAAATCCCGTCCCTAGGGGTAAACTACTCACTATGCATATTAACAAAGCATAAAAACTTACAAGAGATTTTTGCACACAAAGTAGATATTTTATTACAAGAAAGGAAAAGAGATTCTCTAGCAACCAAGAAGTGTGGGTTGAAGAATGTTAATGTGCAAGTTTTACAACTGAGGGGTGGAGTCCTTATATAGGCTCCGGAATTGAAAAACATTACAACAAAATGAAGGAAATTTTGACGTCCACAATAGGTTGCAGGTTATTGCTACAGTACCTGCCTATTATTGTACTACAAACAGTACTTAATCAGTAAAAAAGGACAAAGGTGGCAACAGTGAATAGTAAATATGCTACAAAAGTTGCCGAAAATATTAAAGGCTGCTGCTTCGAATTTAATGCCTTGTTTGATAGCTGGATTGTTGCTGGAAATTATTGTCCTTGCTGTTGGTACATTTATGGCTTTTGTCTTTTTGCTGGATTATTGCTCCTTGGTGAATTATTGTTGCTAAGGTCTTCACCTCTTTGGTTGGATTATGGACTTCCTATTCCTGAACTTGATGATCCATAGTCTGGTGCATATGCTGGAGGACATTCTACACTTGTCAATGCTTTAATTCCTTGAAACCATATTCGATGATAAACTCGATCATTAGCCGGGATGAAAATACTGTTAGAGTATATGCCCTCAAATGCCATAAAGAGGATAGATTTATAGGGCATGAGCGTTGTAACTAAACTATGGTTTTTCCAATTAATATAAGACATTTGATTGTTGTTTTCTTATAGGCATTTGTAAGGTATAATAAACAACGTAAAGTCCTTGATGACAAGACAAACCCTCTACCTTCTATGGGATAGGAGGATAGGCACTAGAATGGTTTGGTCCCTGTCATCTAAAAGGGTTCGCAAGTCTAAGAAATATTGATTCGGCATCAATAGTGAATATAGCCTTGTATGATATAAGTTTTGACAGAGAAAGTGTCAGTCGTACGCTATGGAAATGGTAGTGAGAACTTATGTCCTAGACACATCAGTTGAATTGATATGTTCGAACACGACTCGCATCAGTTCATCACATGGGTATTCACTCATTGACAGTCAATATTGATGAAACCGATAAGTAGTGATAGGTACGTGTGAACCTCTGACCTGAGGAATCGAGTTGAAGATGTACTTGTGACATCAAGTCTGTCATTAGAGCAGTTAGATTCAAATCACCTGTTGGTGGAATCGACCTCGAAGTGCGACTTGCTGGGCAAGTAGCATGGTTAACTGATTTGCAATATGGAATTTATTCTCATAAGTGAATGAGTAAAATATCCTATGAGGTCATGAATAAGTGAGGATGAATGTCTTTGGCCAAAGCATTCAAATACCTCGACTTATTATGAACTTAGGCATATGGTTAAGTTATATGAGTTTGACTTTAAACCATGACTCTTACTTGATTGGGATATAAGAATAAAAGGTTTATACACGTACGGTATTCACGGCGTAAAGGTTTGGAATGATCTTATTCATTCGTTCTCAATTGGGTTACGGTGTGAGCCACGAGACTGGCTAGGTGTCACTCACACCCCTTTGGATTCCTCCCAATTGCCTTTTGAGACGAACCTAAAGAGTCGCGCTTAAAGGAAGTGCAAAAGGAAAAATATGGGAAAAAGACTTGAGAGAAATTCACGGCATTGGATGCCATAATTAATTAATTAATTATTGGAAAATTTAATTAATTAATTAATGAGTTAATTAATTTCTTGGAGAAATTGAATTATAAATTAATTAGGAATTGAATTAATTAGATTATCAATTTATTTATTGGATAAATAAATTATCCGATTAATTAATTAGCAAGCAAGACGAAAGCCTGAAGGCTTCCGAGCCCACTAAGGGGCGGCCAAATAGATGCCCAAATAGGGCTCTTGCATGCTAGTGTTATTGTTTCATAATAATATAAATATATCACAAGGTGAAAAATAACACAAGGCAACTTACATAACTTTTTCTCCAAGAAAAAGTCGCCCACCTCTCTCTCTCTCTATAGCCGTCTTTGACAAGGAAGAAAGGGGGTGTTTTTCGTTTTTGATTCGGCGTGACGAATTAGAGAAGTTGGCAAATTCGGCGTTAGAGAAAAGGATCACGTTCAGAAATCAACATACGCGAGAACGGTAATTTTTCTATACACAATTAAACACGAGGATTAGAGATGATTCGGGCTTTGAGAAATAAATTTACTTTCCGCTGCGTTTTATTCGTATAATTTTCAACAGTGGTATCAGAGCCAATCTCTGAATTCTGTGTTTAATTGCATATGTGAATTGACTGTTTTTCCGCGTTTTTGAGGTATGCTTTGAACGTATTTTTCGTATGAAGATATTCTGGATCTCGCTGCAGTTTCTTCATGAAAGTTGTAGTTTAATGAGTTGTGAATCTGAGCATATACATTTTATGAGAATCGGAGAAGTATAACCCCGAGATGAGCGCGACGCAAAAAGCATGCGCAGTCTGCGAGCAGACAGCGCGCATTGTGCACACTGGGTGGGCCCCAATGCCGCGCCGTTTCACAGCGCCGGTCGGAGGAGCGTCCGGCCAAGCATGATGCACGGCATACACCGTGCCATGCGCCCAGCGCACGGACCTGTTTCGGGGCCCGAGTTTTCGTGACTCGGGTCCTAATGGGTCGCGTTATATTTTCCTCAGGTCCAAATTTTAATTGAATAGGTATTTGGGCTATTTTAGTTATCCGGGTGGATCAAAAGGATGATGACCCGGATTTAATTAAAAAGTGGTCCAAATTGTTTTGATTAAAATTGTGGATAATTTAATAAATTAGTTATTGGGCCTAATTAATTAATTTTGAATATGCCAATGGTTGGTAATTTAATTTTGATAAAATTAAGCCCAATATAGTTTTTATTGATTTTTATTTGAATGAAATAATTAATTAATAAACTCTTGGAGAATTTTATTTATTAAGTTATTTATTTAAATAAAGAATTCTCATAAATAGGATTATTTTCATATGAATCAATAAAATTTGGAATTTTATTGTGGAAATTAATTAAGTTGGACTAATTAATTTTTATTAATCACCAACTTAAGTGCTTTATTTATCGCGAGCATGTATTATGTGATGGTGACATATGTCTATGGGCTTAGGTTGCTTCTTTTGATTATGTATTTCTTTGGATGGGTTGTAAGGGCTTGTTTGAGCCCATTTTATTTTATTTCTAGATTTATGTATAGGTTTTAAATTACCTCTTGTAATAAATAGAAATAGAATAGGCCTTTCAAGATGGAGATCATGCAAAAGAAGAGGAGTTTGGAGCCCACGAAGATTAGCTAGGCTTTTCTTTTTCAATTTTATGATGGCCCATTGGCTTGGGCCCTCTAGATAAAAGCCCATAGACATGTGTGTTGTATTATTGCTTTCGATACATGTTCATTAGTTGTATAAAGCATGTGTGTTATCAATATGCGCTATATAAATTTGGTAAATGTGCAAAGTGAGACGAATTAAATGTTTAGAACATGAATTCTCCCAAATAAAAAATTATACTAAGTTAGTAAGGGGTGCTAGGCATCCTTTCCCTCCACTAAACTTGATAAGATCAAGGATTAAATCCATATGTGGCATCTTCCCAGTAAGTGGGGGTCATGTATCAAGATTTAGTTCTAGAATTTTATTAAGTGCATTAGATGCCTTAATCGAGACATATTTCACCCCAAATTAAAGGGTTGCAAGGTGAAATTCAAATGTTAGATTATGAGGAGTTAGTGGGAATGAACTTAGATAGTCCACATTACCAATAAATCGTTAAAGGGTTGCGGTTTTTGTGGATTATGGGATAAATATGATTGAACCGTCTATTTGATAGATTGATGTTTGACATCACTTTAATTAAGTAATGGACCAAATATCGTTAAAGGGTTGCCATCCATTATATTAATTAAAGAACTCAATCCCCACCACGAAGTTTTCATCAACGATCGCTTCCGTCATTTCACAGTGGGAGTGTGGAATTTCGAAAAATGTAGTGGGAACCAAGTTATAAGTCGAAGTCCTTGATTTTAAACTTGGTCTTAGTTTAGTCCAATATTCTAATGAAGTCTGGTTTATTTTCTACAGTTATTTGTTTTATCTCTCTCGTTTTTCAAAAATGACAATCAACCCACTTTCCGTATTACTCGAAAAGAATATCCTTACCGGACCCAACTACGTGGATTAGCTAAGGAATTTGAGAATAGTTCTCAATATGGAGTCTCTAGGATACATGTTGGACACTGATATCCCTGCTCCTCCTTCCAGAACACGTGCCAATGAGGAAGAAGTCCAAGCTCATGAAAAATGGGTAAAGGATGATGTCCGAGTGCGTGGGTACATTCTTGGCTCTATGACGAATGAACTACAAAGATCCCACGATAAGATGACCACAGCGAGGGCTATCTTGGCGCACTTGGTCTAGCTCTATGGTGAGCACAGTAGGACTGCTAGATATGAAATATCTAAAGAGCTCTTCGGAGCCAAAATGAGAGAAGGGGAGAAGGTTGGGGATCATGTCCTCAAAATGATATCGAGGATCGAGAGATTGGAAGCTCTCGATTTTACAATGAACCCACAACTTCAGACCGATCTTATCTTGCAGTCCCTTCCTGACTCTTTTTCCCAATTCGTCATGAACTTCAATTGCAGTGAGATTGAATGCAACTTAGCTGGGCTAATGAACAAATTAAAGACTGCACAATCTCAATTGAAGCCCAAGGGAAAAGAGACTGCTTTGGTTATCACTTCTGGGCCCAAACGGGCGAAGAATAAGAAGAGAAAAACCAAGAAGCAGGCTGGCAAGCTTGGAGCTCAGGGTGGTGTCGATAAAGGAAAAGAGAAAGCTCCTGTGATTCACAAGCGAAAGGGGCCACAAAAGACAGACAGATGCCTACACTGCAGTGAGCTGGGCCACTGGAGAATGAACTGTCCGAATATGGGGCCTGGCGCACAAGGTATGGAACTTTATGTTCATGAAACTTATTGTTCTTTGACCGTCTTCTCTACATCTTGGATTCTTGACTCTGGAGCTAGTGCTCACATATGTTGTATGAATCAGGATCTGATGCGAGGAAGGAAGCTGGACAACGATGAGGTGAAGATCAGAGTAGGCAGCGGGCAAAGCGTCGCGGCTATTGCAATAGGATCTACCTCGTTGTTTTTAAATTCTGGACATGTACTATTACTGGATAATGTTTTGGTTTTGCCTAATGGGCTTAAAAACATTGTTTCTATTCCCGTTTTAGTTAAGAATGGTTACACTTTCCATTTTATTGATGAACGATGCAACATTTATTATGGTAATAAATTTGTAGGCTTTGCTTCTTTGATAAATGGATTGTATTATCTTAGTGTCCAGAAGGAGTATGCAGTGAATACTATACAAAGGAAACGTAGTAGGCTTGAAATAAACAAACGATTGATATGGCACCTTCGACTAGACCATGCTGGCGAACAAAAGATTCGCAAAATGGAAAAAGATGGGCTAATTGGCCCACTGGGATTGGATCCCTATCCTACTTGTGAATCTTTTCTCAAAGGCAAGATGGCTAGATCGCCCTTTACTGGGAGCTTTGAAATGGCCTCACAAGTCTTAGGCTTAGTGCATACTGATGTTTGTGGTCCATTTGGAGATATGGCCAAAGGAGGTTTCCTTTACTTTATCACCTTCACTGATGACCATTCTCGGTATGGTCTAGTGTACCTGATGAATCATAAGTCTGAATCCATTGATAAGTTCAAAGAATTCAAGGCTTTAGTGGAAAATCAAACAAGTTAACATATAAAAACTCTTCGATCTGATCGAGGAGGAGAATATATGAGCGACGAGTTTGACTTATAGCTCAGAGAGAATGGTATTGTATTACAACTGACACCTCCAACGACTCCACAGTTGAATGGAGTAGTAGAGCGAAGGAATCGAACTTTGTTGGACATGGTTCGCTCCATGCTTAGCTACACTGATTTACCCATTTCACTGTGGGGTCACGCGCTGCTTACAGCTGCACACATATTAAATAGATGTCCGTCCAAGTCCGTTCCTATGACTCCCTATGAAATGTGGAGAACTAGGAAATCATGTCTTAACCACATAAAGATTTGGGGATGTCCGGCTTATGTCAAAAAGACTAAAGTGGACAAGTTGGAGGCTAGGTCCTGAAAGGGACGTTTTATTGGATATCCTGAAGATTCTATGGGATACCTCTTTTACCTGCACAATGATCAAAGGATCATTGTAGTCTTACAAGCCCACTTTCTTGAAAATGAGTTCATTCAAGAAGGATGAGCGGGTAGAAAGATTGTTCTAGAAGAACAAAATGAAACCCCACTGGATACATCTAACACAACCACAACCACGACAATCGAATAGAGTATCTCAACCGCCTGAGAGGTACAGATATCTAATGCAGAGGGAGTTGGATCTCCATTTTGTGTTAGAGGAGGATCATGGAGATGATCCCTCCACTTTTGATCAAGCGATGGTGGATGTGGATGCTGCTAGATGGCGTGAAGCTATGCAAACTGAGATCAATTCGATGCATGCAAACCAAGTCTGGAAACTTGTAGACCAACCTGAAGGGGTAAAACCAATCGGGTGTAAATCGATCTACAAGAGAAAGATTGGTGTTGATGGAAAAGTAGACACCTACAAAGCCAGTCTAGTGGCGAAAGGGTATAGTCAAAAGGAAGGAATTGATTACCAAGAAACCTTCTCGCCAGTGGCTATGATCAAATAAATAAGGATTCTACTTGCAATAGCAGCACACCTAGATTATGAAATATGGCAAATGGATGTCAAAACTGCTTTCCTAAATGGATTCCTAGAAGAGGATATCTATATGGAACAGCCTAAAGGTTTTGAATCCAAGGAGCATATTCATAAGGTGTGTAAACTTGAGAGATCCATTTATGGACTCAAACAAGCGTCTCGTAGCTGGAATCTACTTTTTGATGAGGTTGTCAAAGGATTTAACTTCATCAAAAAACGAAGACGAGCCCTGTGTTTACAAGAAGGTCAGTGGGAGCAAGTTGACATTCCTAGTGTTATATGTAGATGACATATTACTCATTGTTAATGACATACGAATGCTCACCACAACCAAGAAGTGGCTTTCGAGTACATTCTCCATGAAAGACTTGGGAGAAACGACCTATATTCTAGGGATTCAGATCTATAGAGATCAAACCAAAAGAATGACAGGACTTTCTCAAGCCCTTTACTTAGAAAAGGTCCTAAAAAGGTATAGGATGGAAGATTCTAAGAAAGGGTTCCTACCAATGAGACATGGGATACACCTTTCGAAATCTATGTGTCCTCAAAGTGAGGAAGATAGAAAAGAAACGAACATTATACCCTATGCGTCTGCTGTGGGCAGCTTGGTGTACACGATGCTCTGTACTAGACCCTACATTGCTTATGCTGTGAGCGTTGTTAGTTGATTTCAAGCAAACCCTGGTAAGGAACATTGGATAGCTGTGAAGAATATCCTAAAGTATCTGAAAAGAACTAAGGATATGATTCTCACCTATGGAAGTGGTGACCTGAGGGTGGACGGGTACACTGATTCGGATTTCCAATCTGATGTTGATGATCGAAAATCCACCTCGGGATTTGTATTTACTCTAATTGGTGGAGCGGTAACTTGGAAAAGTTCCAAGCAAAGCACAACCGCAGACTCCACCATAGAGGCTGAATACATAGCTGCCTCGGAGGCAACTAAAGAAGCTGTTTGGATTAGGAAGTTCAATGAGGAACTTCAAGTGGTTCCTAGCATAAAGCTCTCGTTGCCACTTTATTGTGACAACACCGGAGCTATAGCGCAAGCGAAGGAACCTAGGTCTCACAATAAATCCAAACACATAGAGAGGAGATATCACATCATAAGAGAGATCGTTGCACGAGGTGAAATAGCTGTTCAGAAAATAGCCTCAGCTGACAATGTCGCTGATCCATTGACCAACCCATTGGCACAGGCGGTGCTGGAAAAACATCGCGAAGGGATGGGTATTAAATACCACAGCAAATGGCATTGAGTGCAAGTGGAAGATTGTTAGAGTGTATGCCCTCAAATGCCATAAAGAGGATAGATTTATAGGGCATGAACGTTGTAACTAAACTATGGTTTTTCCAATTAATATAAGGCATTTGATTGTTGTTTTCTTATAGGCATTTGTAAGGTATAATAAACAACGTAAAGTCCTTGATGACAAGGCAAACCCTCTACCTTCTATGGGATAGGAGGATAGGCACTAGAGTGGTTTGGTCCCTATCATCTAAAAGGGTTCGCAAGTCTAAGAAATATTGATTGGTCATCAATAGTGAATACAGGCTTGTATGATATAAGTTTTGACAGAGAAAGTGTCAGTCGTACACTATGGAAATGGTAGTGAGAACTTATGTCATAGACACATCAGTTGGACTGATATGTTCGAACACGACTCGCATCAGTTCATCACATGGGTATTCACTCATTGACAGTCAATGATGAAACTGATAAGTAGTGATAGGTACGTGTGAACCTCTGACCTGAGGAATCGAGTTGAAGATGTACTTGTGACATCAAGTCTGTCATTAGAGTAGTTAGATTCAAATCACCTGTTGGTGGAATCGACCTCGAAGTGCGACTTGATGGGCAAGTAGCATTGTTAGCTGATTTGCAATATGAAATTTATTCTCTCATAAGTGAATGAGTAAAATATCTTATGCGGTCATGAATAAGTGAGGATGAAAGTTTTTGGCCAAAGCATTTAAATACCTCGACTTATTATGAGCTTAGGCATATGGTCAAGTTATATGAGTTTGACTTTAAACCATGACTCTTACTTGACTGGGATATAAGAATAAAAGGTTTATACACGTACGGTATTCACGGCGTAAAGGTTTGGAATGATCCTATTCATTCGTTCTCAATTGGGTTACGGTGTGAGCCACGAGACTGGCTAGGTGTCACTCACACCCCTTTGGATTCCTCCCAATTGCCTTTTGAGATGAACCCAAAGAGTCGCGCTTAAAGGAAGTGCAAAAGGAAAAACATGGGAAAAAGACTTGAGAGAAATTCACGGCATTGGATGCCGTAATTAATTAATTAATTATTGGATAATTTAATTAATTAATTAATGAGTTAATTAATTTCTTGGAGAAATTGAATTATAAATTAATTTCTTGGAGAAATTGAATTATAAATTAATTAGGAATTGAATTAATTGGATTATCAATTTATTTATTGGATAAATAAATTATCCGATTAATTAATTAGCAAGCAAGACGAAAGCCCGAAGGCTTCCGAGCCCACTAAGGGGCGGCCAAATAGACGCCCAAATAGGACTCTTGCATGCTAGTGTTATTGTTTCATAATGTTATAAATATATCACAAGGTGAAAAATAACACAAGGCAACTTACATAACTTTCTCTCCAAGAAAAAGTCTCCCACCTCTCTCTCTCTCTCTCTCTCTCTTTAGCCGTCTTGGACAAGGAAGAAAGGAGGTGTTTTTCATTTTTGATTCCGGCATGATGAATTAGAGACGTTGGCAAATTCGGTGTTAGAGAAAAGGATCACGTTCGGAAATCAACATACGCGATAACGGTAATTTTTCTATACACAATTAAACACGAGGATTAGAGATGATTCGGGCTTTGGGAATTAAATTTACTTTCCGCTGCATTTTATTCGTATAATTCCCAACAAATACTATGATGACGTTCTTGAAACAAAAGTAGAAATTTTGTAGCTGAATCTGTATTTAACATATATCTTCGTTGATTCTTCCGACGAGCTTTCAACGACTAGTTTTATCTCTGCTGTGTCTGAAATGGGATTTATTGCTTCAGGTAATAACCAGAATGCTACTGAAGGTGGAGCCGCCCTTTTTTCAAAAGATTCATGTATCCAATAGAATGTATGTCCTATTTGAACGTTTGACTTTCCCCAAATTGATGCTATGGCGGTGACTTCAATTCGTAGAATATCTATTCCTCTACCTAGCTGGAGGCTTACTGCATCTGTTAAATGTCTTCCTAAATTTTGAACTTGATCTGAATCAGTAACATATAGTCTTGATACAAAACCAAAGTCTAGAAACTGCTGGATAGTGATAAAAATGTCTTCGATCCATCCTTCTTGAAAAATTGACGTATCTATCTGAATATTTAGCCATGAAATATACTTTGCAGTATAAAATTTTAGGGTTTCTTGCTGTCTGATTGACTCTCCTTCCATTGTAAAAGGGTAGTGTAAGGTAATATTCCGTCTATTTTTGAGTTCACAATTAATTGAGCTACCTTTAACATTTTTCTATAGAAATTATCTTCCGCTTTTTGCCAAATCATAGTCTGTATCCCTTCAGGTAGGGATGAAACCGTCTGGGTAGGGTACTGAAAAGTTCTAATTGTAAAGTACTGGAACGCTTTTCGTTGTATTTGTTTTGGTACATCTCTTTGACTAGGGCTTGTAACATGATTTTAGAGATTTTCATGTTGAACTAAAAGGTCTTGGTATAATTTGTTTAGGTTGGAATTTCTTTGTTATGATGTCAAGATCTTCTTCTAGTTCAACGTATGGGCTTATAGGCTGCTTTTCTGATGATGATGTCTTGGGTTTTGCATTTTCAGCATTGGGCTGAATATAAAGATTTGGGCCTAGTAATCTCCTTTTTGCTGCTATTGCTTCATAAAATTGCTTAAAGGGTACCATATAACCATTTGAAATTTTTTGAATGCTTTCTAGTGCTCTTTGATAATCTTCGAAGATTCCAACTGGCTCCTCTAATAACAAGATAAACTGCTGCATCTTTTACTAGAAAATCTTTATTTTCTTTCTCAAAATAATAACAGAGAGCAGTTAATGCTGCTAATTTGCTGGATGAAGTATGAGCTTCCCATAGGGCATTGAGTAAAATACTCTGGTCTTCAGTTATATAGGGGGTATCTCTTGGAGGCTTGAAATTATGTCTAACTGGGAGTGATATTTTGCCATAGGCTTTTAAAATTGGTCTAGGATAAACGCTTTGTGTAGCTGGATTGAATAACCGAGTTTCTATTGTGAATGCTAGTCTATTCTGGCTAATTTGTTGAAAATTAGGCCTGAAAGCTGGTTTTCCGACTATTTGGTTGTAAGAGGGGAGGTCCTATTTGTTGGTTGTCATGGTCGTTGGAAGCCATGATCTAATACCCAAAATTAGAGTTAATTATCTGCTTAATAAATCTATTATGCTATTGTTTGATCCTTTAATGTGTTCAAACTCTACTTTATATCCGTTACCTTCTATTACATTTCTAAAATTTAACCATCTTTTATTATTTTGATTTCTAGAATTTTCATTTTTTATGAATCTTACTACAGCTTCACAATCTATTCTAATGGTAAAAGGTTTATTTAAATATAGTCTAAAATGGTCTATTGCTTTAACTATTTCTGCTATTTCATAATCTAAACTGGTCCAATTACTTCTTGTTTTATATAAGTTACCACTGAAATAAGCTGATATTTTTTCTCACTTTTTAGATAAAATTTATGAGGTGTACATTTTAATATTGCTTCTCATCCTTCTATAGAGCTATCTACTTCTATTATGACATAATCATTATTTAAAGGTAATTCTAAAGGTTTTAAATCTTTAACTATTTTTTTAATTTTTCTAACTAGGTTAATATCTTCCTGATTAAAGTGTCTTTGACCTGATTTCCCAGTTTTCTTATATAACGGCCCAACTAATTTACTAAGTTTAGGAATAAATTTTCTAGAATAATTCAAAATTCCTAAAAATGCTTGTATTTGTTTTAAGTTTTCAAGTTTATCTGGGAAATCTAAAATCTTTTGAGCTATATGAGGTTGTAATTTAATCTGCCCATTTCCTATCTCCAAACCTAAAAAGGTTATTTTTCTCTTAAAAAGTTCCATTTTCTTTTTAGACACTAGTATTCCATTTTCTTCTATTAAATTAAACACTTGTTTTAAATGAGCTTGATGCTGTTTAATATTTTCAGAAGCTACTAAAATGTCATCTATATGTACTAAATAGAAATCTAAATGTTTAAATATACTATCCATAAATCTTTGAAATATTGCCGGAGCATTTTTTAAACCAAAAGATAGAACATTCCACTCGAAATATCCTTCACTACAGCTGAATGCTGTCCATTTTTTGTCTTCTTCTACCATTTTAATTTGATTATATCCGCTTTTTAGATCAAATTTTGAAAATATCGTTTTATTTTGTATTAAATTAATTAACTCATCTTTATTCGGTATTCTATAAGCATCATCTTCTGTATTATCATTAAGTCTCTAATAATTATATACTATTCTAGGTTTTCCTCTTTTTATTTCTGCATTATTTCTTATTATAAATGCTGCCGATCTGTTAGGAATTTCATGTTAGATGTTTTGATGATGACAATTAGGATTGTATGTTAGACCCTAAAATATGTAAGTTTGATTTTAGTAGAAATCATGTATAAGCTTTGAGTGTTAGAATTGTAATAGGCTTTATAGGCATTGTTTTATTTTTGTTCTACATTGTTAGGCTAAGTATTCTTAGACTTAGCGTCTGATGATTTCTGGGTGAGTTTATCCGTAGTTTAGTTTGAAGACTCAAGATCCTGAAGTCTGAATAAAGATGAAGAATCTGAGCGTCCAAACGACCAGTGATATCAAGCGTCACTTATAGGACAAAAGTTATTCAAGGATGAATGAGCGTCTATCAATGATTGATTTCACCTGAATTTATTTCTAAGTCCAGAAGGAGTTTAATGCAAATACTCTCAGTGCATTCAGTGCCAACGGGCATTTAATTCAAATGCATTAAATGCTAATAAGAGCATTAAATGTGATAAGCTCTTTCTGACGTATGGAGAAACCACCCTATTGGATTGTCAACTATTCACAGACTGCAGCACCAACTTTTGTGCAGCAGATTTTCAGGATAAAGGACAAAAGCTGTTCACTCGCAGAAGTGAGAGACACGCGCTTGTGCATGTGTCAAACGAACACTTTTTCCAAGAATGCCTATAAATAGGACTTCAACAACAAGCCAAAAATACCGATTAATTCTAAGCCAAATTGTTGTTACATTGAAGTCTCATTCCTTAAACTCTCAGAAAAGTCTGAATATTCATTAAAACATTCTCTTTGCTTTTCTTCAATTCCTGAGACAGTCAACCAATGTCTCTGTTGGTTCCAAGTGGCATACGAAAAGGTCTAGAAGGGGGGGGGGGTTGAATAGACCCTGAAGTCTTTTTCGACTTCAAAAAGTTTCGTACTAAAAGATTTTTGGACGCTTGAAAAGATAGACGCTTGAAGTGTCTAACGCTTGACTTAAGCGTTCACTTAAAAATATTGGTACTTTGGCGAAGCGTTTGATGAAGACTGTTTTTAGGAAGTTAACTCAGACTTCAAGATCTGAATACTTTGACCAAGTAGGTTAAGCGTTCAGTTCTTTAATCAGTGTTAGCACAACGGAATGATTTTTGGAGTCTTCTCTTTGAAGGCTTTAGCGTCACAAGAGGTTTCTTAGTTGCTTAGCTTTTGATTGTGTTTTACTTAATCAATTTATGCAATGATATGATAGATAAAAGAATTGACTGAAAAGTAAATGACACAATATTTGTAAGGTTCGTTGGATGGTGTAATCCCAACTACGTCCTTCTTCTCCTCGAACACTTGGAGGCAATCCACTAAAATGATTCTCAAAGAATCACATAGAATCTTCTACAAATTAAGGAGAGATGGATGTCAATGACTTGAGCTCCTTGATCACACAGATTTCTGCTCCAAATCACTTCAATCCCCTTGCTTCTTTCACCCAGAAATAATGCAAGTATCCAACTTCGACTTCACACAGATTGCGAGGCTTGGATAAGGGTTTTTCTAAAAGGGTTTGTTTGATTTTGATGAAGTTCAAACAACTGGAATATCTCAGTAGTAGTGTAGTTTCTTCAAAAAGAATGTTTGAGATATTGGGTTGACTGTCTCAGGATTTGATGAAAAGCAAAGAGAATATTTTCTTGAGTATTCTAGCTTTTCTGAAAGTTTAAGGAATGAGACTTCAATGCAACAGTAATTTGGCTTGAAAATTGTTCTATGTTTGTCTTGTTGTTGAAGTTCTATTTATAGGCTTTCTTGGAAAAAGTGTCCGTTTGACACATGCAAGGGCGCGTGTCTCTCACTTTCGCGAGTGAACAACTTTTGTCCTTTTTCCTGAAAATCTGCTGCACAAAAGTTGGTGCTGCAGTCTTTGAATTCTTGACAGTCCAATAGGGTGGCTTCTCCGTACGTCTGAAAGTGCTTATCACATTTAATGCTCTTATCAGCATTTAATGCATTTGAATTAAATGCCTGTTGGCATTTAATGCACTGAGAATATTTGCATTAAACTTCTTTCGATCTGACGCTTCAGGAGAATGTTTGTCATTTGATAGACGCTTCATTCATGAACTGAAAGTTCCATTTAATCTGGAGGACTATTTAATGTTTAGACGCTTGGAAAAGTTTTCAGACTTTATTTAAAATGTAGACGCTTGAGACTTCAATGTTCGTTACTTGACACCTCACTTAGAACATGTCAGGCGCTTAGAGTGAACTTCTTCAAACTTCATTCACTATTGATTTCTTGGACGCTTGGAGTCTTCATATTTCGCAGTCTTGATAAGCTCACTCAGAAAGTATCAAACACTTAATCTAACCGACTTCTTGATCTAAGAGTGTCAAAAGTAAAAGATAAATAAAGCCTATACATTTCTAATGTTCAAATGCTTATACAAGTATCTATGAAATTTAAGCATACATAACTTTGGGGTCTAACAAGATTCATAATTGTCATCATCAAAACATCTAACATGAAATTCCTAACAATTTCCCCCTTTTTGATGATGGCAATACTTACTCTTTTATAGTTCAAGAGTTACGACAGCCAAAGTTAATAAGCGTTATGTTAGTAAGTTAGAGTTAGTTAAGCTTCAACGAGATGTTTCAGCTGAAAAATGTACTTTATATATATTCGGAGAATTCATACATTTTACAAACTGTGTAGAAACAAAAGAGAGGATTAAATTACAAAGAGCTATCATGATCTACTTTCTTCTGGTAAGATTTCGTCATCTGATCATTTCTGTTCTGATGGCTTCTTCGATGAGATCTTGAAGGGTGATCATTATCTGATGATCTCTATCAATTACGAAGCGATTTTCCCTTTTTCTCCTTGTTTCATACACTGTATGCCGTCGATCCCATTCGGATGGATCAATACCCATATGCCTAAGCACTGCTTTGAACGCTTGAGATAAGTCCGAGAACTCCATTTCCACAGCCAAGTCTTGAGGAGTAGTAGGCTCTGGAAGTGGCGCTCGCTCCATCGGTATATTGAATTGTTCAAGTAACGCTTGAGATGGCACAGGTATATCTGCTCTGAAAGCAATGGGAGGAAAACCAGTTCTTCTACTAGGAATTTCCGTGGCGGCAACCCATGAAGGGTAATTGGATTCATGCAAAGGAGGAGGAGGAGGCAAGAAGACAAAATCTTGTGGATTTTTCTGCTCTGGACGCTTCACTTCTTGACGCTTAGAACTTGATTGAGCTATTGAACTTGCATGAGCTTTCCTCTTTTCCCCCTTATTGCCATCATCAGCCTTTATTGTAGTTTCAGTAAGAATGGCAATTTGAGCAGCCATTTGGGCCATGGATGCAGCCAACGCATCAAATTTTGCTTCGAGAGATTCTTTCATAGCAATTTGATTAGCTGCAAGTCCATCGATCATCGTCTGCATACGAGAGAGAGTAGTGTCTACGGCAGCATCAGCAGCTTCGCACGTATGAGCAACTTGAGCGCTCATATTCTCCTTCTCGATCTTAGCTAAGTCTTCCTTGATCCAGTGGAGAGATTCTGCATGATTGGACGCTTGAGCTTTCATCTCTTCCAACGCTTCAGTGAGGAGAGGCACAAATGTTTGAAGCACATTCGGGGTAGCTGGTTGTTTAAATCTTGAAGTGTGCTTTAGTGACTCTATAAATGGTTTTTGAAAGTCTGGATTGAAGACAGATGGATGGATTGCCATCTCAGCAACCGCAGGAACAGATGAAGTTGAAGCGTCAGGCACAGCCTCTAGTTGAGACGCTTGAACTGGTTCCACTATTGGCGCTAAGGCAACTTCTGCATCAGATGTGGAAGGTAAGGAAGAGACAGTAGTTAGATGACTAAAGTCACAAAATCTGAAGTTGAGCCTTCCAAAATCTGAATCAGCAAACTCCGTTGATGAACTGTTGATTAACTCATTTACTCGAGAAATAGGAAGGGTCAAGAAATCCCTTAGAGTGCGGATTGGAGTGTCCATTGCTATGACCCATCCTGGTCTTAAGATCTGGAGCATGTGGTTAACAAAGATCTTGCAACGAGGAGCCTTAATAAAGAATAGAGCATCGTCACGTGGAGTGAAGGAGAAGCATAGCACTCTATCTTTTGGCATCTCCAATGGACGCTCAGACTCTGATACGTACATTGCCATGTATTCTTCAACGTAAGGCAAGGCTGCACGCGAGATGTCCGGATTTCTTTCGAGTAAAGAGAGTACATAGGTATAGTGTTCTATCATTTCCTGTCGGAAAGAGAAGAGCAATGGATACCCAAAAAGAGGTCTTATAATGGATCCATTTGGCTTTCTCAGGTTTGCAGTGAAGACGTTGCCGAAATCCCGTAACGGAGGGAGCATCTTCAACATGCGTTTGATGTTGTCTTCCTGCTGGCCAGGTGTAAGCGTCAAATCTGAAGTAGGCTTTGTTCCGCTTGTTGACGCTTGGCCACAATAATTAATTGGCAAATTTGCGATCCTAGCCAACGCTTCACGCAGAAAGCGTTCAATTGGTTGACGAAAAGAGGGTAAGAGAGCAAGTGGCCCAACTCTTGCTTCTCGGCGCTGTAAGCAATATCGAGCAAACTGTCTTCTTTTATCTAGCATGCCGATTATGAACAAGTGAGGTTCCTTGACCAGGTCTTCAAACTTGTAATGCTGGCCAACGTAGGTTTCACACCAGGTAACCTCATTCATGCAGAAGGTTGTGCCTGCATTCAGAATGACACGAAAGCCTTCATGATGAATATCTCGGATGGCTTCAAAGCGATGCTTATCAGGCTGATAGTTTGCATTCAGGACGCTTTGTAAGAAGTAGTCAGCCTCCTCTTGAATGAGAGCATTTAGAGAGGCAGGACGCTCACCAATATAGGGACTTTTATTTGTCCACAATCTTAGTGGGTTGGGAAGACTCTGATTAGCAGCACTGTGCACAACTGAACGAAAGTGGTGGTGGTCCCAAGTGGCATACGAAAGGGTCTAGAAGGGGGGGGGGTTGAATAGACCCTGAAGTCTTTTTCGACTTCACAAATTTTCGTATCACTTTAGAAATTTGAACGCTTGGAAAAACTGAGCGCTTGGGTCAGACGCTTCAGAATAGTTAACTTAGACTTAGTGATTTCAGTAGTTTACCAAAGTAGGGCAACGCTTAGATCGCTTAATCAGGGTTAGCACAGCGGAAATAATGTTTAGCGTTCTTTTAGTTGAATTAATCGCTTTGCAATTTTACTTGTCTTTTTCAGAATAATATGAAGTGAATAATATAAGACAATAAAATAAATGACACAATAATTTGTAAGGTTCACTGGGTGATGTAATCCCAGCTACGTCCTTCTTCTCCTTTTTCACTTGGAGGAAATTACTATGATGATTATCAAAGGATCACACAGAAACTTCTACAAAATAGTAATGGATGAAAATGATCTTGGGCTCCTTGATCACACAGACTTCAGCACCAATGAAGATCGTCTTCTTCAAGCTTCTCTCACTCAGAAATACTGCCTGAAAGGTTTCAACAACTTTTCTCACTCAGATGAAAGGTTGAGGTTTATCACTAGGGTTTTGTTTGTTTTAAAGAAGATCAAACAACTTGGAATATCTCAGTTGGAGTTTGGATTTCTTCTTTGGAAGATATTTGAGATATTTGTGACTGTCTTGAATGTAGATAGAAAGCTTGAAAGGTTTTGGCTATGAAGTTTCTAAGCTTTTTTCCAGAAAGAATGTACGTAGGATTTTTGGCAATAATTTCTCGTATATTCTTGATGTTGTTATTATTTTTTGATTTTCTGGAGTAAGGTATTTATAGGCAATTTCTTGGGATCTGTCCGTTGGACACATGTAGGAGCGTGCCTTTCACGTAGCGCGTGATTGTACCTAAAATCTGACATTCCTGAAAATTCGCTGGAACCGATTGGACGGGAGCAGCTAAAACTCTGAAAGTTCTGACAGTCTGGTCAAAAGGAGGCTTGTCCACAAGTCACAGTAGCTTATCACATTTAATGCTCTTATCAGGCATTTAATGCAATTTGAATTTATTTCCCGTTGGAAATAAATGTCCGTTGAATGATTGCATTTAAGTCCTTTATGACTTGAGGATTTATTTCAGGTGAATCTTCTATAAGTCGCTTGAGTATTTGAACGCTTGATTCATGAATCCTGAACTGCGGTCTCTTAGCGTTTGACAGGCGCTAAGAAGGAATCTTCATCTTCGGTTGACTTCAGACGCTGGTCTTCAACTTCTTCTCAAATAGACTCACCTAGAATTCTATTATTGATTCAGTCGCTAAGACTTAGTCTAAAATCTATGAGGATAAAAATTACAAGCCTAAACAAAATTACAAACTCTTTAAACGCTTTATACAATGATCTATGAAAGCATAAACTTACATTTTATTTGGGGTCTAACATTGAATCCTATCTTGTCATCATCAAAACATCTAACATGAAATTTCCTAACAATTTCCCCCTTTTTGATGATGTCAAGACTTGTAACTCTTTTATAATTTTTAAGAGTTAAAAAAGAAAAGGCCCAAAGGAATATAAGTCAGCGTTTGAAAGGTTAGTAATGTTAGTTAAAGTTAGGTTGGCTTCAACAAGTTGTTTCAGCAATAAATCATTCATATATATTGAAATAAAGCATACATGATTTATACTGAAAAGAATAAGAAAGAAATAAAATACGCAAAAACATTTATTTCTTCTGTCGCTTTGCTCTTTCTTCGCCTTGAAGAACTTCTAACGCTAGTTCTTTTAAGAGTCGATCAATGTCGATCATAGTTGTATGCTGGACTTCATCATAGTCATGCCTGCGGAGTCTGGCGCTTTCATTTAGCTCTAACAACCTTTCCGTCCAATCCCTTGGTGGAATGCCAAGTTCTCGAATCAGATCATAATATATATCTCTTTGACGGTCATTTGACGGTCTCCAATTTACAGGTCGTTGTAGCGGTCCGGCATAAGCATGAAATCCCATACTCTCTAAGAAGTCGGGGTCCAACTGGGGAAGAGCGTATTTTCCGAGATAATACCTTGGTTTTCGTTTCTTGGATAGCATTCTCTTAATGCTTACCAGTTCATCGAACATCGAACGCCAATGTTTATTATCCGTCTTGGAAATCGCTTTGGTCTTTTCTTTACTTTCCCCCTTCTTGACTTCATCAAGGGACAACTTTAGATCAGCGACATCGCGGCGCAAAAGTCTAACTTCTTCGACTAGAAGAGCAATCTGTTGGGCGACACTCTGAGCGACGGCATCGGATGAAGCGTGTCTGTCCGCATCAGCCGAAGCGCTCTGAGCAAGGTGACGATTGAATTCAGAGGAGAGCTCAGCGATAAGAGGGGACATGCTTTCCATGATAGCAATGGTGCTGTAATTTGAAGCGTTGGCAATGTCACGGCTTCGCGTATCAGACATTAAGCGAGTCTGTCTGTCAGCGGCTTCAGAAAGCTTGGAGCAGGAACCTTCGATGTGGTGAAGCGAGTTCCGTACAGCCTTTCTGAAATCTCGGGCCTCTAAATCACTGTCTGAATCTGAATCCGAAGAAGGACGCTCTGGGGACGGGAGAAGTCCGTAAGAACTTGAAACTGCAGCCTTGCCTTTGGTTTTATCTCTTAGGAGAGGTTCTACAGGCGCTTGAGCAATTTCAGCGTGCACTTCTTCAATTGCGTGATCCAAGGTAGAATCAGCAATCGCTGGGGGCTCGACTACTGGGGCGCTAGAAGAATCTGTCAAGGAAGCCTCAGGAAGTTGAGCGACTTCAGCAGTAGGAGCAGAATCTTCTTCCAGAATTTGGATTGAGGGAGGAGAAGGTTCTCTAAGGCCAATAACCCAGAGGGGGCCAAGGGCTTCCATCACATGCCGGGGACTGATCAGGCTAGATTGCGGGATAAAGAATATAGCGTCTTCGCGCTCGTCAGTACTTAGTGCAAGTTGCACACCTTCTGGTAAAGCAATCCCTGATGTATATTTGTTGAAAAAGTCCAAAATCAACGGCATGAACGCTTGAGCTGCTTCTTGGTCCACTGGCCTAATCAGCGAGATCATCTTGGCCACTTGAATATTCTGTTCACTGAAGAGCACAGGGTGGAGAGTATATCCTCGGAAATCGTTTAACCCTGAATAGTGATTGAAACTTGTATCCAACGCTTGGACATTTTCTATCACTGCTCTCATATCTCGGTGGAACTCAGCAAACTCAGCGTGTTCTGTTGAAGTGTCAACACGAATCTGACTCTGGCCTTGAAGAACTGGTTGTTTACTTGACGAAGCGTCTTCGTTGAGGTCAGGGAAGATTCGTTGAACAAAGTCTGCACGAGGATGCAAAACGTAGCGTCCGCCCTGGCTGAATAAGGCGAGCTGCTGGCGAATGTAGCTTTCGATTGGCTGTCTGTATCGTGGCAAAGTGCTAACATTCCCGGCAATTATCTGACGCTGTTGAAGCAAAAAGGTGGCAAATCCTCGGCGTCTGTATTCTATTCCAAAATTAAACAGGAATGGATATTTGACGAGTTCATCAAGGGTGTAGAAGTGAAGAACGAACTCTTCAGCCCATTTGGCTGTATCCATCATCCATCGTTTTCCAAGTTTGTTCGCTTTGTTTTGGTCTTTTCTAGCTGCTAAGAATTTCTCGAAGCGTTCCGTTTCATCATCATAGTCTTCAGCCCATAATCTGGCAAGATATTCACGAGCCTCATCTTCAATCCACGAGTTGACCGGATTTGGGCGCTCCGCAACAAGCGAGCCTTTGCCTTTCCAGAGTTTGAGTGGATTAGGAGAGAGAGCGTTCTGGGGAGACTTGACAACGGAGGGGAGAGCAGAATATCCTATCTTATTGAGATCTTCCTCATCAGGATCTTTGTTCCAATCACCCATATGTGGGTTCTTGAAAACAATCTTGGTTGGGCGCAGAGGATAAAAGGACTCGTCCGAGCGACCGGTTAGAGTGAATCGCTGTTGATCAAGGTCAGCTCTATTGAACACTGGACGACGAATGTACTCAAAGCGAGATTGAAGTCGCTCTAAGTCATATAGTCCTAGATCTGCAATACGCTCGAAAAACTCAAATTTCTTGGTGTTGGACATATCGGGCCGATGGAGAGTGGTTTGAAAGTTTATTTCCAACTCGGCAAGCGTTTGAGCGTCACGTTCTCTGGCGGCATAATAAAATTCGACGTCTGGATGATATCCGCGCGGGAAGAAATCAATGACACGAGGAGGAGGTCCGGTTGGCGTAGGAACAAGGGCAATAGCTTCTGTTGGAATGGGGGCCACTTCTATCGACCGCTCAGCGTTTAAAGTTGCTTCACTCGCTGATGAGCTTTCAGCGTCAGGAAGAACTTGGGATGCTTCTTTAGCAATATTCACAACAGTTGCCATGTCCACGTCTAGTTCAACTGGAATCTCCGAGAGAGGAGGGGCTTCAGCGATTGGTTCATCATGAGCTCCGTCATGAGCTGAAACATGTAAGCGATTGAAAAAAGCAAGCAAAAATTCCTACTGAGTAGAAATTTACAAAGAAAATACTACATCGCTTACCCTGAGGACGATCATCGACTGTCTTAGTCGCTTGATCTGTTTCTTGGACAAGTTCCTCAGGCTCCTGAACTTCTTCTTCGGGTTCTAAATCGATAAAAGAAGTTATTGGATCAGCACGAATAGGGATATTTAGTTCTTCAAGCGTGTTGAGAACATAATGAATATCTGCTTCACTTGGTGCTGAGAGAATTTTATCCTAGCGTTAGAGACTTAGGAAACTAACGAGGAAAGGATAGACTAATTTGCTTAGCAAATACTTACCCTGAACATTGGGAAGCCTTTCAGATGGAGAAACGGCTTGAGGATCTGAGCTGATTTGGGAACAGCGTCAGAGACGGAAGCACTCGCTGACTCTCTAAGCGCTGGATTTGTGGGAGCGCTAGAAGATACTGCGGGAGTGGGAGTAGGAGTACGCCTTCGTGCAAGCGGTACTTCTTCTTCCACTGCTGTCTCTTCTTCCTCAGGAACGGAAAAGAAAAACGCTGGAGGAGGAGAAGGAGACTTAGGCGAGGGAGAAGGAGAAGGGATCTTTTGTTTCTTTTTGGGTTCCGGCTTCTTCTTCTTCAGTTCAGGCTTTTGCTTCTTTGCGGGCTTGGATGGCTCAGCGACTTTGAGAATGATCTTTCTCTTAGGTCGCTTGACCACCACTTCTTCTTCTGATGATGATGAAGAAGACGCTTGATCTTCATCATCACTGCGAACAACACGCTGATCTTTTGGAACCGCTGCTCCGCCAGGTTTCCGCGGGTTAAGAAGCTCGCTTATCATTTTCTTGCCATAAAACTTGGTCGCTGGGATCTTTTTCCCAGAAACTTGCGTATATCCGCTAGAGCAGAGAATACGACTTAGCAAAATCCCGTAAGGCTTGGGATTAACAGACTTAGCCATCGCTGCTTTGAAGCGATTGAACACGTAAAGAGACCAGTTAACTTTTAACTTGGTCAGGATGGCAACCATCATCTTGTATTGAATGTTAGTGATTTTATCGAACGTCCCTTTTCTGCATTCAATAATCTTTGAACATATGTCAGCGAGGATGACATATTCGCCTTTCATATCGTTCTTCTTGAAGTTGGGCTCGTAGGCGTTGTGAACATCTTCTTTCTTTATCACGTCCCAAACTTTGGTAGCATCGCCGAGATTTACACGTTCTACCTCAATGCCAGTATTAGGCAGAACAAGTAATGAAGAAACCAGAGAAGGAGTGAGAACAAAGGTCTCTTTTGCAGAGGGGAAGACGCAGGATATGGAATTTCCGTCTTCAGAAATTTGACCATTGTAGAAAAAGTGGAGAGATTCTTCTTCAAAGTAGTTGAAAGTAGTAGTAAGCATGTCTTTCAAACCAGATTCTTGAACGAGTGGAAGAATCGTTCGAAGAGGGAAGTTCTGGTTATCAAAAAGATAGTCCCAGTTAACCAAAAATCCGGCGTTAACTATAACTGGTTTTTCAGCACGGGAAGATTTTCCGGTAGCAGAAGTTGCTGTCTTGGAAGATTTTGAAACTTTGGGTGCCATTGCTGAAAGTTGAAGCTTTTGAAGAAAATAGAGGAGTTTTTGCCTTTGGAGAGAAAAAGCTTTTACAGTAGGAAAGATTGGAAGTGATAAAGGTTTTCTGTAAAAGTCTTGGTGAGTTTAAATAGAAAGTGAAAGTAACTCCTCAATTGACAGATGAAAGACACGTGTACAGAGGTTAATGACAAAAGGAATCTGAACCGTGTACATTTAATTTCGGATGTCAAAAAGTGCGGTAAAGTAGGGTACTATAACATTTTTCGGATCCGCAGTTAATTTGAAAAAGTTTGAAAAAAATTTGAAATTTTCAGCGTGAAGTGCACGCGCCTGATAGTGTACTGACACGTACTCAGACTCATGCAATCACTGAACCGCCTAGGTTTAGATAGGAATCATAACCGTCAGTTCGATTTGATAGGCACGTGTGGGTAGTTGTCAAATCTGATCTTTTGGACTTATCCACACGTTATCTTTAGCGATGAAAACTATGCATGAATTTTTGAAATCGAGTTACTTAGCGTTAAAGTGGGAATCCTTTCAACGCTGAAGTCTTTTCATAAAATATTTCAATAAATGAATCAATCGCTTGGATTTATGAGAGACAACATTATTAGAGATTGATTTTGTCATGCATAAAAGATAAGAGCTAGTGATCAATGCTTAAGATTTTGAAAGTCATTTTTGATCACAGTCGCTTGATACATTGAAGTAAGTACAATTTTAGAGTTCCCCCTAAAGTTGATGACTCATTTCAAATTTTGATAAACGCTTTAGACATAAACATAAAGTGGATTCCCCCTAAATTATATGCCTATTAAATATGATGCTTTATGATTTAAGCGTTTAAATCGATCATACCTAATTCACTTCTCAAAGTGAGAAAGCGTTGTTCGTTGAGCGCTTTTGTGAAGATATCTGCCAGTTGTTTGTCAGTTCCAATGAAGTGCATGGAGATATCTTTCTTTTGAACATGGTCACGCAAGAAATGGTATCTAATGTCAATGTGTTTGGTTCTAGAATGAAGAACAGGATTTTGGGTCATAGCTAAAGCGCTTTGGTTATCACAATGGATTGGGGTAGGACCTAGGATTGTTCCATAATCTCTAAGTTGTTGCCTCATCCAAAGGATTTGTGCACAACAGCTTCCAGCGGCTACATATTCTGCCTCAGCGGTAGAAGTTGCTATGGATTGTTGTTTCTTACTATGCCACGAAACTAGTCTATCACCTAGAAATTGACATGTACCACTAGTACTTTTTCTATCTATTTTGCATCCTGCAAAATCTGCATCTGAATAACCAATTAGTTCAAAAGGAGAATCCTGTGGATACCATAAGCCCACATTTTGTGTGCCTTTTAGGTACTTAAGGATCTTCTTGGTAGCAATTAAGTGTGATTCTCTAGGATCAGATTGAAAACGTGCACACATGCATACCGAAAACATAATATCAGGTCTACTAGCGGTAAGATAAAGAAGTGATCCAATAATACCCCTATAGTTAGTGATATCAATTTTCTTCCCACTTTCATCTTTATCTAACTTAAGCGTCTGGCTCATTGGAATTTTTGAAGATGATGCATTTTCCATACCAAATTTCTTAATCATATCTCTAGTATATTTAGCTTGGTTTATAAATATTCCATTAGGGAGTTGCTTAACTTGTAATCCTAAGAAGAAAGTTAATTCACCCATCATGCTCATTTCAAATTGATCTTGCATCATTTTCGAAAATTTCTCACACAGTCGCTTATTAGTAGAACCAAATATAATATCATCAACATAGATTTGGACTAAGAGAATATCTTCATTATGGGTAATTTTAAATAACGTTGTGTCAACGCTGCCTTTTGAAAAGCCTTTACCTATAAGGAAGATAGAGAGAGTGTCATACCATGCTCTTGGTGCTTGTTTAAGGCCATAGAGTGCCTTATCCAGTTTGTAGACCATACTTTTGCCATGGTTGTTGATGAATCCTGGTGGTTGCTCCACATAGACTTCTTCTTGGAGTTTACCATTCAAGAATGCACTCTTCACGTCCATTTGGTATACTGTGAACTTGTTGAATGCGGCAAACGCTAGGAACATCCTAATTGCTTCAAGACGGGCTACTGGGGCATACGTTTCATCAAAGTCAATACCCTCTTCTTGACAATAACCCTGAGCGACTAATCTAGCTTTGTTTCTTATAACAATGCCATCTTCATCCATTTTGTTCCTAAAAACCCATCTCGTTCCAATAACTCCTTGGTGAGTTGGTCTTGGTACTAGCGTCCAAACCTTGCTTCTTTCAAATTGGTTAAGCTCTTCTTGCATTGCTTCTACCCAACTTGAATCATTAAGCGCTTCATCCACTTTCTTTGGTTCCATTTGAGATAGGAAACTTGCGAACATGGCCTCATTAAATGTAGCGGACCTAGTTCTAACAGGTGCTTCAATATCTCCAATTACTAGCTCTGGTGGATGATCTCTAAGCCATTTACGGTCTGGTTGGAACGGGTTAAGAGACTCTTGGTTGTTAATCGCTTGATTCTCATTTGTCTCTTGCGTAGACGCTGCATTATTCACAGTTCCAATCTGCTCTTGATGATCATTCTCTTCATGATCATCAGCGATTCTGACATTATCATTTTTGTTAACCTCACGAGTATCCTTAGGAGGAAGTACATGAATCCCATCATCCTCGTCATCACTATCATCACTAAGGTTGATTTGCGACGCTTGTTGGGAGAGATCTTCAATTCCTACATCATCAGAATTAACCTTACTCGGTTCTTGGTTAGCATCATCAAACACAACATGAATGGATTCTTCAACCTTCGATTTGATCTTATTTAAGATGCGAAAACTCTTTCCATTCTTGGCATAGCCTAGAAAGATTCCCTCATCTGCTTTAGGATCAAATGTCTTTAGGCTGTGAGATCCATTGTTATGAATGAAACATTTTGAACCAAATACATGAAAGTATGAAACGTTAGGCTTACGTCCCTTCCACAACTCATATGGAGTCTTCTCATGTTGCTTGTTAATCATACACCGGTTCTGAGTGTAGCAAGCGGTGTTGATGGCTTCGGCCCAAAACCTTTGAGGCAGCTTGGACTCTGCTAACATCGTCCTTGCGGCTTCTTTAAGCGTTCTGTTCCGTCGCTCAGCAACTCCATTCTGTTGAGGTGTTCTAGGAGCAGAATACTCATGAAGTATTCCTAAATCTATACAAAACTTCTCAACAACTTGGTTAGTAAATTCAGTTCCTCTATCGCTTCTAATTCTTGTCACTTTTAGATCTTTTGAATTTTGCAATTGACGAATTAGCGCTGTGAGCTTGACACTGGTTTCATCTTTGGTCGCTAGAAATTCTACCCATGTATAGCGAGAGAAATCATCAACTATTACTAGCGAGTACTTTTTGCCACTAACACTCATGATTTGAATAGGTCCAAACAAATCTAAATGCAATAGTTCAAGAACTCTAGAAGTAGATAGACATGGTTTCTTTTTGAAAGATGACTTAACTTGTTTACCCATTTGACATGCATCACATAAGCGATTCTTTTGAAAGGAACCTTTAGGTAATCCCTCTACAAGATTTAGCGATATTAACTGAGAGATTGCCTTGAAATTGAGGTGATTCATTTTTCTATGCCATAACCAACCCAATTCATTTTGACTTTTAGCAACAAAGCACGTGGGGTTGTTATCAAATGTAGAATCCCAATCTACTAAATACACATTGTTTGTTCTTTTTCCTCTTAATTTAGTAGACTTAGTCTTAGCGTCGTTAACATAGCAGAAGTCGCTTGAAAATTTTACTTCAAAGCCTTTATCACAAAATTGACTAATGCTTAACAGGTTATGCTTAAGACCCTCAACATAATAAACATCACTAATCATGATGTTCCCCCTATGCATGATACCTATACCTTTGGTTTTACCTTTTGAGTTATCACCGAATATAACTTGAGGACCGTTGGTAGCTTGATAGTTGACTAGAAGATTCTTGGAACCAGTCATGTGTCTTGACGATCCACTATCAAAGTACCAAACTGAAGTATCGGTGCTGGCTCTAGGTACCTGCATTTAAAGGACAATTCTAATTTTTCTTAGGTACCCATGTTGTTTTGGGTCCTTCAGTGTTAGTAACCTTGGTTTGAATTAGAACTTTAGGAACCCATATTTGCCTGGTCTTCATTGTAGGAATACTGGCCTTCTTGGGTTTCACATTGTGTTGTGTGTGCTTTTTGTTCACCTTGTGCTGTGTGTGCTTTTTGGGTGTGTAATAATATCCTCGATTATAATAATAGTCATAATCATAGTCATAGTTATAATCATCATAGTATTGATGATATGATTTTGACTGTATTAGATATTGACGCTGGTAAGTCCTTGGCGCTGGCTTGGGTTGCACTTTTGGTGTTTGACGCTTAGCGCTTGATTCACAGTGATTAGACTTGTCCTTGACTTTTTGAGCATTTGGATGAGTTTGTCTTTGTGAATCATTTGCCTCAGCCTTACCCTTACCTGAGTCAGCTTTGGCTTTCTCATTTGGCCTCGTACCATTGTCGCTAGGTTCACTTAGCGTTTGACTCTGTGAACTTTTCTCAACAAAGATAACGCCCTTTCCTTTGTTGTTTGCTATAACATTGGATTTATTTGGTTGTTTACCGAATTTATTGCATCCTAAACCGGAATTTTCACCAAATAATCTAGTTACCTTAGTCACATTATCCAACTTTCTAGAAGCTTTTGATAATGATGAGATAAGCTGCTCTGATTTAGCAAGTTTAGCGATCAAATCAGCTTCTCTTTTGACAATTATATCAAGATCGCTTTTTAAATGAATAACTTCACTCTCAAGTGATTTGTTCTTCTCAATGCACTGTTTCTGAACTTGCAACTCGGCTTTGAGTGTTACTTTATCACTTTTGAGCGACGAAATAATAGCGAGATCGTTTTGATATATTTTGGCGGCCTCTTGACAATCTTTATAATATTCTTTAACTTTGTCAAGTAATTCATCATAAGAGAGAGGATGATATAATTCATTGGTTACCTCTGGTAGCGAGTCATCAGACGCTTCATCATCTCTTGCCATGAGACAAATCAATGCTGAGTCGCTTGTAGGCTCATCATCACTACTTTCGTCTGATGATTCCAAATCCTCTTCAGGTGCGGAGAATGGTTCAGATTCCGCTAGCAGACCTTGTTGGCGAAGGTTGCTCCTGAATTGGTTTCTATCCGCATAGTCTTGTCTTGAGGGCTTTGACACATTTGGATAAGGGCAATTTACCTAGTAGTGCCCTGGTTTCCTGCAATTATAACACAAATTAGTTTTCATTTTTTGTTCAGCAGTTAATCGCTTTGAGACTACTGGTGCTGAGAGATTCTGAGTGGGGGATGGAGGCGCTTGGTATGGAACTGGTGCTACTGGTTGAGGTGCAGAGTACACTGGGGCTTGATACTGAGGCGCTGGTGCTGGAGGAGGAGTTTGAAATGAATTCTGTCCAATAGGAGTTCTCTTCTCGTATCGTAGAAATTTCTTGAACTTCTTTACCAATAAGGCCATTTCCTTTTCTTCATTTGACTCAACCGGTTTGACCTCAATAACCGCTTTTCCCTTATTTTTGGTGGTAGCGATTAAAGCTCCTGATTCAATCGCTGACACGCTAAAAGCTAACGTGCTATGATAGCAAGTGCACTAGACGTGTGTAGTAATAAGTGGACAAAAAAGTCCGGGTTGTCGAACCACAAGGACTTGAATTCTAGTTCATGATTTTCGATAAAAGATAAAACAATTAAAGTAAAGTGCAAGAAAAAGATTAAGCAATTAACGAACCAAAGAGAAACGTACTATAGATTTAATCTCACGTATGATAAAAATGACTAAGGCACATGCTACAACCGAATCTACTCGTCAATATATATGAGCTACTCTTCGAATTATTAGACTCCTATTGCTTTGGTGGAAACTCCTAAATTAACTATTACCCGATGTCTCGGCACATAATAATCCTATGATTAATTGACGGTTCTCTAAATATGTCTATCCGAGAATCTAATCAAAAATCACGCATTAACGTTCTAGAGCTTCCCCGAACGAATCCGGCTAACAACACCCGGGAATCTTTACCTATTTCTAGGGCAATCCCTCATTTGTTTCGGATGATGTGTTAATTCCCTTGCACCCTAATCTATTTTCTCTCGAACAACTAGATTAGGCAAGATAGCAAGCATATGGTGATCAAACACATGATTGGAATAAAAGCATAGAATTAACACACAAAGCAATAGGAGAATTAATACAAAAAGCAACTTCACATATATTGATTCATAAATTTGGCCTTCACATGGCCTTAGTTCTACAATATTAGCCTCTCATCAAAGCCTTAAGAAAATCTAATACAAACATATACATACTCATGGAAATAAACATGTAAATGCAAATAATTAAAACTCCCTCAATTTATTGATGATGGATCTTTGCTCTTGATCTTCAATCCTTAGCTCCTCTCTCTTTGTTCCCCTCCAAAAGTGATGAAGAAAATGGTCATGAATGATGAGTGAAAAGTGATGGATCCAATGCCTCTCTCTCTCTCCTCTTCTAGATGTGATCGGTCAATTGCTCCCTCAAATCCTTAAGAAGACCACCACAAATCAGCTCCTCATGTGTATGTCCCCCCTAGTGTCCCCTCCACTACTCTTAAAGTGAGTAGTATAAAATTCTCTAAAGTAGATCTAGTAAGAAACATACTTATGACATCCCCCCCATACATGTGATGACCTCTTGGCTTTAAATGTTCCATTCCCCCATCAAATGATGATCTTTTGGCTGAAAGGAATCAAATCTCGGATGTGGCCACGCCTAGGCGCGGGATTTATGGCGCTCGGGCGCCCAAATCAGAATGTTGGGAGTATTTGCCTCTGTCTGGCGCAGTAATTGTATTTCCTTCATAACTCTCTCCAAAAAACTCCGATTTGGATGATTCAAGTCCTCATTTGAAGCTAACACATAGTTCTACAACTTTGTACAAGGAAACTTCATCCAATTCAGTCTCTAAAAATAAGAAAATATCGCTCGAACGTGGAAACTGGTGCAGATACGGCGCCCAGGCGTGGACAGAACGGCGCCTAGGCGCGGAAAGCAGAAGCAAATTGGCCTGAACTTGTTTTATACGTCGTTTTTCATCCCGTTCTTCGATTGTATCCATTTAAAACCTGAAATCACTTAATGCACGAATTAAACGCACATGTAGCAAGAATTAAGCGATAAATGAACCTAAAACATAAACGCAAAGGGGCTTAAAAACACGTAAAAATGCCTCTTATCAATCGCTGAAGTCGATGTGTCGCTGACTTCACCTAATTCGAACTCAAATGCCTTTAACTCTGAAAAGACATGCTCTGGGGTAAGTGTCTCCAATGTTTGTGATCTCTCATAGCAACAGTCCTAATTAAATACTTGCTTGGAAGACTTCTAAAAATCTTGTTGACTATTTCCTTGTTGGTCAATTCCTTGTCTAATGACGCTAACTCGGTAATGAGCAAAGTAAACCTTGCGTCTAGTTGTTCTAGCGTCTCATTGGGCTGCATTTTGAAATGCTCGAATCTTTGCATGGCTATGGAGAGCTTGTTCTCCTTCATTTGTGCTGAACCTTCACACACAATAGCCAATTTATCCCATATTTCTTTGGATGTCTTACATTGCTTTATCTTGTTGAACAATGCATCGTTATCTCCTAACGCTGAGTAAAGTGCACTTCGTCCAACATTATCCAGATTCGCTCTTTTTCGATCATCTGGCGTCCAGTCTAGTTTATTTTTCTCGACATATCCATCTGGAGTGGCTTCATCGGCACCAGGTGCTCGAGTTCTCACTTGCATGATTTTGATGGGGCCATCTGTAATAACATCACACATTTCATTATCACATGAGCATAAGTATGCGAATGCTCTAAGTTTCCACGAATCATAATTTGATTCTACCAACTTAGGCATTTTGTTAAAAGCCATAATGATATGTTTTGATAAAAAGATTTAAAGCGATTAAGTTTAGAAAGGTGGATCTAAACAAGCAGTTACGCTCGGAAACGCTTAGGTTTCTACTTCAACCGCTCTGATACCACTTGGTGGTCCCAAGTGGCATATGAAAGGGTCTAGAGGGGGGGGGGGGGTTGAATAGACCCTGAAGTCTTTTTCGACTTCACAAATTTTCGTATCACTTTAGAAATTTCAACGCTTGGAAAAACTGAGCGCTTGGGTCAGATGCTTCAGAATAGTTAACTTAGATTTAGTGATTTCAGCAGTTTACCAAAGTAGGGCAACGCTTAGATCGCTTAATCAGGGTTAGCACAGCGGAAATAATGTTTAGCGTTCTTTTAGTTGAATTAATCGCTTTGCAATTTTACTTGTCTTTTTCAGAATAATATGAAGTGAATAATATAAGACAATAAAATAAATGACACAATAATTTGTATGGTTCACTGGGTGATGTAATCCCAGCTACGTCCTTCTTCTCCTTTTTCACTTGGAGGAAATTACTATGATGATTATCAAAGGATCACACAGAAACTTCTACAAAATAGTAATGGATGAAAATGATCTTGGGCTCCTTGATCACACAGACTTCAGCACCAATGAAGATCGTCTTCTTCAAGCTTCTCTCACTCAGAAATACTGCCTGAAAGGTTTCAGCAACTTTTCTCACTCAGTTGAAAGGTTGAGGTTTATCACTAGGGTTTTGTTTGTTTTAAAGAAGATCAAACAACTTGGAATATCTCAGTTGGAGTTTGGATTTCTTCTTTGGAAGATATTTGAGATATTTGTGACTGTCTGGAATGTAGATAGAAAGCTTGAAAGGTTTTGGCTATGAAGTTTCTAAGCTTTTTTCAGAAAGAATGTACGTAGGATTTTTGGCAATAATTTCTCGTATATTCTTGATGTTGTTATTATTTTTTGATTTTCTGGAGTAAGGTATTTATAGGCAATTTCTTGGGATCTGTCCGTTGGACACATGTAGGAGCGTGCCTTTCACGTAGCGCGTGATTGTACCTAAAATCTGACATTCCTGAAAATTCGCTGGAACCGATTGGACGGGAGCAGCTAAAACTCTGAAAGTTCTGACAGTCTGGTCAAAAGGAGGCTTGTCCACAAGTCACAGTAGCTTATCACATTTAATGCTCTTATCAGGCATTTAATGCAATTTGAATTTATTTCCCGTTGGAAATAAATGTCCGTTGAATGATTGCATTTAAGTCCTTTATAACTTGAGGATTTATTTCAGGTGAATCTTCTATAAGTCGCTTGAGTATTTGAACGCTTGATTCATGAATCCTGAACTGCGGTCTCTTAGCGTTTGACAGGCGCTAAGAAGGAATCTTCATCTTCGGTTGACTTCAGACGCTGGTCTTCAACTTCTTCTCAAATAGACTCACCTAGAATTCTATTATTGATTCAGTCGCTAAGACTTAGTCTAAAATCTATGAGGATAAAAAATTACAAGCCTAAACAAAATTACAAACTCTTTAAACGCTTTATACAATGAACTATGAAAGCATAAACTTACATTTTATTTGGGGTCTAACATTGAATCCTATCTTGTCATCATCAAAACATCTAACATGAAATTTCCTAACAAGTGGGAATAACCTTCTTTGTTTAATATTTCCTCTTCAGGATTTAAAAGCTCCACAGGTAGACGCTCATAGGCTCTAATCTTGTAGTTTCTTGGAGCAAAACCTGAAGGCTTGCTGCGTCCCATATCTAGAAAGTAAGCTAAGTCCACATCCCCTTGTGGAATTCTATCAGTACCCCATTTTTCGAAAATCTGTATGGACGCTGGGGTAGGTGGTAGAGGATCTCCATTGGCCAGTGCCAAGTAGTATGCAAATTCAACGCTTGTGACTTCACTACTAAACAGCATTTCCACAAGAGCTTGATCTCTATCAATTATCGTGGCTAAATCATTTTCAGCGACGATGTAACATTCTTCATTATAGCCAGCTGGAATGAATTCTTCTTCAGGGACTGGAGGCATGAAATTGACAGAGTGATCAATTGTTCTGGAGGGGTCCAGACTAAAGAAGTGCTTTGGCACAGGAGAACACTCTATTGATTTTGTAACATCTTCAGCAATGCTCTGATCTTCTGAGATTGCCTCTACTGTAATCAATGTTGTTGGTGGTGGGGGAGCTTCCTCTGAGATAGGTTCCTCAGTGTCCAAAGTCATCATGCTTCTGACAGCATCTTTGGCAATGGCCACCACTTCAGTCAGATTGACATCCAAATGGACATCAGTTGACGCTTCAGCCGCAGCTGGAATAAGAGCTGAGAGAGAAACATCCTCTATAAGAGCAGGATCTTCTACAGATGTAGGGATAGAAATGCTGTGGGAAGAAATAAACTTACCCTGAGAACTTGTCTCAACAGCAACACTTTGAGCGCTTGGCTCAACATCAACTTGAGCGCTTGGCTCATCAGTCTCAGGCTCTTCAGGAACAGGAGCAACTCGATGCTTGCTAGTCCTGGAACGCTTGAAGATTTTCTTCACATTGACTCCTTCAACTAGCATAAGCGTTGGAGCGGGAGGATCAGTAGCTGGTTCTTCAAAGTCTATTTGTTTGATGATCCCTTCTAGCTTCCTCCTCTTGAGAGGTAACTTGTCCTTGGCATCCTCATCGGTTTCCTCATCGTCCTTTTGAGGAGAAGGAACAGATTGAGCCTTGGGCTTTCTGGGAGCCCTCTTCTTCGTTGCAGCCGGACGCTTCACGGCTTCTTCTGGAATTGGACGCTCAGCTTCCTCATCGGACGCTTGACGTACTTCCAGACGCTCAGACAGTGGTTTAGCAGCACCACCAATTTTTGGAGGATTGAACAGATTATTCAGAATCCTTTTTCCCAACAACTTGGACTTATTCAACGGAAGTCCAGACGAGTATACACACTTTGATTTGTACAACAGGTCGCTTAGAACTAGTCCATAAGGTTTATTTGAGGCGCTTAGACTGTCCCGAAACCGTCCAAAAATGTACTCACTCCAGTTGATTTTGATGTTGAGGGGTATAGCAGTCATCATCTGAAATTGTATGGGGTTCACCTTATCAAAGGTTCCCACTCGGCATTCTATGATCTTGCTGCAGAAATCAGCCAACAGCCGGTATTTGGACACCAGGTCTTTCTTTTCGAAATATTGAGTGTAGGGCACATCGTCGTACGCACTCATGGTTGTCCAGGCTTCCTTGATCTGTTTTAATGTCCAGGCTCCTTCTTGGATAGAGGAATTAGACAGGAGATAGACTTCTTGTCCTCTGAAAGTTTAGCAGTCTTCCAAAAGGTATCGACTTCAGTTGGAAACATGTATGAGTATTGGGTCAAGAACGGTTTGAGCCCAACCTTGACGACCATGTCCATCATGTCCGTTAGGTTGATCTGAGGTTGTTCATAGAGAAATTTCCAGTCGACAACAAGGCCTTCAATCACCTTGATGGTAAGTTCAGCAGAAGTAGACGAAGATTTCTTTGGTGCCATTTTTAGTGAAAGAGATGAACTGAGATTTTCTTGTGCTTTGAGAGAGAGAGAATAAGTTTTGCAGATATGTTTGAGTAAAAGTGAATTGTCTTTCTGCAGAAATTGTGTTTTAAATGACACAGTAAAGAATTTTTGAAACTTGTGTTCTCTTGTTTCTGTAGGATTTAGACACGTGTAACGAGTTTTGAATCTCAGCCATAAATTCATTAACTACGGACGCGAGTTTTGTGTAATAGAGAGAAGTTACATTTGGTAATTCTCATATATAAAGATTTGACATCCGAGTTAAAATTTTAAAAACGTTTGGCATTTTCAGAGTGTAACGCACGCGCCCGTTTGTACACTGACACGTAGACAAACACGTGCTATCTCTGAACCGTCATTTTGAAAAGAAACTTTTGATTACCCGCCAGTTTGATGTGATAGAAGCGTGCGAGTAGAGTACAAAATAGACTTTTGAGTCTACCCACTACTTCGAAAGAAGTTTGTAAACTTTATGCATGGCTTGTAAAGAAAATATTGTTATATTAAGAGTTGATTGGACTTGATTCAACGCTTAACTTGATACTATTGGTTGGTATTCATTATAGTTGTTGTAATATAGACGCTTAAAGTCAAAGTCCTTTTTATGTTTAAGCATCCAATATTTTATGCAAAAATAATACTGAGCGTTGATGATCATGCATCTGAAAATTTTGATCATTGACGCTTACAGTTATGTTCAAGTACAATTTTAAGGTTCCCCCTAAATTTGATAACTTGTACCATTTGTTTTGTTTTTCAAAGAAGGTTTTTAGACATAAATCAAGTGGATTCCCCCTAAATTATATGTCTAATAAAGTATGATGCTTGATGATTAAGCGTTTAAATCAATCATACCTAGTTCACTTCTCAAAGTGAGAAAGCGTTGTTTGTTGAGTGCTTTGGTGAAGATATCTGCCAATTGTTTGTTAGCATCAATCAAGGGTAAATCGGGTAATAAGGGAAAAGTTTCTGATATCAGTGAGGATGAGGAACTAGCGCTTTTGAATAGATTCAGAAAGTTTTTAAGATGAAAAGAAAGGAAATAGTCCTAAGCATCAAGGACAGAGTTCATATTAAGCGCCTGCTCTAGTACAACAACAGTATCAAGCGCCACAATATTCTGCACCTTCCCCTTCAGCGCCGATTCAGTACCAAGCGTCTAATCAACAAAATCTCTCAGCGCCAGTGGTATCAAAACCACATAATGCAAGGTTAACAAATGAACAAAAGATGAAAACTAATCTTTGTTATAATTGCAGGAAACCAGAGCACTACCAGGTAAAATGCCCTTATCCAAACGTATCCAAGCCCTCAAGGCAAGATTACGTGGATAGAAACCAATTCAGGAGCAACCTTCGTCAACAAGGTTTGCTAGCAGAATCAGAACCAGCGTCCGCACCTGAAGATTTGGAATCATCAGAGGAAAGCAGTGATGATGATGAGCCAATGGATGACTCAGTGCTTATTTGTCTCATGGCCAGAGATGATGAAGTGTCTTCTGAGGTAAACACTGAATTATCTCTTCCGCTTTCTTATGAAGAATTACTTGACAAAGTCAAGGAATATCACAGTGATTGTCAAGATGTCGCCAAATTATACCAAAATCACTTCGATATCATTTCATCGCTCACAAGAGATAAAGTGACGCTCAAAGCAGAGTTGCAAGTTCAACAACAATGCATTGAGAAAAACCAATTGCTTGAAAGTGAAATAATCTAGTTAAAAAGTGATCTTGATATAATAGTCAAGAGCGAAGCTGAGCTGATTGCTAGACTTGCTAAATCGAAACAACTCGTCTCATCATTGTCTAAAGCATCAAGAAAGCTAGACAATGTGACTGAGGTAACAAGGTTATTTGGTGAAAAGACCGGTTTAGGATGCAAAAAATTCGGTAAACAACCAAACAAACCTAATGTTATGGCAAACAACAAAGGAAAGGGTGTTTTCTTTGTTGAGAAAGGTTCACAAGGTCAAAAACAAAATGAACCAAGCGACAATGGTACGAGGCCAAATGAGAAAGCCAAAGCTGACTCAGGCAAGGGAAAGACGAAAGTAAATGATTCACAAAGAAAGGTTCATCTAAACGCTCAAAAGGCTAAGGATAAACCTAACTACTGTAAGTCAAGCACTAAGCGTCCAGCACCAAAAGTGCAGCCCAAGCCAGTGCCAAGGAAATACCAGCGTCAATATCCACAAAGGTCTAGATCATATTATCGCTACTATGATGATTATGATTATGACTATGATTATGATTACTATTATAATCGAGGATATTATTATACACCCAAAAAGTACACACAGCATAAGGCGAACAAAAAACACACACAACACAATGTGAAACCCAAAAAGGCCAGTATTCCTACAATGAAGACTAGGCAAATATGGGTTCCTAAAGTTCTAATTCAATCTAACAATGTTACTAATGTTAAAGGACCCAAGCAACAATGGGTACCTAAATAGAAATAGAACTTCCCTTTTGATTGCAGGTACCTAGAGCTAGAGCCGATACATCTGTTTGGTACTTCGATAATGGATCGTCAAGGCACTTGACTGGTTCCAAGGATCTATTGATGAACTACCGAGCTGCCAACGGTCCTCAGGTTGTATTTGGTGACAACTCTAAAGGTAAAACTAAAGGTATAGGTACTGTGCATAGGGGGAACATCATGATAAGTGATGTTTATTATGTTAAGGGTCTGAAGCACAATTTATTAAGCATAAGTCAATTCTGTGATAAAGGCTTTGAAGTCATATTCTCAAGCGACTGTTGCTATATAAATGATGCTAAGACTAAGTCTACTAAATTGAAAGGTAAAAGAACTAACAACGTATATTTGGTAGATTGGGGTTCAACAATTGATATCAACCCAACATGTTTTGTTGCTAAAAATGAATCTAAAATGGGTTGGTTATGGCATAGAAAAATGAATCACTTCAACTTTAAGACAATCTCTCAGCTTATAAATCTAAATCTTGTAGAGGGATTACCAAAATGACCATTTCATAAGGATCGCCTTTGTGACGCTTATCAAATGGGCAAACAAGTTAAATCATCGTTCAAGAGAAAACCTCATCTATCTACCTCTAGAATACTTGAACTACTTCACATGGATCTATTTGGACCTATTCAAACAATCAGTGTGAGCGGTAAAGAGTATACTTTGGTGATAGTAGATGATTTCTCTCGATTTACTTTGGTGGAATTTCTTTCATCCAAAGATGAGACATGTGACAAATTAACAACGCTTATTCAGCAACTTCAAACAATGAAAAATCTGAAGGTTGCAAGAATAAGAAGCGATCACGATACTGAGTTTACTAACAAGATTGTTGAGAAGTCTTGTGCAGAGAATGGAATACATCATGAGTATTCAGCTCCCAGAACTCCCCAACAGAATGGTGTTGCTGAGCGCTGGAACAGAACGCTCAAGGAAGCCGCTAGGACGATGTTAGCAGAGTCCAAGCTTGCTTTTAGGTTTTGGGCCGAAGCGATCAACATTGCTTGTTATACTAAAAACTGTTGCATGATCAACAAACAGCATGGGAAAACTCCATATGAACTATGGAAGAGACGTAAGCCAAATATTTCATATTTTCATGTCTTTGGTTCTAAATATTTTATTCATGATAATAGATCCCAAAGCCTAAGGACATTTGATCCTAAAACGGATGAGGGAATCTTTCTAGGCTATGCCAAGAATGGAAAGAATTTTCGCATCCTAAAAAAGATCAAATCGAAGGTTGAGGAATCTATTCATGTTGTTTTTGATGATGCTAACCAAGAACTGAGTAAGGTTAATATGAATGATGTAGGAGTTGAAGATCTCTGTCATCAAACGTCTAAGATTACCATTGATGATGATAGTGACGACGATGTTGAGATCTCAGTGCCACCTCCTAAGACTACTCGTGAGGTTACTTTGGATAACAATGTAAGAATTGTTGATGATCATGAAGAGAGTGATCATCAAGAGCAAACAAGGATTTGTGAACTTGAAACGCCTACGCAAGAAGGTAGTCAAGCATCTGATCATCAAGCGCCTGTTCAACCTCTTAACTCTTTCCAACCAGATAGACTATGGCTGCGTGATCATCCACCTGAGCAGATTGTTGGAGATGTTGGAGTTCCTGTTAGGACTAGAGCCGCTACATTCAATGAGGCTATGTTCGCAAGCTTTCTATGTCAAATGGAACCTAAGAAAGTGGATGAAGTGCTAAGCGATCCAAGTTGGATTGAAGCCATGCAAGAAGAGCTTAATCAATTTGAGCGTAGTAAGGTTTGGACGCTAGTACCAAGGCCAACTCACAAAGGAGTTATTGGAACTAGATGGGTTTACAGAAAACAAGATGGATGAGAATGGCACTGTGATAAGGAACAAGGCCAGACTCGTAACTCAAGGATATTGCAAGAAGAGGGTACTGACTTTGATGAGACATATGCTCCTGTCGCCCGTCTTGAAGCAATCTGTATGTTTCTAGCGTATGCAGCATTGAACAAGTTTACGGTATATCATATGGACGTGAAGAGTGCCTTCCTGAATGGTAAACTCCAAGAAGAGATATATGTGGAGCAACCACCGGGATTCATCAACAAACATGGTAAGGGTACGGTTTACAAGCTAGACAAAACACTTTATGGGCTTAAGCAAGCACTCCGAGCATGGTATGACACTCTCTCTATTTTTCTTATTGGTAAAGGGTTTTCGAAAGGCAATGTTGATACAACGTTATTTAAAATTACCAATGACGAAGATATTCTCTTAGTCCAAATTTATGTTGATGATATTATAATTGGTTCTACTAACAAGCATCTGTGTGAGAAATTTTCTAAAATGATGCAAGAACAATTTGAAATAAGCATGATGGGTGAATTAACTTTCTTCTTAGGATTACAAGTTAAACAACTCCCTAATGACATATTTATTAACCAAGCTAAATATACACGTGATATGATTAAGAAATTTGGTGTGGAAAATGTATCATATTAAAAAATTCCAATGAGTCAAACATTTAAGTTAGATAAAGATGAAAATGGAAAGAAGGTTGATATCACTAATTATAGAGGTATCATCGGATCACTTCTTTATCTTACTGCTAGTCGACCTGATATTATGTTTTCAGTATGCATGTGTGCAAGATAATTGCTGCCAAGAAGATCCTTAAATACCTAAAAGGCACACAAAATGTGGCCTTATAGTATTCTAGGGATTTTTCTTTTGAACTAATTGGTTACTCAGATGCAGATTTTGCAGGTTGCAAAGTAGATCGTAAGAGTACTAGTGGTACCTGTCAATTTCTAGGTGATAGGTTAGTTTCATGGTATAGTAAGAAACAACAATCCATAGCTACCTCCACAGCCGAAGCTGAGTATATAGTTGCAGGAAGTTGTTGTGCACAAGTCTTATGGATGAGGCAACTACTTAGAGATTATGGTATAATCCTATGTCCAACCCCCATTCATTGTGATAACCAAAGCGCTCTACCCATGACTCAAAACCCTGTTTTCATTCCAGAACCAGACATATTGACAATGGATACCATTTTCTTCGTGACCATGTTCAAAAGAAAGATATCTCCATGCACTTTATTGGAACTGACAAACAATTGGCAGATATCTTTACTAAAGCGCTCAACGAACAACGTTTTCTCACTTTGAGAAGTGAATTAGGTATGATTGATTTAAATGCTTAATCATCAAACATCATATTTTATTAGACATATAATTTAGGGGGAATACACTTTATTTATGTCAAAAAGATCTTTGAAAAGTTGTTACAAGTTATCAAATTTAGGGGAACCTTAAAATCGTACTTGAACATAACTGAAAGCGTCAATGATCAAACACTTTCAGATCCATGATCATCAACGCTCAGTGTTATTTATGCATAACATGTTGGATGCTTACGTATAAAATGATTTTGATCTCAAGCGTCAATATACATTTAACAAGTAATACGTATTAAGCGTTGAACATATTCCACTCAACACTTAATATAAAATTGTTTATAAAAGTCATGCATAAATTTTACACGCTTCTTGAAGTAGTGGATAGACTCAACAGTCTATTGTGTACTCTATTCACATGCTTCTATCACATCAACCTAGCGGGTAATTAATTTTTTTTTAAATGACGGTTCAGAGATAGCACGTGTTTGTGTACATGTCAGTGTACCATCAGGTGCGTATACTACACTCTGAAAATCCCAAACGTTTTCAAATATTTATATATGGGAATTACCAAATGTAACTTCTCTCTCTTACACAAAACTCGCGACCGTAGTTAAAACTATTCATGGCTGAGATTAAATAAATTTACACGTGTCTACATCCTATTGAAACGAGAGAAAACAAGTTTCAAAATTATCCTTCTGTGTCATTTAAAACACAATTTTTGCAGAAAATTATTTACGTTACTCTCTGCAAAATTACTCTGCAAATTTTACTCTTTCTCTCTCTCTCAAAGCAAAAGAAAATCTGAGTTTATCTTTTCACTAAAAATGGCACCCAAGAAATCTTCTTCTATTTCTACCGAGCCTATCATCAAGGTTATTGAAGGCCTTATGTCGACTGGAAATTCTTGTATGAGCAACCTCAGATCAACCTGACAGATATAATGGACTCTGTCACCAAGGCTGGTCTTAAAACTTTCTTAACATAATACTCCTACTTGTTTCCTTTGGAAGTCGACACCTTCTGGAAGACTGCTAAACTATCTGCAGATAAGAAATCTATCTTTTGTTTTATTCCTCTATCCAAGAAGGAGTCACCCAAGGAATTTGTACTGTCTGCCGCCTCCATTGCCAAGAACTTGAATCTTCCAAATGATGGTGAGGCATTGGATTGCGTTACTTTGGAACAAATCAAGGAAGCATGGAATACTATGAGTGCTTACGACAGTGTACCATACAAATAGCACTTTGAAAAGAAAGAACTGGTATCCAAATACCGACTGATGGCTGATTTCTGCAGCAAGATCATAGAATGCAGAGTGGGTACCTTTGATAAGGTAAACACAATGCAATTTTAGATGATGACGGCGATACTCCTCAACATCAAGATCAACTGGAGTGAGTATATTTTAGGAAGGTTTCGGGACTGTTGGAGTGCCCCAAACAAACCTTATGGGATTATTTTGAGCGACCTATTGTATCGATCAGAGTGTGTCTACTCGTCTGGTCAATCGCTGAATAAGGCCAAGTTGCTGGGAAGAAAGATTCTAAACAATCTATTCAATCCTCCCAAGGTTGGTGGTGCTGCTAGATCACTATCTGAGCGTCTGGAAGTATGTCAAGTGTCCGATAAGGAAGCTGAGCGTCCTACTCAAGTGGAAGCCATGAATCCTCCGGCTGCTACTAAGAAGAGGGCTGCCAAAAATCCCAAGGCTCAAGTTGTTCCTTCTCCTCAAAAGGATGATGAGGAAACCGATGAGGATGCAGAGGACAAGATCCCTCTGATCAAGTGGAGGAAGCTAGAAGGCATTATTAAACAAATAGATTTCCAAGAACCAGATGTTGCTTGTCCCTCTCAAACGCTAAAGCTCGTTGAAGGAGTCAACGTTAAAAGGATTTTCAAGTGTTCCAGGACAAGCAAGCGTCAAGCTGCTCCTGTTCCTAAAGAGCCTGAGACGGTTGAGCCAAGTGCTCAAGCTGCTGCTGTTGAGCCAAGCGCTCAAGTTGCTATTGAGACAAGTTCTCAAGGTAAGTTTATTTCTTCCCGCAGCATTTCCTTTCCTACACCTGTAGAAGAACCTGCTCTTATAGAGGATAATTCTTGTGCTATAGCTTTAGTTCCAGCTGCTGTTGAAGCAGCCATCGACGTCCACCTGGATGTTGATTTAGAAGAAGTGGTAGCTATTGCCAAAGACGTTGCAACAAGCGTTGCAGTGGATGCCGAGGAACCTATGTCAGAAGGGGTCCAACTATCACATTCTCCAGAGGTCATAACTGAGGCACGCTCAGAAGGTCAGAGCATTGTTGAGAAAGTTACAAGGCCAAGGCACTTTTTCAAACTGGATACACTGAAGATGATTGACCATTCAATCAATTATATGCCTCCAGTACTTGAAGAAGACTTCATTCCAGCAGGATATAATGAAGAAAGATACATTAATGCTGAGAATGAGGTAGTCGCGCTGATTGACATTGACAATCAGATCAGGGATATAGTGTTCAACACTGAGCTAACAGAAATAGAGAGGAAATATTATTTGGCCGTTCAACTTGGTAAAACTCCTAGTCAAATACCATCTTCTCTTATACTTCAACAAGACAGACAAGGAGGTAAAACTCCTAAATGTGATGTGGATCTGGCTTACTACCTAGATTATGGGCACAACAAGTCAATCGACTTTGCTCTCAGAGACTACAACATCCGAGTATATGATCCTTTTCGCCCAACCTTTCTCAATCCGACTGAAGCAGTCTTAAATAGAGAAGGCTACACACATTTTCCTCACATAGAAAATAGTAAAGAGAACGTGAAGTCTGTCAATCCACTTTGACTGTGGAAGAATAAAGGAATTCACGCCGGTGAGCATCTAGCATCTCTCACAGATGTGATCCAGACCGAAGCTGATGCATATTTTGATAGCGTCTGGAGTGCTAGCTATCAGACTGATAGATATCACTGAATCCATAAGAGATATTCATCATGAAGGTATTCGAGCCATGGTCAATGCTGGAACAGACTACTGTATGGCCGAGGTCAACTGGGTTGAAGCGTATGTGGGTCATTGATACACTTTCCCGGAGTTAGTTAAAGCTCCCCATCTTTTTGGCATAGGCATGCATGAAAAGAAGTGTCAGTTTGCCAAGTATTGCCTCAAGAAGCGTCAACAGAGAGTTGGACCTGTACTGAAACTCCCAATAATTCGACATCAGATTGAGCAATGTTTGCGTCAAGAGCTTCACAGACTGTCCATTACTCCTCTTTGTTTCAACGCTCAAACATCAACCAGTGGCAGTGCTTCAATATCTAGCTAGAACTTCTCTCCAAGCCACTGCGAAGATAATTTCAACATGATGGTGAGGATTATGACTCCTCTTTTTCACTTCAACAGAATCTTCACTACAAATCTGAGACAATGGAACGACTCAATAGTCAATCCCTTTCAAGGATATCCATTGCTCTCTTCTATCCGCAAAGAGGTACTCAATCACTATGAGTTTGTCCTCTCATTGCTGGAATGGAATCAGGGACTGACTCAAGCTATCTATCCCTACCTAGAAGAGTACTATAATTCTTATGTACCTGAATCTTAGCATCTCCAATAGATAGGCTGATTGGATTTTTCAGGGATTACTGCTCAGATGCGATGTTCTCTATTTGCCAAGTGTCGTCCAAAGTCTTTTCGAATCATGTGCTGGATATCATTGGTCCCATGTATATCAGGGATATAGATAGTCCAATTCGTACATTTATCCAAGGTACTTGCCTTCCTCTTCAACATCTGACTGAACTTCTGGAAGCCGCCTCCAATTTCTATGCCGATGTAGCCAATTGGAACTTCCATTTCGATGAATTTCGCCAACCAGAGTCAGTTCTTGAGGAAGAATCTACTAAGTTGGTTGAAGTGTCTGCACCTGTAGAAGTTGCAAGTATTCGAGCGTCTGCTGAAGAACCAGTTCAAGCGTCTCCACCAGAGGATATTCCTGACACTCCTGAACTAGTTGACTCTATTGCTGCTGACACTATTGAGGATCTTCAAATTGATGTACGCGGTATAGTATTTGATCCTGCATATGAAGCTCCCATTGACTCACTCAAGCATATATCCAGATTCAAGCGACCGGCTCCTCAAGCGGTTCCATTGGATGTGAGTCAAGCTTTTGGACCTTTGCTGAAATCTATCTTAGAGGAGGTGAGCAATCACGCTAGTTAGAATGAAGAATCCCTCCACTGGATTAAGAACGATTTAGTAAAGATTGAATCTCAAACAATGAATGCCAAGATTGCTCATATGTGTGGTTCTGCTCAAGCGGCTGTGGATGAATGTCGCAGAGAATTTCAAGATATGAATGATGCTACCAGCGCTAAGCTCCTCGCAATGCAGGAACGTTTCGACAAGCGTCTGGATGATCTTTTAGCTTCAATGTGTCAGATTGATAATCAAGTTAGTCTGCTAATAGAAAACTTCATGCAGAGTGATGATGGCAACAAAGGGGAAGAAAAAAGAAAAGGGGAGAAGAGGAAAGCGTCCATTTCAAGAGTTCAAGATCCTCCTCCGCCGTCGAAGCGTCAACAAATACCTCATCCTTCTGAGCAAAGATATACTTTTCCATCTTGGATAACTGCTTCTGGGGTAAGTGATTCTGCTGGAGTGCCTAGTAGAACGCTAAAAGAACATCCACTAGCACTGTATCCAAATTTACCAATACTTTCTAGAGCACGGCTTGAACAGTTTGACATCCCTATTCAAAGAGCATCTATTCCAGAACCTACTGATCCAAAAATTCTAGCTGAAGAGAGGCAGATGTCTGATTTCAGTCGAACTTTCAGAATTTGCCTAAGGTACATTGGTATTGATCCCTCTGAATGGGACAATCATTTTATTGCCTTCAGGAAGAGACAAATTGAAGAGAATAAGTTCGTAATTAATAAAGATCATGCTGCGATGACGACTTTGGATGATAATTTAACTGAAGCTATCCAAGATGAAATGCCCAAGCAATACACAGTCAGACCAAGTCGTTAAGACTTTTTGATTTGCATTATCTATATTTTATTCTCTTATGTAACCTTTGTTTAGTTGTAAAAATGCTTGTAATCATTGATATATATAAAATGCATTTTTCAGCTGAAACATCTCGTTGAAGCATAACTAACTATTACTAACCAAAGCTAACTTTCATTTTGGCTGTCTAACTCTTGAACTATAAAAGAGTAAGTATTGCCATCATCAAAAAGGGGAAATTGTTAGGAATTTCATGTTAGATGTTTTGATGATGACAATTAGGATTGTATGTTAGACCCCAAAATTGTAAGTTTGATTTTAGTAGAAATCATGTATAAGCTTTGAGAGTTCGAATTGTAATAGGCTTTATAGGCTTCGTTTTATTTTTGTTCTAGATTGTTAGGCTAAGTATTCTTAGACTGAGCGTCTAATGATTTCTGAGTGAGTTGATCAGTATTTTCGTTTGAAGACTCAAGCGCCTGAAGTCTGAATAAAGATGAAGATTCCAAGTGTCCAAATGACCACCTATATCAAGCGTCACTTATAGGACAAGTTATTCAAGGATGAATGAGCGTCTATCAATGACTGATTTCACCTGAATTTATTTCTAAGTCCAAAAGGAGCTTAATGCAAATACTCTCAGTACATTAAGTGTCAACGGGCATTTAATTTTATTTTTTTTGGAACCGGTAAGCGTATTTCATTAAACTCAAACTCAACATAAACAACTATGCCAGACATACTTGGGCTCTATACACCTGCAAATTTACATTGTATGCTATACCATATTTTCTCAGCTAAACTATCTCGATTGCATCTATCTAAACAAAATAATCGACTATTCCTTTCATTCCATATAAAGTAGACCACTGCAGCAAATAATGCTCTTTTTTTTACAACTCAGGTTTGTACTTCCTTTACTTATTTTCAGCACCCAGCTTCTTACTTGTTCCCATTTGTCCCATCGACACCTTATCTCCAATTTCTGCCAACTCTTCCTCATTACCTCTTGAGCATATGCACATTGGAAAAGCAAATGACTCCTACTTTTCTCCTGCTCATGACACAGCAAGCAGTCCACATTCTCGATTTCTTTCCAAACACTTAACCTATCCTTTGTCTTTAATCTATTAAGTATAGCTAGCCAAAGTATGAACCGGTGCCTTGCAATAGGTCCCTTACCCCAAACCAGTTTACTCCACTTCACTTCCTCATGATGTTCCATGGCATGTACATAAGCGTTTTAAATTGTAAATTTTCCATCCTTCCATTTGTTTTGGACCACATCCATAGCATCCAACAATTGATCCCTTATCCCCAGTAATCTTTTCTAGAACCATGAAGCTGTTACTTTTGCTTCTATTTTCCAAATGCTCCTAGCCTTCAAATAATATGCATGTACCCATTTTATCCATAATGAATCAGTCTTTGAGGCTATATTCCATACTTGCTTGACGATGGCAACCACATTCCATCTCCTTAGTGAAATAATACCCAGTCCACCTTCTTTTTTGGGCAGACAGACATCCTGCCAATTGATTGCTACTTGACATCTCACATTCACCTTTCCACTCCACAAGAAAGATCTACATAATTCTTTTATTTCCTGCATCACTATAATTGGCATAGGAAATATTTGACTCCAGAACATCTGGACTCCAAATATCACAGACTTTATCAGCAAAACTCTACCCGCAAAACTCAAATACTTTGCTGTCCATGATGTGATTCGGTGCATTATCTTTTCAGTCAAACCTTGGCAGTTTTTGATAGTCAACCTGGATGAAACCAGAGGCACACCCAAGTATCGCATTGGCATCTCGCCTTCCATAAACCCAGTAGCATCGAGAAGTTGCCTTTTTCTTTCCTCACTCACTCCTCCACAAATCATTTGGCTCTTTGATAGATTGGATTTTAACCCAGATACCTCTAAGAACTGTTCAAAATACTACTTCATAATACCCACTGATTTCTCCCCCCCCCCTTACAGAACATCATCAAGTTGTCAGCAAAACATAGGTTAATCAGCCCCACTATACTACACTTAGGATAGAACTTGAAATTTTCCTCTTGTTTTAGTCTGTGAAAACTTCTTGACAGGTACTCCATAACCAAGACAAACAGATATGGAGACATAGGGTCTCCCTGTCTGAGTCCCCTCCTCTTATAGAAATATCCAAATACTGTGCCATTCAGCATAATGGAAATTTTGGCAGTGGAAACACATATCATTACAAAATCTATAAAATCAGCAGGGAAGCCATATGCCAATAAAATATTCTGAACAAATTTCCAGCTCACAGTATCATACGCCTTCTATATGTCTACTTTCATAACTGCTCGTGGGGATATTCCTTTTCTTTTGTAACCTTTGACCAATTCATGGCATAATAGCACATTATCCACAATGGTCCTACCCTTTACAAAAGCTCCTTGTGACTTATCTATTAGCAGTGGCAGCACAACTTTCAATCTATCACAGAGAATCTTGGAAATTACCTTGTAGAGCACTGTACAACAGGCAATTGACTTAAAATCACTGACTGTGTTTGGTGTTTTGCATTTAGGGATCAGGTGTAATAATGTGTGGTTCAGTTCTGTGATGAGCCTCCTCTTTGCAAAGCAATCCAATTACAGCTTTTGTCGCCTCTTCTCCTACTATGTGCCATGCTCTTCTAAAGAAACAAGAGTTGAACCCATCTGGTCCAGGACTCTTGTCCTCTGGGATGGAGAAAACAGCTTCTCTGACTTTTTCCCTAGTAACTGGTTTTTGTAGTATACTCCTATCCGCCTCTGTTAGGACATATCCTTGGTTAACAATATCATTGTCTATTTCTGCTCTTGCTGGACTCTCAGTACCAATTAGGCCTTGGTAAAATTTTAAGATTTCCTCTTGTATTTCCTCTGGCTCCTCTATCAACTCCCCTCTACTGTTTTTAAGATTTTTGATCTGCCCTTGTGCTCTTTTTGCTTTTAAACTAGCAAAGTAGTATTTTGTGCACTCATCTCCATGTTGATTGAATTCAACCTTAGCTCTTTGCTTTAGAGATTCCATCTCCATCTGTAAAAGTAGTCTCAATTCACTATAAACTTCCTGTTCTTGCTGTATTAACCTGCTCTTATAAGGGAAAGATTGAAGAGTTTCCCCTATCTTCACCAATTGCTCCCTCTTAGCAATAACTCTATCTGTGACATTTGAGTACACCCCTTTATGCAGTAATGTATGTCTGGATTTAATTGCTTTGCATTTCATTACAAGTTTAAGCATCGGATAGCCTTTAATTTCCTTTTCCCATTCCGCTTGAACCCATTCATAGAAACCGGGGTGATGCCTCCATCCATTCAAAAACTTGAAACTAGTTCTCCCTACTATTGTCTTCCTAATACTCAGAATCATTGGACAGTGATCTGAAATGTCCTTGTCCTGAAACCATATTGTGCCCTCCTCCTGTTGAAGAAACCAGGCTTTATTTGCCACAACCCTGTCTAGCTTACAATATGTTCGATGTCGTGTGTCCTGATGGTTACTCCAAGTGTAGAAATTGCCTTTAAACGAATGTCTTCGAACCCCAAACTATCCATACACATTTTCATATCCTCATTACCACCTTCAAACACACCATCTCTTGTCATCTTTTCATTATGGAAAATAGTGGCATTCCAGTCTCCCATGAGCACCCATGGTTCTTGATAATTACTAAGTTCTAGCTCCTGCCAAAGCGTTTTCCTTCCACTATCCTCATTGGGAGCATATATTTCAGTAACTATAAAGCTAACTTTGTTAATTTCCACCTTACAAGTCTGACCCTGGTTTCTACAACTGCAATTAGATCAAGCTTATTTGCCTCAATCACCCTTCTAACAGCAAACTGTTTTTCAAGAGTGTTGAGGCCTCTGATATTCCAGGCCCCAATATTCATCTATCAGGGGGTTCCTTACCCGTTGGTACTCCTCCTTCAACTGCTACCCCTGCTTGGCTTAGGACTTGAAATAAATTAGTTAAAGCATGTTGCACCTCCACATTTGCATGAGGACCTATCCAGCTATGCCCTTTCTTCTGCTTAGAACTTCTAACTTCCTGCCAGTCATGTCGAACATCCCTTCCTGGTGTTGAAATCTGGATTTGTGGTGTGGTATGGCTTGTACTAGCAACCTTTCTGTTTTCCCCTCCTGTCCCAATTTGTTCTACCTATTGTTTCTTCTTTTCCAGAATTTTGTCTATCTTTCCCTGATCCACTTCCTTATCTGCATTAAGAGGTTTGACTTGCCATTGTTGTCTCACTGGCTTTTGACATCCAGTTGTTCTATGCCCCCATGAATGACACCATTTACAAAGCAAAGGTATCCATTCATATCGCACAACCTGCTTCACTACCTTCCCAGTCACTGCATTCTTTATACATATTTCAACAGGCAGTTCTTTCCCCATCTCCACTTTCACTAGTAGTCTAGCAAACTCCAATTTCAATTTCTTTGCTATCATTTCATCCGTATACAAAGGATCCCCTATTTTGCTTGCTATCTTACTTAGACTGCTTGCACCCCACATTTCAAGTGGCAAGTTAGGAAGTTGAATCCAAATAGGAACATGGGTAATTTCTTCTTCTAAATAAATACCATCTTTCCATTGCTTTAGGATTAATGGCTTTGAATAAAAAAATTGGTTACCGCGTGCCAATGCTGCATTCATCGCCTCCTCACTGTCAAACCATAATACAAAGAAGCCCTTCTCATGCTTCACCACTCGTGACATTTCAAGTCCTCGCCACCTTGATCTCAGAAAATTCACCATTACTGTCACTGGCACATCCTGACTCAAGATATAGGCTGAGAGGGAATACTTCCAATATGCAATTTCAGGTTCTATATCTTCCCTTTTTAGACATATTTCATCACCTTCACTGGCAGTTTTTTCCAAAGAAACTCCACTTTGGCTATCGCGATTGTGGGTGAATAAATCCTTCCACATACGGTTGGACTTCTTCTCCAGGGGATTTCTGCGTGTCTCGTTTTTCTTCTCTGGTGCCAGATTCACCTCCTCTTGGACATTAGAGTTCCGATCAGCTCCTTCCCCTGTTTCAATAATACCCTCAATTTCCTCAATTTCAATCTCCTCTGGTTGTTCCAGCTCTGTAATTGGGTTAGGGTTTTGTGGGCTTTGTATGTCGCCTCCCTCCGGCGTCGATTCCGGGGTGAGATGTGGTGGTAGTGGGTTATGTGGGCTAGCAGTTGGTTCTGTTGTTTTTTTCCCTTTCCTTTTCGCCATTTTTGGGGTGAAGGTGCACGTTAGACACTAACGTGCGCCGCGAGAGAAATCGCAACCCCTTCTCTGTTTTTTTTATCTATGGCATTTAATTCAAATGCATTAAATGCTGATAAGAGCATTTAATGTAATAAGCTCTTTCAGACGTACGGAGAAGCCACCCTATTGGACTGTCAACTATTCACAGACTGTAGCACCAACTTTTGTGCAGAAGATTTTCAGGAAAAAGGATAAAAGTTGTTCACTCGCGGAAGTGAGAGACACGCTCCTGTGCATGTGTCAAACGGGCACTTTTTCCAAGAATTCCTATAAATAGGACTTCAACAACAAACCAAAAATACCGATTAATTCCAAGCCAAATTGCTGTCGCATTGAAGTCTCATTCCTTAAACTCTCAGAAAAGCCAGAATATTCAAGAAAACATTCTCTTTGCTTTTCTTCAATTCCTGAGACAGTCAACCAATTACTATTGAGATATTCCCAGTTTTTTGAACTTCATTAAAATCAAACAAACCTTTTAGAAAATCCCATCCAAGCCTCGCGATCTGTGTGAAGTCGAAGTTGGATACTTGCATTATTTCTGGGTGAAAGAAACAAGAGGATTGAAGTGATTTGGTGCAGAAATCTGCGTGATCAAGGAGCTCAAGTCATCGACATTCATCTCTCCCTAATTTGTAGAAGATTCTGTGTGATTCTTTGAAAATCATTTTAGTGGATTGCCTCCAAGTATTCAAGGAGAAGAAGGACGGAGTTGGGATTACACCACCCAACGAACCTTACAATTATTGTGTTATTTACTTACAGTCGATTTTCTTATTATCATATCATTGCATAAATTGATTAAGTAAAACATAATCAAACGCTAAGCAACTAAGATACTCTCTGTGACGCTAAAGCTTTCAAAAGAGAAGACTCCAAAAATCATTCCGCTGTGCTAACACTGATCAAAGAACTGAACGCTTAAACCTATTTGGTTAGAGTATTAAAATCTTAAAGTCTAAGTTAACTTTCTAAAAACAGTCTTCATTAGATGCTCAGCCGAAGTGTCTATATTTTAAGTAAATGCTCAGTCAAGCGTTTACATTTCAAGCGTCCAAAACCTTTTAATACGAATCTTTTTGAAGTCGAAAAAGACTTCAGGGTCTATTCAATCCCTCCCCCCTTCTAGACCCTTTCGTATGCCACTTTGGACCAACACGATCTATGAGGACTATCACTTCTTCTTATAATATCAATTTCTAACACTTATTTTATTTGTGTTTTGAATTCTTTTATATTTTCAGGAGTATATTCTATAGCTGCTGTTCTTATTATTATATCGGGCTTTAAGATGTTTAGTTTAAAAGTATAGTTTACTTTGTTTTTGGCCAAATCATCTCCTATAAATCCTAACATTTCTAATTTATGCAGAATTCTTTCATTTTCTAGTTTTAACATTTCTAATCCCTTTCCTATATCTCTAATTTCTTCATCTAATAAGATGTCTATGGTTTCAGATTTATATTATTTTGTTCTAATTCTTTGAAAAAATCTAAATCATTATTACCATATTCACCACGCTTCGCAGTCAACTCTGATTGTTTAATATATCTATTAGTTGGGAAAGTATAATTATGTTTGCTAATAATAATATAATTTTTTCCTACTAATATACTTCCATTTAATGCACAAATAAAGTTTAACCCTAAAAGGAATTCTTGGTTTTTTATGTTATCTGGTGCTATAAGTACTTGTCCTAGGGTGTATTTGCTACTGTAATTTCCTGAAAAATCTTTAAATTTTATTCCTATGTTAATTAATTCTTTTGTTATTTTCATTAATCTATTTTCTGTAGTTCTACTGGTAACAGTATAACTTAATTGTGTTTCAAATTCTTTTGGTACAAGACTAAAACTAAGCATGTTTTTTGTACTTCCTGTATCTAGAATCACTTTGGTTTCAATATATTTTTCTTGATCACGCCATATACGACAGTCTAAAAGTATTAAACTAATAGTATAAGGTACTTGTATTTGAGGTTCATACGCTGTATTTTGTAAATGTGTTTCTTCTAACTGTTGATTAAGTTCATCAACTTCTTCTATAACTACACCTTTTCCTTTATTTTGATTACCCCTTATGTTTTCATTATTTTTTAATTTTAATTCTAATACTTGTATTCTTAAGTCTAAATTTTCTACTTTATGATTTAGAATTTCTATCGTCTCTAGTTTTTTACTAGGTTTAGGAGATACATCTGTTTCTATATTATATGCGTCTTTAGCACAAATAAAACAAATTTTGTCAAAACATATATTGCATTGATATCTTAAATGCATATCAGGATATAATTTACAAATACTACACGCTATACTCATATTTCCTTTTCCTTTTATATATTTATGTTCACATGAATTATTCATATAGGTATATTTTATTATATTTGGAATTTCTGGTTTTTCTTCACTTACTATACTAAATATGCTATCATTATCATTTTCATTACCATCTATACTTACTATATCTTTATCTAATTGTTCTGCTATGGCTGCTCTTTCCGTATTAAATTGTTTTTTCGGACATCTATTAGCTAAATGTTTAGGATCCCGACAAATAAAGCAAGTGCATTTCCTAGTTGATGGCTTTCTAACATAATTAGATGGTTTTCTTCCTTGTTTATATTGTCTAAAACTAGATTTTGGTTTATTTGATTTCCTTAATATTTCTCGTTTTGGTTTAAAGTAATTTCTTTGTCCGTATTGTTGTGGAGTGTATATAGCTTTTCTACAAAACTCATATGATTGTTTTCTAATTTGTTCTCTAATGAATTCTTTTTTACACTATTCTTGAAGCTTAAAGAAAGTATATTGTACTCTAGATCCTATGCCTAATCCTGTAAGATTACTATTGTTTTTTATCCATTCTTCATGTATTCATTTTTCCTAAATCTTGTGGTAATTTCGTAAAATATTTATTACACAATTCTTCATCAAATGCTTTATTAGCTTCGCCTATTAATCTTGTAAAATCCTGACTAAAAGGTATAATATATTTCATATCGGTTATAGTAAGTTGTTCTAGGTTTCTAAGTGCCGTATCTTGTATGGATGTATTTTCTCTTCCTGGATCTATTCCTATTATTAAAGTTCTAATAAAACTAGTAAAATTATAAGGATTATTCCCTAATGCCTTTATTTTATTAATTCTATTAGGATCTTTTTTCTTCTTACTTTGCCAGATAGATAATGCTGTAGGTCCTAAGCATGTTTCTAAAAAGTTAAACATATTCATATTTGCCTTTTTATTTATTTCCCAATGTCTTACTACACATTGTTCCCATATATTTACTTCTTCTGGCCACATTTGTAGGCTTCCTAATTCAATTACTAACATGGTTCCACTCATGGTTTTTCCTATGGGTTGTCTTGATCCTATATATTTATTTGGCTGGGCTGATCCAGCTTCATATGTTGGGCTTTTCCATTCTGGTCTACCACTCATTTCTACATTTCTGGCTGAAACTTCACTACAATCTGGTTCGAGTCTTGTTCTTTTTCCTATATTACTACTAGTACTTGCTTGACTATCTGCCATAAAAGTTACTTCGTTATTACTTTTTTCCTTATTTTTAAAGAATTTTTCAAATTCTATTTTTCCTGAACATATATCATCTACTAAATCAATATTATAATATTGTTTAAATTCTTCTTCAGCTAATTCTAAATTTATATCTAAATTCATTGCTTCAAAATACATTTCATCTACTAATTCTCTTAAATTATTTATCTCAAAATTCTTTCTTAATATTTCTTCTATATTTTTTGGTGTACATTCATTTTTGAGCTGATTCTGTAATTGTCTAATCTCTTCTTCTATTTCTTCTATATTTTCTTTCTCTTCTTCTTCTTCTTCTTTGCTTTCTTTGTCAGATATTATTTCCCAATTTGCAAATCTACTAGTTATTCTAACTTCTTCTCCTTCTATAATATTCATATAGCTTGTTTCTGCTTCATTATCAGTTTCTTCTTCTAGATTTTCTAAATTTTCTTTGGGATCTTGCTTTTGGTAATTAAGAAATCTAATAGAAATTTGACCTCTACTATTCTTATACATTACACTTTCTCCTGGAATCTTAACCGTCTTATTTTCTTCTAAATATTTGGTTAATTCTCATTCTTCTCCATTTAAATCGTTATTATCTATATTTAAAGGTTTAATCATTTTTACTCCTACTGAGGCTAAACCATCTATTATTCCGTCTATATTAATTTTATATTGAGGGAAACTATTATTGGTTACTCTTCCTAAAAACGCTATAGAAACTACTAAGTTATTACCATCATATGTTTCATATCCTCTAGTTTGTAATCCTATAGTAATTTTATTAATATCTTTAATACTTTTCATCATATTTGGAGCTACATAAAATATTCCTACATTTATAGTCATCTCTATTTCCATACTAGCAAAAACTACTCTCCTAGCATCGGACCAACTTTTATCTAATAATAAAACTAAAACCTTTCCACCAGTTCCTTTTCTAGTTTATCCTTTTATTCCTACAATAATTAATCCTAAATGTATATACTTTTGCTTTAGCTGTTTTAATTGCTTTATACATTCCGGGATAACTAAGCTTATATTTTCAGCATTTGTCGTAACTTTTACTTCTTTTTCTCTAAATTTCTTAATTAAATGTGCGTTAGAATCCATTTTTCCTACTTTATAAATGTTTTAGGTTTTAATTTATCTATTCCTTTGTTATTATATAGATTAAGATTTTCTTCTACGTCTATTATTTCTTCCAATTCCACTTCTCTAGTTGAGCTTGACTTCCTGATCCTTTAAACATTCTTTTAGTAAAAGTGTTACTTATTTTTCCTTTTTCTTTTTCTTTACTACTTGATTCACTTATAGTTCTACTAGTACCACTAAATGATTTCAACATTTTTTACCAATATATATATTTTTTAGGTTTTTCAGACTCGTCTAGTGCTAGATTTGCTAATCTTTCTTCTATACTATCTTGTAAATCTCATTTAATTACCTGAGATACAGTGTCTATCTTAGTGCTTAATTTTTCTAGTTTATTTTCTAATTTGTCTAGCCTTTCAAATATTTGTAAAATTAAAGCAAATTGGATATTCCAAAGTTTAGGATATAATTTATCTGAATTACTAGTTCCTTGATAGGTAGTAAATCCTTCTTCCGTATATAGGTATTTATTTGCTAGTTCACTGGCTCTTTTATATTCTAATCTATTTTCTATATTATTCATCTGCTAACTATTCGTTCTATATTTTTTAAAATTTTTACTTATTTCTAAATTTTGAGCTTCAAATTTATTTATTTAATCTATTACTTGACTTAATGTTTTCTTAGTTTCAAATTCTACATGTTTTATTTTACTACTTTCCAAACTATATTTTAACTCTATTATTTCGACTTTAGTAGGGAAAAGCTTATTATATTTTTTTAACTATTCTTAAAGTTTCTTCAGACTATTGCTTAATATAATCTAAATTATTACTTTCACCTCTTTTTATTAGTTCTCTATTTATTAAAACAACTTCTTTTAATGATTCTAAGGTTTTATAAAACTTTGTTTTTTTTTAATTCTAAGTTCGAAGCTAGAGATATAAGTAAATCCGCTACACTATTTAAGTGTTTGTTTTCCGATTGTAAATTGTGCTTAAAACTTGAATCAAATCTACAAATAAATTTATGTTTATCTAAAGAGATTATGGTTCTATCGGCTAAACTATATTCTAAATCTAAATATTCTAATCTTTTATAATTAGAAGGATCTATTTTAATAAAAAGCTGTTATTAATATATTTAAAACTAAAAGGAATCTAATATAGTTTTGGTGATCTCGTGCTATATTTGGTGTGTTAAAATAAGTATTAACCCAATTATCTCTCCTAATTATTAATTGATTTCGTAATTCTAATATTAATTCTTGATTATTATAATCTAAGTTTTCTAAAGTATTAAGACAATCAATAAAAGAGTTCAAAATATTTTCAGGTACAGGCATGTAAATAACTTATGAGTGCAATAAAAGTTTTATGCAGATTTATAAAAGCGGGTTGAGATTTTCTTTTCTTTAAAAATGTATAATATTTCTCTCATGGGTTTAAATAATTCAACAAGAAAATAAAGGGACCAAACTGAGAATAAAAATAAAGCATATATACTAAGAAGATAAATATTACCTGCCATGTGTCAATTTTTGCTTGATTTTGGGCATTTTGACTTGGTAAAAAATAGTGGCTTGGCTTTGTAAATTTGAGGTACTAAAATGCAAATTTTAGGGTGCTCGACACTTAAAATTTATGTGGAATGGGGCTAGAGGCTTAATTTGCTATGCAAATTTGTGCTATTTGCTTAAACTTCCATCAGTGGGTAGAACCCGATCCGGAGATAAGCAGATTATAGACTGCACTTTCGGTTAGAGATGCCTACGTACCTTTAAATGAGATCAAGTCTAACGTAGTTCGATTTAATTAATAAGTCCTAACATAAACCTCGCAATTTATAAGTGGGTCTACTCAGGATCTAGATCCAAGCTTGTATCTTGGAGCTACTGTGAATATTAGAGTGAATTTAATGAATAGTGATTGCATGTCCTCCGTTGATCATAAATGAGGGTATTTATAGTTACACTGTGTATGGACATCCAGTTGACACGTGTGCGAGTTTGATCATGCCACGTGGTTTGATCTAAGGGTTCCCATATCGGGTCAACATTCGGGTCGTATGCAGCCCGAATATCCATGACGCGGATCTTGTCCCTGTAGTGGGAATTTATTCAGTTTTGGGTCTTTCCTTACTCTATTGGGCCTTTTTATAGTATTTAATTTATAGGCCCAAATTTAGGCATATCATCTAGTCCCCACTTCGTAAGTGCTGATGATAGGACGAAGCATGAAGTCAGCATAAACGAAGTATAATAATGGATTTGTGTTATGTACCGGGAATAACCCAAATAACGATTTATCATTTAATGTAGACCTACAATCATGGTCGTAACTTTATCTGTTATCCAAATAAATGCGAGATGGAAGTCTTGTCATGTGTCAGCATGTCATTAAATTTGGAACAGCTTTCTATGTTGAGATACCATACTTTTTTGCCTTGGGATTTGTCACGCCGCCTTTTCAAATGAAACGTCTCCTTATCCTAGCCGTTGATTTCAAACCCCGCTAAAATCTAGAGCGTCCAAATCGTATTCTTCCCCTATAAATATGCGGTAACTATCTCTTTTAACCGTATAGCGCTTTTACATTCTAGAGAGAGAAATATTTGCATGTGGAGATTCCGTCCTATCGACCTTGTTGAAGACTCCTACTTCGTAGCATTTCAGTCAGCTCGTAGGTTCGTCGGCTTTTCCTCCCTTATATTAATTTTGTATTTTTAGAATTACGATGTTTAATCGTACTTATTCATTTCCTTCTTAAACAATAACGAAATTTCAAGTAGCAATTCTACTTCGAATGAAACGTTTAAGGCTATAGATTCTTTCACTCCCCTAGAAAATGACGAGAATAATAATAACGAACCAGGATACTTAAATCCTGTTGTAAACATAACTCGTGATCGCTCCCCTGGTCTGTCTAAAACTGCTGACCCTTTTGTTTATAATGTAGGTCGTGATAGCTTTGTCGATTTAACCATGGATGGTCAAAGTGAGGAGAATAACAGTGGAGAAAAGGGAATAAGTAATAATTCGAATAATGATGTTGGAGATGAAGTTCAGGACATGTATAGTGAGGGATATTCGAATAGCAACTTAGATTTATTCAAGCATAAGTCTAGGTCTACAAGTTTACCGAAGTGGGTGGGTATGAGGTCCACTATCACCGAGGGTCATATTGCCGATCTGAGGGCTAGTTACTTTATACCTAACGATTATATCATTAAAATTCCGGGTCCTAGTGATAGGCTCTATTGTCCACCCAAGCACTATCGGTGCTTTCATGTTGCTCACCTTCTGGCCGGACTAAGATTTCCCCTTCATAATATTCACCTAGAGATCATTAACAAGTTGAATCTTAGTCCTACATAGTTTCTCCCTAATTCATATAAATTGATTATTTGCTTCGTTGTTTTAATGGTATGTCTTAACGCTGATGTGAGCTTTGCTCATTTCTGGAGTTTGTTCCATCTATGTCGGGGGTCTAAAAAGGATGGTGAGGGCTTTTACTATATTTCTCCACGTAGACATCTTAGGTGTTTAGATGTTACTACTTCCTCTTATGGTAAGTAGAAGCCTCAGTTCTTTTTCATAGCCAAGACAAATTTTGTACCATGGGGGATTCCTCGACATTGGAATCTATGAATTTTCGACCCTAAGGATATCGGGGATGTTACTTGGGTCCCCCATTTCATCCACAATAATCTTCAAACCTGGTTTGAAACTGAGAAGATGTTGAAAGAGCTCATGTTATCACGATGCAATTTGAGCACTGCTCGTATTCAACCTTCTAATAATATTGAATCTCTTGGTAAGTGTCTGTTTTTATTTGTTTTCTCGTTATTAATTGAAATGTTTCACATGTTAACTTTAGCTATGGACCCCTCATATGAAGCCAAAATGTTGAAGTGAGCTCGTACCGCGAAAGGCACATCAACCAAGGGTAAGGGCAAGTCTCGAGCTTCAACGAGTGAACAAGGTACGCCTCGGATTCACTCTGTGCTTCCCCCTCTTGCGCCAAATCCCAAACCTGAGAACACCGATGTTCAACCTACTGCTATACCGGAGCTCGTAAATTTGGATAGTGCGAAAGGTTCGGGTAGTGGACAGCTCAAAACAGATAACTCCGCTCGTACTAGGCCGCAAATAACTTTTAAAAGGCGTGCATCCCAGGAGGTTTTGAGGGATAGTTCAAGTCCAGTTCCCCCAATTATCCCTGATGAGAGTTTTCAAATAGTGGATCATTTCAAGGCTTTGACATTGAACGACCGTCTTGAAAACAATGAACGGTGTGGCAAACAAGTTCGTGCACCGTTAGATGAAACTCAGACTATCTTAAAGCCCAAATGGAGGGTTTATGTAGATTCGAGCCTCAACAACAAACCTCAAGGTTTGATCGCTAGCGACTTGTATCATAGTACCCATTTGGTTTGAGATAAGGCTGCCTTAATGACGGTTCTTCATACCAAGGTTGAAGATATCGGTGCTCATTGTTTAATGAAGGTAACCCGTATATACATATATAAGTTCGACATTTCTCACTACAGTACTCTAATATTGACTTATTATTTAACAAATGCATTTGATAGGCCAGATTGCTTATGCACCACTTGTCTATGAATGTGTCCTATTGGAAGAACGAAAAAAGGAAAGCAGATGCTGAGCTATCGAAGTATAAAAATACCATTATCCAAACCCAGAAACAAAGAGATGAGGCGTTCAAGGAATGCGATGCTGCAACTCATGCTTTGGCCGACGAGAAGGTTCAATTCAAACACTCGCTTTGTGAAGGAGAACAAAGAGTTAAGGATGTCGAGAAACAATTGGCAATCGCTAAGGAGGTGATAAAAGAGGTTTTTGATGCGGGACGTCAGGCTAGAAAAATTGAATTCGTTACAGAGCAGGAGTTCAAAGAAGCCATGGAAGAACAACAAATGGGTGGTTCTAGGGCGTTCAAGAGCTCTACCGCATTTGAGAAGTTGATGCTATTGAGGTCGTTTGAAGACATGTGTTTTGGTTTCAATAAGGCCTTGGATTACCTTGTCAAGGAAGGCCACTTGTCAGCAAGTTTTGATAAAGAGAGTTTCGAAGAATTCGCGTACAAGCCTTCCATACGACCTTCCATGTCGAAAGGTCATCCTTCACAACTTTTTGTGGACTATCCGGAGTTCTACGAGCTTGCCAAGTCGGTTGATGAAGATGACGAAGAAGATAATGACCAGGTGGACAATGAAGAAAATTTATCTTAAAGGACTTTATGAGGCTTGCATGCCTCTAGTTATACTTTGGTTTGTGAACCTTTTGTTATTTTGATAGGCCGTCGTGCCTTTAGACAAGTTTTATGGATATTTTGAATAATTTTCTGGCTTTCTGCAATAATTGTTTGGAGTTATATTATGTATATCTCTTGTATTGGCGAGCTATAGGATAGATTTATTTCATATTATGAATGATTGCATAACATATTGGTTCAAGGTATACATCGGTAATATCATACTCCTTACAAGTCAGTCCACTATTCGACTTACTTAGGCATGTTACCATGAATCATGGTAGCTTCCATATTATACCTCGTAAAACATGGACAATAGGCTAAAAGTGCATTTTGTAATTATATTGGAAGATATAAGAACTGTATAGATCGTAATATTCGAACATCAAAAGGAGATTACATCATGGTCTCAATTATAATGTTTACGCATAGAATTTTCTTAAATTGTGTATATTCCATGGACGAGGTAAATCTCTTCCTACCATATCTTGAAGATGATAGGTTCCACGCTACGTAACTTCAATGACCTTGAAAGGTCTTTCCCAATTTGCATCGAGTTTTCCCACATGCTTCGAAACTTCCACTTTCTTCAACACTAGATCTCCCACTCGAAAATTCCTTGGTTTCATATTTTTGTTATAAGCTCGAGCCATTGCATTCTTCTGCATAAGAATCTTGGCATATGCCTTCTCCCTCTTTTCTTCGATGACATCGAGTTCGAAGGACCTTGCCACCATATTTACTTCAGGAGTCATATCATATGATGAGATCTGATGTGTTGCTAGACCAATCTCAGCCGGAATGACAGCTTTCGATCCATGCACCAAGCAAAAAGGAGACTCCCCAGTCGACTTCGAGGTGTAGTTCGATAAGACCAAAGGACTCCTGGTAGTTCCTCGGCCCAATTTCCCTTTCTTTCTTCTATCCTTGACTTCAATCCTTGGAGGAATTGCATACCTCGGTTTGGCCATTGGCTTGTGAATTTCCCACTACCGTGAAGTGTTGTTGAATTTTCATCCCATTGAACTGGGTGCCATTATCCGATATGAGAACTCGAGGTACACTGAATCGACACACAATATTCTTCTATAGGAATTTCATAACTTCTCCTTCAGTGATTTTGGCTACTGCTTCAGCCTTTATCCACTTTGTGAAGTGTTCGACAGCAATGATGATGAACTTCCTTTGCCCCGTTGCTGGTGGAAATGGACCCAGTATGTCGATTCCCCATTGATCGAAGGGATAGGCAATCTTTATCGGTTCCATTGGAATAACATGTTGGTGGGATAAATTCGAGTGCAACTGACATTCTTTACATTGCCTCACAAAGTTCGAAGCGTCGTGTACTAGAGTAGGCCAAAAATAGCCTTGTCTCAAGATTTTTTGAGCCAAAGCTCTACCTCCAGAGTGATTTCCACAGCTCCTCTCGTGGATTTATTACATTACATATTGTGCTTGAGATGGTGTGAAACATCAAAGAAGTGGTCCTGCTGATGACCGTTTGTATAGTTCGTTGTCGATGATCGTAAACCTCACAGCTCGATACATCAGCCTTCGTGCTTCACTTCGATCTTCAGGTGTTTTTCCCATTTCCAAGTATTGTTTTATCTCATCTTTCTAAGAACTTTCTCCATCTAACATCATCACGTCGATCAATTCATCCTCTGAGATCTCTGAACATTCCGAGGTGAGAAGTGTAACTTGTCTGCTTTTCACACCTGTAATTAGGTTGGCAAATTTGGAGAGAATGTCAGCTCGGTCATTTTCCTCTCGAGGTACCTGGTTTAGGGTTAATCTATCGATACTTAGTTATCATCGACACATTTGTATGTTATTCATTGGTCAGATTATGTACTATGCTTTTAATCTAGTTCAAGGTTAATCTATCGAAGTTGCCCATAAGGCTTTTCATATGTTGCAAATATTTGCTCATCGTTTTCTCTTTCGCCTCATAAGTTCCATTGATTTGGTTCGCTACGAGCTGTGAGTTCGGTAAAGGCATTCAGATTCCTCACATTCAAGTTCTTTGCCATGCTTAAACCTGTAACCAAATCTTCGTATTTAACCTCATTTTTTAAATTCCTTACAGTCAAGTTCTTTGACATGTTTAAACCTGCAATCAAAGCTTCGTATTCAGCCTCGTTATTTGTTACATCAAAATCGAGTTTGATAGCAAACTCGTGATCATTTCCATGTGGATCCTGAAGCCAGATTCCTGTTCTGCCACGTTGGATGAGCCATCTACATTTAAAAGTCATCGGTTAGCATCCGAGGTGTTTACATCATTTTTGAACGATGATGACATCTCAACCATGATTTGCACTTTTATCGAAGTACGAGGTCGGTATTCAATTGAGTACTCACCCAATTCTATAGCCCATTTTACAAGTCTACCAGATGCATCGGGCTTGGCCAAAATTTGCTTCGGGGGTTGGTTCGTCAGAGCCACTATGTGATGTGATTGAAATATGGGCACGGCTTCTTAGCCGCGGTGATCAGGGCAAGTGCCCACTTTTCTATCACCATGTAGTTCTTCTCTGCCCGTTGCAATATTTTGCTCACATAATAGACCGGACGATGTTCTGAGTCTATTTCACGAGCTAATATAGCACTGATGGCCTCTTCGAAAATTGCCAAGTATTTCTTCCCCCATGATTAGCTTCGCCAGGAGAGGTAGCGAAGTCAAATAGTCCTCAAGCTCAAGAAAGGCTTTTTCACATTCTTCAATCCATTTAAAGTTTTTAATGTTTCGAAGGATCTTAAAGAAGTTTAAAACCTTATCTGCACTTCGTGTGATAAATCTATTCAGACTAGCCATTCGCCCAGTTAACCTTTGCACGTCCTTTACTGTATGAGGTGAAGACATGTCCATAATAGCTCGAATTTTTTCTGGATTAGCCTCGATACCTCATTGGGTGACCTAAACCCTAAGAACTTTCCTTCTCTCACACCAAAGGTGCATTTGTGTGGGTTGAGCTTCATGCCATACTTGTTCATGATATCAAAGGAACGTTTCAAATGCTTCAAATGGTCGTATTCCTCGATGCTTTTCACCAGCATATCATCAACGTAAACTTCCATGGTTTTTCTGATCTCACTTTTGAACATCATGTTTACCAACCTCTAGTATGTGGCACCTGAATTTCTAAGGCCAAAGGGCATGACCTTGTAACAATATACACCTTTAGAAGTGATGAACAAAGTTTTGTCTTGATCCTCTTGTGCCATCATTATTTGGTTAAACCCTTGATACGCGTCCATCATGCTCAACAATGCACATCCTGCTGCGAAATCTATGAGAAGATCAATTTGAGGTAAGGGATGGTGACCCCTAGAGCATGCATTGTTTAGATCGGTGAAATCAGTGCACATACGCTATTTTCCATTATCTTTTGGTACTAGCACCACATTAGCTACCCATTCAGTGAAATGGATCTCGTTAATGTATCTAACCTCGAAAAGCTTAGTCACTTCAGCATCAATTATTGCATTACGATCTGGACCGAAGTTTCGTTTCTTTTGTTTAATCGGTTTTGCTTCCGGGTCAACATTAAGTCGGTGTACGATGACTTATGGACTTATACCTTTGAAGTTCGAGGCTATCCATGCAAAAATATCTTTATTTTTCCTCAAATTTTTTTATCATCATGACCTTATTGTTTGGGTCCATTTGCGAGCCTAATTCGCGTTGTTCTTTTAGGGTTCCCAGGTTCAAGCTCGATTACCTTGTGATCTGATGGTTCAAGACTGAGAAAATATGCCATTTTTCTTCTCCTCCCGAGGAGATCTGTGTCTCCTCCATCTTCTGTTTCTTACTTGGATTCGGATCGTAGTTCGGAATTTCAATCGTAGAAGACAATTTTTTCATCTTTTCTGGCTTTTTCCTTGGAGAGTTTCGCTTCAACGAAGTAGTGTAGCACTCTCGTGCCATCTCTTGGTTGCATCGAACTTTTTCGATCCCGGCCTTTGTTTGAAATTTCATTTTTAGGTGTGGAGTTGACACCACAGCTTCGAATAGGTTTAAACCGGGTCGTCCCAAAATCACGTTATACATGAACGGAGCATCCACAACAAGGAATTAAATCACAACAGTTTTTCGTGTGGGTTCGTCACCCAACGAAGCAGGTAGATTGATAGTTCCTACCGGTGTTATTGTTAGAGTTAGTGCCCGGCGCACCAATTATTGGGCGCAATTCTATGTAATAGTAACTCTAGAGTTGAACAATCGTTTTCTTATAAATAAAGTCAATCTCTTTTATAAGTGTGGCATGTCTTTATTCTTAAATTAGTTTTTACTTTGGCTTAGAATAAAGTCCCGAAGGATCACACATAGCTATGGGACATCATTGCACATTGGGTGTGGCAATGATGGAATATGTCTCGAAGGCTGTGATCTTTAAACAAATGTCCCAAGTCGTAAAAGGGTTCATCGAGATAAAGGGATATCGATGCAACCCGAAAGACTTGCTCATATGATGCATACTCTGGGAGAAGTGTATCTCGTTCCATAGATACTGGCACGGTGAAAGCCAATGCATATATGAGGGTTGCCATTCTGGTGATGGGCGAACTGAACAACCCCATGGAAGTTTCTAAAATGGATTCCCAGTCGAATGTGGAACTTCCAGTGGTCTTGTAGTATAAGAGTAATCCTTATGGACCTAAGATTCCATTGGATGTCTTATGCGTAACCGCATGTGTTCTTGATTTGTTACGTGATCACTTTAGATGATCGAATATGGGCAAACTCAGACATATGCGTCTTACGTGGTAAGGCACGTGAGAATCGAGAGGAATCTATCTCTGACATTAGCCTGTCGGTTAATCTCCTATGGTTACATAGTGAATCGACTTAAGGAATCTTCGGCCGAAGTATGATATCTAAAGAGGTGTAGGGTTTCCTCGTTTAGATAGTCGAAGTCGATTTCACATAACGTGGGAAACATAGGATTGAATTAATAGAGCTTCGACCTAAGCCACTGTTCTAGATTCAATCAGGAGACTAGGTAGAGGGATCTTACTTATGCGAGGATCAAGATCGCAAAAGGCGTATCTTTACTTTCGTTTTATCTAGGTCTTCGGGGCCCTATGCTAGGTGGGCAATCGCGATTTGTAAGTGCCGAGAATTAGCTTGGTGACTAATTCGAGGCTTGATTAAATCAAAGGATTGATTTAATCTAGTACTTTCCATTTTAGGAAGGTACACTAGCACTGTGGGAAGGTGTACTTACTACTAGATAGAAACGAGCCTAAGGGGTCACACACTTACTCGAGAGAGTCACTGTTTGAATAAAATGTGATTAATCAATTTTGAGGAAATTGAGGGAATTAGGAAAGTGTAGTACTTTCCTAATATGGAATATAAATTAATTGAAGGATTCAATTAATTTTACTCTTTTAATTAATTTTGTAGAATTAATTAAATTAATGGACCTAGTAGAGTCCAAGTATTTTATTTAATTGGGTAAAGCCCAAGTTAAATAAATAATATGTTGGAAATTAAATTGGTTGGATTTAATTAGACTTGTATTTAATTAATGGGTTGAGCCTATAATTAAATTAAGAAGTCAAAATTAAATCCTAGAGTCCAATTAATGGTGTTGACCGATTTTATGTCTTGAAATAAGGGAAGGGGGCGATTTTTAATATGGTGGAGGAGGAAAAGAGTTTTCCCCTTCTCCAAGTCTTCATAGGATAAAGATTACTAGAGAGTTTAGGAGAAAGGAAGTTTCCTTTTCCTAATTGGAATCTAGGTAACCTTCACCTATAAATAAGAGATAATGAAGACTAAATAATGATGCTTGAAATCTGAAATTTTCGCCCCCTCCAAGCCACTAAAAATCGGCCACCTTTTCTCCTTCTTTCCAACACGACGTCGTTCTATTCATGTGTTGAATTAAACGACTTAGAAATATTCCTACCCTTCACATATTCAAGCCTAAGGCAAGCTTAGAATTGTTTTGTTGTCTAGCACGCAAGGCAAAACAATTGGTGACTTGAACGAGGTGTGGATACATCTTAGAGGTGCGACGCTTGGAGCACTCTAAATCGAAAGATACGAAAAGACGACGGGCAATTTCTCACCCAAGGGAAATTGTGTGGATTTGCACCACAGGGTTGCTGTGATCCAAAGCTCGAGGTGATAACGAAATTTTCGAAAGGTATAATTTCGTTTACCTCCCTGTAAATTCGATCGAACCAACCCATATTCCTGTTTTTGGGTGGTTGTACGTTTACTCATGTAAAATTTTAACTTCCACTGCCACGAGCCACCCGAGGGAATGAGTCAACCCAACATTGGTATCAGAGCCATGGTTTGGCTCGATCGAATTTTTTATGTGATTATGCATGTTTATTTTACGTTCTTGTTGTAAAATTGAAAGCATGATAATCAATATGTTCATTGTTAGACTATGATTGATTTTGATTTGGGATGTTGTTTGATTTTTTCGATTTTGTTATTTAAAAATCGTTGGTTTTAAAAATCATGAAATCTGAAATTTGGGTATATGATTGTATTTCGAAGTTTTGATTTGGTTTTGTGAAATCTCCTATGGTGGGGTGTTGCAATATGGTTAAACCGAAGGTTTAATCATCAAGTAATATAACCCAGACCTTAGGAGAATTCAGATTCGTTAATCGAAACTTGAAAGAATCACGAACGCGCGAAAAACTGATCTGAAAACTCGCGAACAGCAACAGCCGCTGTATGCGGCGCCCAGGCGTGCGCATGACCACGCCCAGGCGTGGTAAACAGAAAGCAAAAAATTTTTTTTTTTTTCCTTTCTTTGTTCTTTCTGGAGGTGGGTGACCCAAAGACCTTACCTATGATGTTTTAGACTTGTAATTTCTAAGAAAGGTTTTAGAAATCGATATCGAACTTATCCCAATGATATTTGCAATCTAGTTTGAACGATGAATGGGTAAAATTTACTTTATCGCATATATGTTTGTTGCTTGGCATGATTATGTGATAAGGGGATGAACCACGAGCCTAGTTGTAGTTTTGGTTTTCCATGTATGTAATTATTCTAGAGTTGTAAATAATAGCCGGTTTGGCTCTTTTCTTTTTTGTATAGTAGATTAGTAGTTTTTTTTGATATTCTATGTAATCGAAGACGGAGCAAGGAGATGGAGCCAAGACTTGAAGACTTGTATGCTGAGACGATACCATTGTAATAGTCTAGGTTGTTTTTACTTTCTAGAATGTCCAAACCCACTTTGGCTCGAGTGGGTAAACTAGGTTAGGGCTTGAGGTGGTTCATCCTTAATTTTACCGCTTTGTGGATGTTTTATTTATCTATCTATGATGGTTATGTAATGTAATGCATGCATAGGATAGATAATTGAAACAAGATAATAAGATCTGATGAGACCCCTCAACAAGCATGTTATAATTCCCTCCTGAGAAAAATATTAGGCTTATGTGATAGTAAGAATGGAATTCTATTATCATGCCTTCCATCATAAGTATTCACCATGTGAAACGCCGCTGAAGGTTCAATCCTTTTGCTCAGAAAATGGGGTGGATTGGATCCAAGGTAGGCTGTGAGTGTTTACTAAGCACTACAGTGCCCCGTGGAAATCGGTTGGTTTCATTGCTTTGGTCAGAAAATGGGGGCAATGAAATTGATGGTTATACATCGGATATTTGATGGGTCGAGCCTAACATCGTTCCTCATGTGTTAGCTCAGAAAATGGGGCACATGTGGGAGATGAGGAAAAACCATCTTGAGAACTATCTAGAAGGATAGAAGGTCCGGTAAGGCTACTATTCAAAATCATCGTATGTGAGCTCAAAAAATGGGGCATATGATGAAGTGAGAATAGATCGCAAGCCCACTAAAGAGACTAACGTTTCTTCGAATCATGTCAAGAGGGTGATATGATTTGAGAAAAATAGTGGGAGACTTGTACAATTAAAGACCAAATTGTATAAAGACAATTTAGAAAATCCGTTATTGATTGTCTGTTATGCATTTTTGTAGATAGACGAAAATGGCCAATAATCCTTTCAAAACCCTAATTGAAACAAACAAACTGACTGGACCAAACTTTGAAGACTGGCTTCGTAACCTTAAGATTATCCTTTCGTCAGAAAGAAGACAATATGTGCTTGATATGAGCCAGAAGAGGATTCATCTGATGATGAAAAGTTCCAATACCAGCAATGGAAGGAAGATGACATGCAAGTGCGATGTCTCATATTGGCCTCTATGAGCAACGAGTTGCAGAGACAACATGAGACGATCGAGCATGCTGCGTCGATCCTCCTTCATTTGCAAGAGCTGTATGGCACTAGAACTAGGCGAGAAAGATACTCAATCTCCAAGGAGCTCTTCAAAGCTTGAATGACTGAAAACTCTAATGTAAGTGCGCATGTACTTAAAATGATCGGGCTAATTGAAAAATTGGCTGGTCTGGGCGTGGCACTTGACAATGAGCTTTCTATGGATTTGGTCCTACAGTCATTGCCTAACTCTTATGATCAATTTGTGGTCAATTTCAACATGAACCAACTTGAAGCAAAGCTTCCTGAGCTGTTGAACATGTTGAAGACTGCTGAAAGCACCATCAAGAAGGATAAACCGGTGCTTCTTTTGAATTCATCTTCTAAAGCCAATAAGGGCAACAAGAAGAAGAATAAGACTAAGAAGCTGAAAGGTAATGGTGGTGTGAAGAAGGTAAAGAAGCCAAAATCTGAGAAGTCTGATAAGTGCCATAAATGTGGAAAAATTGGGCACTGACAAAGGAACTGCAAAGAGCCTCTGGCTCAAGGTATGTTCTTTGTTGAAGTTAACTTTACTGTTAACAATACTTCTTGGGTTCTTGACACTGGATGCGGTGTTCATATCTGCAATGATTTGCAGGTGATGGAAAGAACCAAGGAGCTAAGTAGAGGAGACATGACCCTGCGGATGGGGAATGGAGCATTGGTTGTTGCCAAAGCCGTGGGGACGATCTACTTAGAGTTAGGAGATAGGAAATTAGTTTTACATTCCGTTTATTTTGTTCCTGAAATAATAAGAAATATTATCTCGATTCCGGTTTTGGATAGAGAAGGATATTGTTTTGAGATTCGTAATAAAAGTTTGCTTTTGTTTTATGAATCGTCTCTTATTATGGAATCGAAAATGAAGAATGGAATGTATACAATATCCCCAATAATTTCCAATCTCAACATTCAACAAAGTAACAAACGTAAATAAGATAATCAAGTAAGCACACAAATGTGGTACGAAAGACTTGGACATATTTCCAAAGAAAGAATTCAAACATTGGAAAGACATTTAGGTGTAAATGACTTAGATGAATTGACAAGTTGCGAATCATGTCTTAAAGGAAAAATGACCAAGTTACCATTTTCGGGGAAAGCAGAACGAGCCACAAAACCATTGGAATTAGTCCATACGGACGTGTGCGGGCCAATGAGTGTTGGCACTCAAAGTGGCTAAAGCTACTTCATAACTTTTACTGATGATTATTCACGGTATGGTTATTTATATCTTATGAGATATAAATCTGAATCCTTTGAGAAGTTTAGGGAGTTCAGAAATGAAGTAGAGAAGCAACTTGGTAGAAGTATTAAGGCTCTTCGATCGGATCGAGGAGGTGAATACTTGTCTACCGAGTTTCTTGATTATCTTAGAGAGAATGGAATTCTCTCACAGTGGACACCGCCTGGCACGCCTCAACATAACGGGGTAGCCGAGCGAAGGAATCGAACATTGTTAGATATGGTTCGATCCATGATGTGTTTCACTAAAGTTCCTAAGTCCATGTGGGGCTATGCTCTTGAAACGGCTGTCTATCTGTTGAATAGATCACCTAGCAAAACGGTGCCCAATACCCCATACGAAAGTTGGTGTGGAAAGACGCCCTCATACAATCATTTGAGAATATGGGGGTGTCCTGCTTATGTAAAGCAATTAGTGGGAGACAAATTGGACCCCAAGTCCTCTTTGTGCTATTTTGTAGGATATCCAAAGGAAACTGTTGGATATTACTTCTACAGCCCAACTGAACAAAAGGTTATTGTTTCAAGAAACGCCAATTTCTTAGAGAGGGGTCACCTTCTTGATAGAAAAGGCGAGGTTATAGAACTTGATGAGGTCCATGAGAAAGGTTCAAGTCAAGAGATGCAAATTAACCCACCCGACACCAACGAGGCTACATCAGTGGCACCCACCGAAAACACACAACCTTTGAGGAGATCAACGAGGATCCCAAAGGAGCCTGAAAGATGGCTAGGCCTATTGCAAGAGGAGGGTACTCAAGATCCTCCTCTAGACTCTGATCCGAAGAGTTTTAAGAGTGCAATGTCCGACATTGATTCGAGAAAATGGCTAGAGGCCATGACATCCGAAATTGACTCCATGTACTCCAACAAGGTTTGGACCTTGGTTGACCCACCTGAGGGCATGAAGCCCATTGGCTGTAAGTGGGTCTACAAGCGAAAGCTTGGAGTCGATGGAGAGGTAGTAACCTATAAGGCTCGCCTCGTGGCAAAAGGATTCTCTCAAAGACAAGGAATTGACTATGAGGAAACCTTCTCGCCAGTGGCTATGCTGAAATCGATTAGGATTATGCTTGCTATATCTGCATATTTTGATTATGAAATATGGCAGATGGATGTAAAGACTGCATTCCTCAATGGAGAAATTGAGGAAGAGATTTACATGCAACAGCTAGAGGGCTTTACATCCAAAGGGAGAGAACACAAAGTGTGTAAACTCCAGAGGTCCATCTATGGACTTAAACAAGCTTCTCGAAGTTGGAACAAACGTTTTGACACTGTTATACAAGAGTATGGATACATTCAAAACGTTGAAGAGGCATGTGTGTATAAGAAATTCAGTGGGAGCGCAATCACGTTCATCATACTTTACGTCGATGACATCCTACTAATTGGAAATGATGTAGGAATGATGCAGTCGACTAAAGTATGGCTCTCTAATAAATTCTCCATGAAAGATATGGGAGAGGCGTCCTACATACTTGGTATGAAGATCTATAGAGATAGATCGAGTAGGATGCTAGGCCTCTCCCAATCTGCATATATCGATCGCGTACTCAAAAGATTTGAGATGGAAGAGTCCAAGAAGGGATTCTTGCCAATGGGACATGGTATCACACTTTCCAAGTCTATGTGCCCAAAGACTGAGGAGGAAAGAGTGAAAATGTCCAAAAATCCCTATGCTTCTGCGATAGGTAGTATCATGTATGCGATGATATGCACAAGACCCGATGTAGCCTATGCATTGAGTGCGTGCAGTCGATATCAAGCGAATCCAGGCATGGCACACTGGAGTTCGGTGAAAACAATCCTTAAGTATCTAAGGAGAACTAAGGAGTTGTTCTTGATATACGGACGAGGAGAATTGGAGTTAGAGGGGTTTACTGATTCGAGTTTCCAATCCGACAAGGATGACTCGAAGTCGGTCTCTGGGTTTGTATTTCTGCTTAATGGCGGAGCAGTTAGCTGGAAGAGTTCCAAGCAAGCAACCATAGCCGACTCCACCACTGAAGCAGAATTCATTGCAGCAAATGAGGCTGCAAAAGAAGCTGTTTGGATGAGGAACTTCATCCAAGAATTGGGTGTCGTTCCATCCGTTGGGGATCCAGTAACGGTCTACTGTGATAACAACGGGGCTATTGCGCAAGCAAAAGAGCTAAGGTCTCATCAGAAATCCAAACATGTTCTGAGGAAATTTCGATTGATACGAGAAATCATTGGAAGAGGAGACGTGCGAATGGAGCGCGTAGACACAGGGGACAACATAGCGGACCCACTCACCAAACCCCTTAGCCAAAAAGTATTTGAAGGACATCTGGGAAGAATGGGCCTTAAATACATGGGCAATTGGCGCTAGGGCAAGTGGGAGATTGTTAGAGTTAGTGCCCGGTGCACCAATTATTGGGCGTCATTCTATGTAATAGTAACTCTAGAGTTGAACAATCGTTTTCTTATAAATAAAGTCAATCTCTTTTATAAGTGTGACATGTCTTTATTCTTAAATTAGTTTTTACTTTGGCGTAGAATAAAGTCCCGAAGGATCACACATAGCTATGGGACATCATTGCACATTGGGTGTGGCAATGATGGAATATGTCTCGAAGGCTATGATCTTTAAACAAATGTTCCAAGTCGTAAAAGGGTTCATCGAGATAAAGGGATATCGATGCAACCCGAAAGACTTGCTCATATGATGCATACTCTGGGAGAAGTGTATCTCGTTCCATAGATACTGGCACGGTGAAAGCCAATGCATATATGAGGGTTGCCATTCTGGTGATGGGGGAACTGAACAACCCCATGGAAGTTTCTAAAATGGATTCCCAGTCGAATGTGGAACTTCCAGTGGTCTTGTAGTATAAGAGTAATCCTTATGGACCTAAGATTCCATTGGATGTCTTATGCGTAACCGCATGTGTTCTTGATTTGTTACATGATCACTCTAGATGATCGAATATGGGCAAACTCAGACATATGCGTCTTACGTGGTAAGGCACGTGAGAATCGAGAGGAATCTATCTCTGACATTAGCCTGTCGGTTAATCTCCTATGGTTACATAGTGAATCGACTTAAGGAATCTTCGGCCGAAGTATGATATCTAAAGAGGTGTAGGGTTTCCTCGTTTAGATAGTCGAAGTCGATTTCACATAACGTGGGAAACATAGGATTGAATTAATAGAGCTTCGACCTAAGCCATTGCTCTAGATTCAATCAGGAGACTAGGTAGAGGGATCTTACTTATGCGAGGATCAAGATCGCAAAAGGCGTATGTTTACTTTCATTTTATCTAGGTCTTCGGGACCCTATGCTAGGTGGGCAACCGCAATTTGTAAGTGCCGAGAATTAGCTTGGTGACTAATTCGAGGCTTGATTAAATCAAAGGATTGATTTAATCTAGTACTTTCCATTTTAGGAAGGTACACTAGCACTGTGGGAAGGTGTACTTACTACTAGATAGAAACGACCCTAAGGGGTCACACACTTACTCGAGAGAGTCACTGTTTGAATAAAATGTGATTAATCAATTTTGAGAAAATTGAGGGAATTAGGAAAGTGTAGTACTTTCCTAATATGGAATATAAATTAATTGAAGGATTCAATTAATTTTACTCTTTTAATTAATATTGTAGAATTAATTAAATTAATGGACCTAGTAGAGTCCAAGTATTTTATTTAATTGGGTAAAGCCCAAGTTAAATAAATAATATGTTGGAAATTAAATTGGTTGGATTTAATTAGACTTGTATTTAATTAATGGGTTGAGCCTATAATTAAATTAAGAAGTCAAAATTAAATCCTAGAGTCCAATTAATGGTGTTGACCAATTTTATGTCTTGAAATAAGGGAGGGGGGCGATTTTTAATATGGTGGAGGAGGAAAAGAGTTTTCCCCTTCTCCAAGTCTTCATAGGATAAAGATTACTACAGAGTTTAGGAGAAAGGAAGTTTCCTTTTCCTAATTGGACTCTAGGTAACCTTCACCTATAAATAAGAGATAATGAAGACTAAATAATGATGCTTGAAATCTGAAATTTTCGCCCCCTCCAAGCCACTAAAAATCGGCCACCTTTTCTCCTTCTTTCCAACACGACGTCGTTCTATTCATGTGTTGAATTAAACGACTTAGAAATATTCCTACCCTTCACATATTCAAGCCTAAGGCAAGCTTAGAATTGTTTTGTAATTTAGCACGCAAGGCAAAACAATTGGTGACTTGAACGAGGTGTGGATACATCTTAGAGGTGCGACGCTTGGAGCACTCTAAATCGAAAGATACGAAAAGACGACGGGCAATTTCTAACCCAAGGGAAATTGTGTGGATTTGCACCACAGGGTTGCTGTGATCCAAAGCTCAAGGTGATAACGAAATTTTCGAAAGGTATAATTTCGTTTACCTCCCTGTAAATTCGATCGAACCAACCCATATTCCTGTTTTCGGGTGGTTGTATGTTTACTCATGTAAAATTTTAACTTCCGCTGCCACGAGCCACCCGAGGGAATGAGTCAACCCAACAGTTATCTTGGATCCTCCAAACCCAACTAACGGAGTTGTTACTGGCTGAAGTCTTCTGGTATCGAAGTTCATTTTTCGAAGCACACTCAGGAGCATGATATCTACTGAGCTGCTGTTATCCACAAGTACTTTGTACAGCGCAAAGTTTGCGATATCCATTTTAATCACCATTGGGTCGTCCTGTGGACCAACCACACCCTCGTAATCTTTATCTTCGAAGCTTATTTGTTCGCGCTTTGAGTGCATTGTCATGACATGCAAGGTTTGAGATCTGTGTTCACGCGCCTTCAATTCTCGCATATATCTCTTTCTAGCATTCTGTGAATCTCTAGGAGGCGATGCACTGTGCGCCGCGCACATAGTGCGTGCAACTTGCCTATTTGCGAGCCCAGCGAGCAGACTGTGCACGTCGACCGTGTGGCCCGTCGCGGGGTGGATTCTTGCATAATTTTGATTTTTCAATTCACATATCATCATACTACAATATAAATAATTAAAAGCAGAAAGATCATGGCTTTAATATCATAAAAACATATTCGAATAACATGCTTCAAAAATGCAAAAAACACATAAATCACGTACTCAATTAAATACGGAAATCAGAGATTGGCTCTGATACCACTGTTGGGATTTATTGCATAAAAATGAAGCATAGGATAAATATTTAAGAGCCTAAGTGGTTCATCTCGATTTCACATTTTCAAATTGTCTTTCGAATTCACGTACCTTTCTTCGCGTATATTGAATTTTGAACCAGCTTTCCCAATCCTATCTTGAACAGCAAATTTGTCACTGTCTCTAAATCGTCACTCCAGAGTCAAAAGCGAAAAATCCCTTCTTCTTCTTCTTGAAAGACGACTAGAGAAAGAGAGAGGGTTTGGAGTGTTTTTGACTTAGAGAGAAAGTTATGATTCTTGACTTGTTATTATTTCAACTGAGTAGTATACTTATACTACACTAGAAAATAATAACCCTAGGCAACTTAACCATTATGGATGCCTACTTCAGGCCTTTTGAAGCCTTCGGGATTTTGTCCATTTAATTTATTTTAATTAATTAAATAATTAATGTTATTTATCGAATAAATAAATTAATTAAATAACTAATTAAATCCATGTTAATTAATTAATTTCCTTTAAGAAATTAATTAATTCATTAACTTAATAAATTAATAAAATCATCTAATGATTAATTAATTAATTAATTACGATATCCAGTACCGAAAAATTCTCTGAAGTCTATTCCATGATTTTTCCTTTTGCAATTCCTTTCAGCGTGACTCTTTAGGTTCGTCTCAAAAGGCAATTGGGAGGAAACCAAAAGGATGTGAGTGACACCTAGCCAGTCAAGTGGCTCACATCGTTTCCCAATTGAGAACGAATGAATAGGATCATTCCAAACCTTTTACGCTGTGAATACCGTGCGAGTATACACCTTTTATTCATATATCCCAGTCAAGTGAGAGTCATGGTTTAGTCAAACTCACAAAGACTTGACCATATGCTTAGTTCATAATGAATCGTGTTCAATGAGTATACCTTCATGTCTAACATGAGTATCTCTTTATGCATTTGGCCAAAGACTTTTGACCTCATTCATTCATGATTGTATAGGATATTTAGCTCATTTACTTATGAGAGAATAAATCCCATTTTGCCAATCCGTTAAGACTACCACTTGCCCATCAAGTTGCACTTCGCAGTCGACCCCACCAACGGGTGAATTGGATCTGACTGCTCTAATGACGGATTTGATGTCACAAGTACATCTTCAACTTAATTGCTCAGGTCTAAGGTTCACGCGTACCTATCACTACTTATCGGTTTTGTCATTGACTGTCAATGAGTGAAAACCCATGTGACAAAACCGATGCGAGTTGTGTTCGAACATATCAGTCTAACTGAGATGTCTATGATATAAGTTCCCACTACCATTCTCATAGTGATTGACTGACACTTTCTCTGTCAAAACTTACATCATACAAGTCTCTATTCTGTATTGATGTCCAGCCAATACTTTCTTCGATTTGCGAACCAAATTTAGATAATAAAGATCAAACTCTTCTAGTGCCATTCTTCCTAACCCATAAGAAGTAGAAGGTTTGCCTTATTATCAAGGACTTTATGTTGTTAATGAAAACCTTACAAACGCCTATAAGAAAACAACAAGATAATGCCTTATATTAATTAAAGATATTGTTTAGTTACAAATCAATGCCCTATAAATCTATCCTCTTTATGGAATTTGATGGCATACACACTAACACACCAAAGATAATTGGGTTATATTATTAGTCCAAAAGACAATAAGATCAATGATCATTAAGTCTGATGGGTTATTACTTAAATTAGGCCCATGGCCTGTAGCCCACTACCAGCTCCCTATAAATACCTTATAGGAGCTGGGAGAGGCTCATTATCTACTCCCCCAGTAAAAATTCACTGGCTATTGAGAGTAACCCTACAAAAGAACTACGAACTAACTTGATCCCACATACCTTGGGTACGTAGGCAGCTCGAAGTAACCGAGTGCAGTTTATAACTTAACCAACCCTTAACCTAATTTGTCGTCGTTTGGATCGGTTCACTTACTCCACGTGGTCTATCACGTGACAATCACTGTCTGAAGATTTTTACCATCATCAGATTGGCACTGTCTGTGGGAACCCTCGGTCCAACCACTGAGAATGAAGACTAGAGATCAAGTACGTAATATCAGCGATCAGAGTAATAGCAGTTGCATGCCAAGTATGGTATGCGCAAGCGATCAGCAGGCACCTCAGGGGACACCAATAGTGAATCCTCCCCTTTCGAAGAGGATAAATGAGATTCCTTGTCACAGGTCCCCTGTGATGGCCTCCGACATTGGTAAGCACAACAGTCACATGGAGACTGAGGTACAAAGCATTACGTTTGAAGCTCGAGATTCGAAAAGCCGAATCCCCTCTAGGAACGAAGCTTTAGTGATCTGTCACCATCGTAGATTCATACATGTTGAGCTTGGATGATTTATCCAACCAGGATGTATCATGTTATTTTGACATGTTGAGCTCAGATGATTGATCCAACCGGGATGTATCATGTTATTTTGACATGATGAGTTTGGATGATTTATCCAACCAAGACGGTAGGTGTGCTCATAGGATTCCATAAGTGCTAAAACAATTGGCCCAGCTGCTCCTTGAATGTTTGGCATCATGTAATCCCTCAAAGGGCATTGTGGAGGCGCCTCCGGTTGGTTTAGAGGGATGCGAAGATTCGCAAGTGCCCGATGCACCACTTCTGCTAAGATAGCGGGATCTATTTGAATAGGATGATTCTCCATCGTGGCTTGCTGTGGTTGAGTCTCCCTTTGTAGTCTTACCCCTCGAGTAAATGTGCATTCAATCTCAGGGTCCAACTCCGCTAGTCCAATCCCACTAGTACGTGTCATGCACTAATGAGATCAATCTCGCACAAAGAAAGACAAACAAATTAAAAACAAAATAATCTAAGCTCAGAGAGAATAAGAGAATCTTAATATTAGATAAAAATAGTTGTCCCCGGCAACTGCGCCAAAAACTTGACACGACAAAATCCTAGCAAGAGAACTAGATCGTGTAAGTAGTAAAGTGGATGTTCAAGTCCGGGGTTATCGTATCCGCAAGGACAACTATAATCTAAGTACCAAGACTACTGTATTACCCAATTCTAAGTTAGATCGGTCGATGAAAGGTTTGATTTAAACTAATTTAACTAAGTTAAGCACTAAAATAAGTTATAACCAAATAAGTGGAAGAAACGATAGAAGAGAAGCGATTAAGGCACATGGTTCAACCATTTATGTATTTCGATTGTGATTAAGGTTCTATTGGATTATTAGATGGATTTAGCCAAGGCGAAATTCCCTAACATACGTACTACCCAATCTCTTTGCATAGCAACCCTACCTTAGTTAACGATTTCCTATATATCTCTATATGAAAATCCGGCTTAACAAAGATGCATTTAAGGTCTAAGAATTCCCCATGTGAATGGAAAGCCACCTAAAGAAACCGAGTCTATCTCTAGTCGGTTTAACTATAGGGTATTCAATGTTTATATCTTCCCTAGGTTATTATCTCTCGATCTCTAACCTAGGCATTTTATCGAACACTTGGTGATCAAACAAGTGAAGCATTGAGATCAACTATTGAATACATAACTAAAACCAACATTAATCCAATAAAAACCAAAGCAAGAACAATCAAAATAACATAAACGGCCTAGCCACGGCCTTAATCAAATAAGTTTAGCTCATATTCATGTCATAAGTACGGATCTGAATCATACAAATCATATTAGAGAGTTGGACAAAGTTAAGAAATAAAGATGTAAAAACTCCCGAATAATCGTGATGATTTTGATCCCTCGTTGAATTCTCCGTCGTCTTGTGAATCCGGGGCTTCAAGGAGACGTTATGACTTTCAATCTTCTTTCCAAAGTGTTTCTCTCCTCCCTTTTGGTGTTTGGCTGCTCTCAAGTGTATCCCCTGTGTTTTAACCTAAATGGTCTATTTATAGACCATTTCCGCCGCCTCGAACGCCGCGGCGTTGGTGGTTGAACGCCGCGGCGTTCGCATTCTGCCTCACCATCGCCGCAGTGTTGGATGGTGATCGCCATGGCGTTCATTTCTGCAGCTCATCACCGCGGCATTTGTGGTTGAACGCCGCGGCGTTGCCCTGTTTTTCTCCAAAAGTGCTTCGTTGTGCCTTCATTTCTCGCTCTGTGCCCCGACTGTTAACCTAATCTAACAAGGCAAAGAAAACGGGGTTCAAAGCATCATATGTGATCAAATTATCAACGAAACAATCAAAATCAAATTGATAAACGGGGTGAATCGTGTGTAAAAAATAGCATATATCACATGGGTATGCAAAGTTCTCTTTGATAGTGGAAGCTCTGTAGATCTTATCTTCTTCGACACCAAGATCTTCTTCGACACGTTCGCGCAGTTGTCTAGAGGTGGAGCCAAAGTTCAAGCGGTGAAAACCCAACTCATCGGCTTCACCGGTGAATCGGTAGATGCATTAGGAGAGGTGATCCTGACTTTATCTTTGGGTACGCTTCCTAAGCATGTGACCAAGGACTTGAAATTTTTAGTGGTTAAAGCCCACTCCGAGTATAATGTCATACTAGGGAGGCCGAGCTTGAACCTCTTTCGAGCAGCTATTTCTAATTTCTGCTCAAAGGTTAAGTTCCCAACTCACTGCGGAACAGGGCAAGTGTAGGAGACAAATGACTGACCAGGGAATACTATTCAAACTCCTTAGCTTTACTCAAGAGGAAGTGAAGAGGCTCGGAGCCAGACACTGGACGTGAACTCATAAAAATAAACATGGTAGCCCAAGTGGAGGGCAATGCAAGTAAGACATTAAAAGATGATAGTGATACCCGGGGAGAAGCAGCCGAAAGCCTGAAGGCAGTAGAGTTAGTACTGAGTGATTTTGAGAAAAAAACTAAGGTTGGCACTGCCCAGGGTGACTTGGAACATTTCACCCGCAATAATACGAATGTGTTTTCTTGGAGTGTGGTGGACATAAAGGGGATTGACCTCGAGGTCATGACTCATCACTGGAACAGCTCCCCGGATGTTCGCCTTGTGAAATAGCGCAAATGGACTATGGGAAGGGAAAGAAGTCTGGCAGCTAAGGAAGAGGTGGAGAACTTGTTGGCCGCGGGGTACATAAGAGTCGTGCACTACCCCGAGTGGCTGACCAACGTGGTATTGGTGGAGAAACCCAATGGCAAATGGAGGATGTGCATAGACTTCGCGGATCTGAACAAGGTGTGCCCTAAGGATTCCTATCTTCTCTCCCGAATCGATGACTTGGTTAATTCCACAACTGGTTGTGAACTGCTAACCTTCCCGGACATGAAGCAAGGATATAACCAGATATCTCTGGCCCCCAAAGATCAGGAGAAGACTAGCTTCACATTGATGGGTACCTTTTGTTACAATGTGGTGCCTTTTGGGCTAAAAAATGTTGGTGCTACTTATCAGAGGCTGGTCAACAAGATGTTTGAAGCACAACTGAGAAGGAACATGGAAGCATACATAGATGACATGCTGGTCAAGAGCAGGAGGGGGATAGATCATGTGAATGACTTGCAAAAATGCTTGGAAGTACTCAGGCGTTACAAGTTAAAGCTCAATCCCACCAAGTGTACTTTTGGGGTACGAGGCAGAAAGTTCTTAGGCTACATGGTGAGTGAAAGAGGAATAGAAGCAAACCCCAAAAAAATCAGAGCCATGTTAGACTTAGCTCCCCTAGGTCCAAGAAGGAGGTACAAGAACTGATGGGGCGAGCTGCAGCCCTCAATAGGTTTATTTCCCAATCAGCCAATAAGGGACTGCTATTCTTCAAAGCAATAAGGAAATCTAAGAGCTTCGAGTGGGATGCTTCGTGTCAAGTGGCGTTTGAGAAATTGACGGAATACTTGGTTTCCCCGCCACTGCTCACTAAGCCCCTAGATGGAGACACGCTTTTCCTATATCTTGTAGTGACCTAGGAAGCTGTCAGTGCAGTAATGGTTGAAAGAGTTAGGTGCCCGGTGCGCCATTTGTAGGGCGTAGTAGCCGATTCTTTAAACAGTCTTATATTGTATCTTGTCAAGTAATTTAATAAATGGCATTTTCTTCTTTATCTTATCATTCTATGCAATTAGATAAAGTCCCCTAGATCACTCTTAAGCTGTGAGATGTGTTTGGTATCGGGGATGCCAATCATGGAATACGTCTCTAAGGTTGTGGTCTTAAAGATGTTCCAAGTCATAGAATCATTGAGATAGGGATATCAATGACTCGTAAAGACTTGCACGTACAATGCACACTCTTGGAGAGTGTATCCTATTCCATGGATACTGATACGGTGTACATCAGTGCATGTATGTGGGTTCTCGTTGGGATCGAGTAAACTGAACAACCCCGCCGAGATTCCATATTGGAGTCAATGTCGAATTTGGAATCTCCTCGGTTACGTAGGCATAAGATTGGTCCTCATGACTTGAGGCACCATTGGTCGTCTCGTGCATCGCCCACTGTACTTAGATTTGTCACACGATTCCAGGTGAGTCATAAAGTGGGGCATATTGGGTCCAGTCTGGTTATGTACGGAGGCGCGTGAGTGCCAAGAAAGAATCCGTCACTGATCATTAGCATCGGCGCATATCCTATGTACTTCACAGTGTATTGACCATGGGAACCTCCGGCCGGAGTAGTATCAATAAGGAGGCGCAGTGTTTCCTCGCTTGATTGATAAATTGGTCAATGTCACTTAGATCGATATACATAGAATCGAGTTACTGGGATTTCTACTGACATCCAAGTCCTAGATTCGATCGGGATATTTGATGGAAGGATTTTACTTATGCGAAAATCGTAATGCGGAAAGGTCACCTAATAATCGTTCATGGCTAGGTCTTCTTGGCGCGTGGCTAGTACTAACCTTGATTTGTAGGAACCATGAATTAATCGGTAATTAATTCTTGGTCGGATTAAAATACTTGGAGTAATTAAATCTAGCAATAAAAATTGCAAAGGCACAACAGGGTTGTGTTCCTACTACTAGTACATGAACGAACCTACAATGGGGTTACACACTTACTCAAGAAAGTTCAATTGCTATGTGAATATTAATCCGGTTTAGGATTAAAGTGAAATTGATTAATGAGATTAATTGATTAAGTGGAAGACATTTTAATTAGTAGGCTTGGGAAAATAATTATTCTATTAATTAATCTTGGAGATTAATCATTAACGGAAATTATTATTATCCGGGAATTTATTTAAGCTACTAATTTTACTATTAATTAATCATGAAGATTATTTAATTAACAAGTCTTGGAAGACTTGGGAGTCATTTTAATTAAGTTGGACTTAATTAAATGAAGTCACAAGAGTGAAATTCAAAGCTAGTCAAAGTTTGACTTGTAATGTTTTTTAAATGAAGAAGAAAATGAAAAATATTCTCTTACACATGTGGTGGTAGTTGAGAATGGAATGGTAGGTGAGAATGAGGTGGTAGGTGAAAAAAAACAAGTCTTCTACTCCACCTAACACCATATGGCCGAAAATTGGTGGTTATAAAAGGAGGTGTTCTTGCTCTCATTTAAAACTTGATGAAAACTTAAAAAGAAAAAAAAGCTTAGAGCTTAGTTCTTCATCTCTAGATTTTTCTAGCTTCTCTTGTGATTCTTGAAGACTTTCTTCTATAGAACTTCTTCTTGAAGATTAGTTGTAAAAGATTATCTTCCATAGATATTTCTTTTAGTAACTCTTCTTGTCTTCCACCTTTCACTACATAGACTCCATTTTCTTAGAGCATATATCTAGCCAATCTTTTGCTTAAGGTATGAACCTACTTGAGATGTGTCCTTGTAGAGGCTTCTTTCTTTAGGAGCTTATGGTGGTTTGATTCGAACCCCTCCATGTTGAGGTGAGGATTCGAAAATGAGAGCCAAAGTTTTTGGTGTGGTTTTCCTTGTGTTGTGGTTTTACACCCTCACTTTAATAAAACCCCAAATCTTGTAATCGGTTTAAAACCCCTTTACTCGTATTAGTTTTTGTTGTGCATTACTTTGACCCCCTAGCTTGGGATGCCGATATATATGTGTTTTATATACTTTTTTCTTCCGTTGCGCCGGCATCGCTTGTGGGGGCATACCGATCCTAACAATGGTTCAGGATGATAATGGGGATCATAAACCCATCTATCATATTAGCCGGCTACTACGGGAGGCCGAGCCAAGATACCCTCTCATTGAGAAGTTGGCCCCGCCTTACTAGTGGCAGCTAGAAAGCTAAGGTCGTACTTCCAGTCACATCTCGTGGTGGTGCTCACTAACCACCTCTTGAAAAAAATACTGGCAAGCCCCGACGTATTGGGGAGAATGGTTAAATGGGCAGTGGAACTTAGTGAGCACGGGGTCGAATATCAAAGAAGACCGCCTATCAAAGCACAAGTGTTAGCTGACTTTGTCGCAAAGATGTTGGAGGACGAGACCAGCTGCTCCTTACCTGCATGGACCATATTTGTAGATGGATCTTCCACTAATGTCGGTAGCAGAGCTGGGGTGATAATTAAGAGTCCCCAAGGAGACAAGCTTAAATACGCTATAAGATTCGAGTTTGATGCCTCAAATAATGAAGCTGAATATGAGGCACTCTTAGTTGGGGCCAAATTAGCCCTCGCGGCTGGAGCAAAGAAGTTGATAGCATACAGCGATTCATAGTTGGTAATCAACCAGGTAAATGGAGTATACGAGCCTAAGGGAGTGAGAATGACTCAGTATCTAGCCCTAGTCCAAGAGATGAGAAAAACGCTTCAAAGAGTTTGACCTTAGGCAAGTTCCGAGAACAGAGAATGAGGCTGCAGATCAGTTGGCCAAGTTAGCGAGCTCTATAACCTCCATGAAAAATAGGAAGATAACCATCATCACCTCTGACAAACTGGAGGTGGAAAAGGGAGGCCTTGAAGTACTGTGTGGAGAGGCAGAGGAGCCTAGCCAGAAGGATGAACTAGTGGACTACCTAGCGGCTGGAAGTTTACCTAGCGATCCTAGAATAGCCAGAAAGGTAAAGATGTGGGCATTTCGATTCATCATTATAGATGGCGAGCTGTACAAAAGAGGATTTTCACAGCCCTATTGGAAGTGCTTGACCCTTTCCAGAGCAGACTATGTGTTGCGTGAAATAGACGAGGGTAGCTGTAGCAATCACCTGGGGGGCAAGGCACTTGCTGCCAAGACGTTGCCTTATGGATACTTCTGGCCGACTATGCTCAAACATGCTCAAAACTTAGTGCGAAGACGCAGGAGCTGCCAGGAGCATTCCAACATAAGCCGCATCCCTGGGGCTGAGATGCAGCCGCTGGAAAGTATATGTCCCTTTGATATGTGGGGGCTATCTATAGTTGGACTAATATGTTCGAACACAGCTCACATCAGTTTCATTACATGGGTATTCACTCACTGACAGTCAATGATGAAACTGATAAGTTGTGATAGGTACGCGTGAACCTTAGACCTGAGGAGTCGAGTTGAAGATGTACTTGTGACGTCAAGTCTGTCATTAGAGTAGTTAGATCCAAATCACCCTTTGGTGGGATCGACCTCGAAGTGCGACTTGATGGGCAAGTAGCATTGTTAACTGATGAGCAAAATGGGATTTATCTCTCATAAGTGAATGAGCTAAGTATCCTATGCAGTCATGAATGAGTGAGGTTAAAAGTCTTTGGCCAAAGCATAAAATGACCTCGACTCATTATGAGCTAAGCATATGGTCAAGTCATGTGAGTTTGACTAAAACCATGACTCTCACTTGATTGGGATATAAGAATAAAAAGTTTATACACGTACAGTATTCACTGCGTATATGGTTTGGAATGATCCTATTCATTCGTTCTCAATTGGGATACGATGTGAGTCACGTAACTGGCTAGGTGCTACTCACATCCTTTTGGTTTCCTCCCAATTGCCTTTTGAGACGAACCTAAAGAGTCGCGCTTAAAGGAAGTGCAAAAAGAAAATCGTGGGAAAAGACTTGAGAGAATTTTCTGTATTGGATATCGAGATTAATTATTAAATCATTAGATGATTTTATTAATTAATTAATCATTAGATGATTTTATTAATTAATTAAGTTAATGAATTAATTAATTCCTCATGGGAGTTTAATTATAATATTAACATGAATTTAATTGATTATTTAATTAATTAATGGCTTTGGCTTAAAAGCCTACAAGTGGGCGTCCACTTTATAGGGCTTGTAAAGCCTAAGTTATTGTTTTCTATTGTAGTATATATATACTACTTAGTGAAAAAATAAGTAGGTCAAGAGAATCAACTTAAAAACTTTCTCTCCAAGTCAAACTCTCCTCCCTTTCTCTCTCACTCTAGCCGTCCATCAAGGTGAAGAAGAAGGAGATTTTCATTTTTGACTCCGGCGTGGCAATTTAGAGACTGCGACGTATTTTCTGTTCAAGAAAAGGATTGCAAAGCTGGTTAATTTCAACATACGCGAGAACGGTAATTAATTTCGTAAAACCCAATTTAAATACGAGAAATAGAGATGAGCCACTGGGATTACATTTGTTATTCTTCCGCTGCGTTTATATGCCCATATTTCCCAACAGTGGTATCAGAGCCAATCTCTGATTTCTGTATTTAACTGATTACATGATTATGTGTTTTTTGCGTTTTTTTAAGCATGTTTTGAATATGTTTTTCGTGATGATAATCCATGATTTTTCTGCGTTTAATTCATGTATGTTGTAGTATGATGACTTGTGAATTGAAAAATCTAATTTTTGTGAGAATTGGGTCGGAAAAACCCCGCGACGAGCGTGACGAGGACAACGTGCTCAGTCTATGCGCACAACGCCTGTGCGCTCGACGCCGTGCGCCAGGCACACGTCATCGTGTTATGGGACCTGGCCACGAGGCCAGGCCACGCCGTGTGCTGGGCACACGGCGCCTAGCCGCGCGGCCAAGCTCAAGTCGTGCGCCCACACGTCGTGTCATGCGCCCAGCGCACGTTGACCCAGTTACGTGGGCCCGGGTCCTAACGGGTCGGGTTATTTTTTTCTCGGGTCCAATTTTTTAAATAAATGGGTTTTGGGCCCAAATTGTTTTATTTAAAAAATAAGGACTCTTCAATAAATTAGTTTTCGGCCTAATTAATTAAAATTAAATATGTCAATGGTTGGTAATTATATTTTATGAAATCAAGCCCAAATTGTTTTTATTGAATATTATTAATTTAAGTGAAATAATTAATTGATGGTTTTTGGAGATTTTTTTTTAATTAAGTTATTTATTTAAATTAAAGGTTCTCACTAAATGGTTTATTGTCATGATTATCAATAAAATTTGAAATTTTATTCAGGGAATTAATTAGTTGGACTAATTATTCATTATCTTAATCACCAACATAATTGCTTTAATTTTCGCGAGCATGTATTATATGATGGTGACATTGTCCATGGGCTTAGGTTATTTCTTTTGATTGTATTTCCTTTTATGGGTTGTAAGGGCCAGAATTGAGCCCGTTTATTTTATTTCTAGAATTATGTATAGGTTGTTAAATAATCTCATGTAATAGACAGAAATAGAATAGGCCTTTCAAGAGGAGATCAATCCAAAAGAAGAGGAGCTTGGAGCCTACGAAGAATAGCTAAGCTTATTTTTTTTTATTTTTTTTAATGATGGTCCATTGGATTGGGCCCTCTAGAGAAAGCCCATGGACATATGTGTTGGTTTATTGCTTTCGATGCATGTTCATTAGTTGTATGAAGCATGTATGTTAACAATATGCGGTATATAAATTGAATAATGTGCAAAGTGAGACTTAGATAAATGTTTAGAACATGAATTCCCACAAGCAAAAATTGATACTAAGTTAGTAAGGGGTGCTAGGCATCCTTTCCCTCCATTAAACTTAATGAAATTAAGTATTAAACATAGTATATGGCATCTTCCCAGTAAGTGGGGGTCGTATATCAAGATTTAATTTTAGAATTTTATTAAGTGCATTAGATGCCTTAATCGAGACATATTTCACTCCAAATATCGTTAGAGGGTTGCAAGGTGAAATTCAAATGTTAGATTATGAGGAGTTAGTGGGAGTAAACTTAGATAATCCACAAAGCCTATAAATCGCTAAAGGGTTGCGGTTTTGGTGGATTATGGGAAAAATAAGATTGAACCATCTATTGGATAGATTGATGTTGGACATCACTTTAATTAAAATAATGGACCAAATATCGTTAAAGGGTTGCCATCCATTAGATTAATTAAAGAAATCAATCCCCACCAAGAAGTACATTGCAACGATCACTTCCGTTTTTCACAGTGGGAGTGTGAATCTCGAAAAATGTAGTGGGAGCCAAGTTATAATTCGAAGTCCTTGATTTTAAACTTGGTTTTAGTTTAGTTACACAAGTCTAATAAAGTCTGGTTTATTTTCTGCAGCTATTTTTTATTTATCTCTCTCAAAACAAAAATGACTATCAACCCATTTTCCATTTTATTCGAAAAAAACATCCTTACCGGACCCAACTACATGGATTGGCTAAGGAACTTGAGAATGGTTCTCAACATGGAGTCCTTGGGATACGTGTTGGACACAGACATCCCTGCTCCTCCTGCTAGAACACGTGCCAACAAGGAATAGGTCCAAGCTCATGAAAAATGGGTAATGGACGACGTCCGAGTGCGTGGGTACATTCTCGGCTCAATGACAAACGAGCTCCAGAGGTCCTATGAGAAGATGACCACAGCGAGGGCTATCTTAGCACACTTGGTCGAGCTCTATGGTGAGCACAGCCGTACTGCTAGATATGAGATATCTAAAGAGCTCTTTGGGGCCAAAATGAGAGAAGGTGAGAAAGTTGGGGATCATGTCCTCATGATGATCTCGAGGATCGAGAGATTGGAGGCTCTCGATTTTACAATGAACCCACATCTTCAAACAGATCTCATTTTGCAGTCTCTTCCTGATTCTTTTTCCCAATTTGTCATGAACTTCAATTGCAATGAGATTGAATGCAACTTAGCTGGGCTAATGAATAAATTAAACACTGCACAATCTCAATTGAAGCCCAAGGGAAAGGAAACTGCATTGGTTATCTCTTCTGGGCCCAAACGGGCGAAGAATAAGAAGAAGAAAGCCAAGAAGCATAGTGGCGAGCTTGGAGCTCAGGGTGGTGTCAATAAAGGAAAAGGGAAAGCTCTTGTGAATCACAAGCGTAAAAGGCCACAAAAGACTGACAGATGCCTACACTGCGGTGAGCTGGACCACTGGAGAAGGAACTGTCCGAACATGGGGCCGGGCGCACAAGGTATGAAACTTTATGTTCATGAAACTTATTGTTCTATGACCGTCTTCTCAACATCTTGGATTCTTGATTCTGGAGCAAGTGCTCACATTTGTTGTATGAATCAGGATCTGGTGCGAGAAAAGAAGTTGGACAGTGATGAGGTGATGATAAAAGTAGGCAGCGGGCATAGCGTCGCAGCTATTGGAATTGGATCTACCTCATTGCTTTTAAATTCTGGACATATACTATTTCTGGATAATGTTTTAGTTTTGCCAAATGGCCTTAAAAATATTATTTCTATTCCTGTTTTAGTTAAACTTGGTTATACTTTTCCGTTTTATTGATGAACGATGCAACATTTATTATGATAATAAATTAGTAGGCTTTACTTCTTTAATAAATGGATTGTATTACCTTAATGTCTAGAATGAGTGTTCTGTGAATACTATACAAAGAAAACGTAGTAGGCTTAGAATAAACCAAAGATTGATTTGGCATCTTAGACTAGGCCATGCCGGCGAACATAAAATTCGCAAAATGGAGAAAGATGGACTAATTGGCCCATTGGGATTGGATCCCTATCCTACTTGTGAATCTTGTCTCAAAGGCAAGATGGCTAGATCCCCCTTCACAGGGACTTTTGAAAGAGCCTCACAAATCTTAGGCTTACTGCATACTGATGTTTGTGGTCCATTTGGAGAAATGACACGAGGAGGTTTCCTTTACTTCATCACCTTCACTGATGACCATTCAAGATATGGTCTAGTGTACATGATGAGGCACAAGTCTGAATCCATTGAAAAGTTCAAGGAATTCAAGGCTTTAGTGGAAAATCAAACTAGTCAACATATAAAAACCCTTCGATTGGATCGAGGAGGAGAATATATGAGCGACGCGTTTGATGTATACCTCAGAGAGAATGGTATAATATTATAGCTCACACCTCCAGCGACACCACAGTTAAATGGAGTAGCTGAGCTAAGGAATCGAACTTTGTTGGACATGGTTCGTGTTAAGAGGTGTTTTTACGTGTTTTTAAGACCGTAATTCTTATGATTTGGATTCACTTATTGCTTAAATCATGTCACATTTGCATTTAATAGGTGTGTTAAGTGAATACAGGTAATAAATGAGAATACATGAAGAAAAGGGAAGAAAAAAGATGTACAAAACAAGTTCAAGCATGTTTTTCAACACCTAGGCGGTTTTTGCATCTCCTACCACATTCGAGCGATAATTCCGTACATTTTGAGACCGACTTAGACAAAGTTTCCTTCTACAAAGTTTTAGATGAATGTCTTAGCTTCAAATGGGAACTTGAAACATCCAAATCGGAGGTCTATAGAGATAATTGTGAAGGAAATACGATTGCTGCGCCGAACAGAGAAGTACATGTGCCAGGATACGCCCCAGCGCCCTCCTAGTCATTGCCTAGGCATGGATAGTCCGAATGTTACTCCTTTTTCAGCCTAAATTCCAGCATTATATGATGGGTAAGAATCACTTTTGGCCATAATTCAGCACATGTGTTGAGGGGTTGTCATAAGTGTGTTTCTTGGTAGATTTACTTTATGGGCGCCAAATCAGAAACAACCTCCATGTTGAAACGTAATTTACGTATACTTAGAGACCGAATTGGACACAATTGCCTTCTGAAAAGTTGTAGATCTATGTTGTATCTGAACATGGGGACTTGAATCATCCAATTTGGAGATCTGTGGAGAAGTGTATGAGGAAAATACGAAGACTGCGCTGGAAAACAAGAAAATGGCAGCATGCATGTGTTTTGTTGAAGTTTTCACATGGTTATGCTTGGTGGAATTCTTAATGGCTGAAAGTTCAACATTTTTTAGCTGGTTGGAATCTTAAAAGCCAAACTTTAAGCATCACCTTAGGTGGAATTCTCATTGGGGAACTTTAATGGGAATTCTTAATGCATACTTTAGTGGAATTTTTGGCTATAAAAGGAGGGGGAACCCATACTCTTCATCATTCACTATCAATTTCAGATTCTTGGAAGAGAGGAGGGCAGCCCCTAATCTGATTTCTCCACCGTTCATCACCATTCTTCATCATTCTAAGAGGAGAAAGCTAGGAATTGAAGCTCCAATCAAGGGGCCATCATCTATCACATTAGAGGGAGTTTTTATAGCCTTTTCATTTCATTCATGTCTATGAACATGTGTATTTATTCATTATTGTTTTTCATAATAACTATCATGAACTAAATTCATAAGACTAAGGCCATGTAAGGTCAAATTGTGATATATGCTTATAATAGATGATTGTAGAGGTTATACTTATATTGTTATGTGATGTGAATTTGTGTTTTTACCTATCTTGCATATACTTGATCACTATATGTTAGAATCTTATGCCTAGGTTGATATTTCGGGAGAAAATTAACTTAGGGTGCAAGAAATTCACATCATGACCCGCAACTAATGAGGAATTACCCTAGACATAGGTAAAGATTCCCGGGTGAAGTTGTTCGATTCTAATCGAGTGAACTCTAGTACGTTAATGCATGTTTAGTGGTTAGATTTCCGGATAGGAATATTTGGGAAATCACGATCTAAGCATAGGAGTTTATACGCGAGACATAGGTTATTCTCTACCCTCGGAGCTCTCACCATAACAATATAAGTGTAATCATTCAACAAGAACCTTTATAAGTATATTTGATCAATTTGAACCTAGCATGTGCCTTAGTCTCCCTTTATAATTGGTTTTAAACCACTTGCTCATCTTTGTTCTTGTTCTTTACAAATTTTATTTGAATTTATTCTTACTTTGTTTATTCACTTCATTACAAATCTTAAACTAGAATTCAAGTCTCCGTGGTTCGACAACCCGGACTTTTCGTCCACACTTATTACTACACACGACTAGTACACTTGCTACAATAGCACGTTAGCTTTTAGCGTGTCAAGTTTTTGGCGCCGTTTCCGGGGACTTGTTCATTTTAGTTTTTGATTTTTCGTTTAAATTTTCATAATTCTTAGTTCTTCGTTTATTTCTAACCTTTCTTTTATTTTCTTATTCTAATTTTGTTTTTTGTGTTTAATTGTTAGGTGTAATTTGTGGTGCATGACCCGCTCTTCTAACGAGCCTCTATACAATTTTGAGCCGGAGATAGAGCGTGTTCTTCGATCTAGTAGACGCATTCGAGAAATGGCCGACAATCTAAATCCAAATGGGACTTTTCCCGACATAAATCTCCCAGAAAACAGAGAATGGTTGCAAAATCTATTCCAAGCTATGCAACCGGCACCTCCTCAAAGACTTCCATCGGTCCGGGAAAGTCTACCTCCAAGGGTCCACACTATACCGGGGCCCGTAGTCTTTCCAAATTTCTTTGCACCAAATTATCACATTCCGTCACACATCTTTAGCATGGTGCAAAGCGAACCCTTCTATGGAGAGCCCCATGAATCACCTCATGAGCATTTGGAGACTTTAGACGATACTCTCATGACTACCCAATTTCATCCACGGGATCTCGATGCAATTCATCTAAGAGTCTTCCACTTCTCATTAAAGGAAAGGGCGACCATGTGGTACAATTCTCTACCACCCCAATCCATCACAACATGGGGACAATTGGTCGATGCCTTTTTGAGCAAATTCTTTTCACCCTCCAAAATCAATGAGCTAAGGAGCAACATTAAGGAGTTTAAGCAGGGGAATCATGAGTCCTTAGCCAAGGCATGGGCTAGATATAAAAACATGCTCCGAAAATGTCCGGATCACAACCTAAGATTGAGCGAGCAAGTATTACGATTCCATGATGGAGTCCGTTCGCGCATCCGAAATAGGCTCAATGCCGGCGCCGGCGGTGATCTCCTTGGGCTCGATTGCCAAAGTGTGTGGGACAAGATTGAGCAATTAGCCCGAGAAGATGAACTCTATCCCGATGATGAAGAAATCACACCCACTAAAAAGATTGCTTGTGTTCAAGAGTTGGGCGAAGAAGTTGCTTTGGAAACAATGGTTGGCAATGTAAACTATGTTGGAAATGCCAATCGACCTCAATTGAACTTCCATGTGCCCGAAAATTTTCCAAGGAGGCCCAATCCGGCACAAAATGCCCATCCCGGTGTCTATCAAGCACCAAGGCCCCCATTCAACAATAACCAAGCTCAAAGGCAAGGTAATTCTTATATACAAAGGCAAATAAGACCTCTTACAACCGAAGAGCGTCTCGATGAACAAATAAAGAAATCGGATTCAGCAATCAACGAACTCCGTACTATGATGAAGGATATAATGATGGACATGAAGGATTTAAAGACACAAATGGGTCAAATGGCAAAGGCGATCAGCGAGAGAGCCCCGGGAACTTTACCAAGTGACACAGAAAAAAACCCGAAGGAGCAATGCCACGCCATCACCTTAAGAAGTGGCAAACAGATAGTCAATGATGTTGTTCGCATTTCCGCGCCCGAGCGCCCCGATGAGAACGCCCAGGCGCCAGAATCAACCCACAGTGAACGAATGCTTCGCAATTGCTCGGCTGAGCGTCCCGATGATCACGCTCAGGCGCCCGAGACCCAGCGCCCTGGCGCCGATTGTCGCGCCCAGGCGCCACCTCCTGAACCCTCCACAGCAGGCTCTTCAACTCCAACGCATCCTCCTATCGAGGTCCGTCTGCCATTTCCTAATGCACATAGAAAGAAAAAAAAGGAGATGGATCCAAGTTTCCTTCGAATCTTAGCAATTCTTCGTGAGGTTAGGATTAATATTCCTTTTATAGACGCAATTTTACAAATGCCAAATTACGTGAAATTTTTCAAGGATATTTTATCGAACAAACAAAAGTGGGAGGAAAACGAAACGGTGTGCCTAACCGAGGAATGCTCCGCCGTATTGCTTAATAAATTACCAATGAAACTTGAAGACCCTGGGAGTCTCACTATTCCTTGCACGATTGGGCCATTATCCTTCGAAAAAGTTTTGTGCGACTCGGGAGCTAGCATCAACCTCCTCCCGTACTCTCTTTTCAAAAAGTTGGGCCTTGGTAACCCAAAGCCGACTTCAATGAGCCTCCAACTTGCCGATAGATCAATTAAGAGACCACGGGGAATAATCGAAGATGTAATCGTTCAAGTTGACAAATTCTACTTCCCGGTTGACTTTGTGGTTCTTGATATGGAGGAAGATGTTGAGGTACCCCTGATCCTAGGAAGACCATTCCTAGCCACTGGTAAGGCGGTAATCGATATTGCCAATGGTAAGCTAACCTTAAATGTGGGAGATGAAAAGGTCACCTTTGATGTTTTTAAAGTGCTTAAACACCCATGTGATCCTGACTCATGTCTACGCATCGATGTATTTGATATGTTGATTGATGAGACTTTTCAGGCACAAATGGTAGACGACCCATTGGAGACATGTCTTTCCAAATCTATGGATGTCGATTCAGCGAGTGAAGAACAATTGGAAACCATGTTTAGCATAGAGAAGCCACCTTTTACCACGTCATTGGAGCTAAAATATTAGAAAGATCACTCTTGGCTCCTCCTCGCCCTTCTATCGAAGAGGCCCCTATCCTTGAGCTTAAACCATTACCATTACATTTGAAATATGTATTTTTAAATGATAATGAGACTCTACCTTTAATTATCTCATCTTCTTTGACAGGAGAACAGGAGGAGCGACTCATGAGAGTATTGAAGGCCAACAAAAAGGCCTTCGGGTGGAAAATTGCGGATATAAAAGGCATAAGTCCAGCGGTGTGCATGCACAAAATACTCATGGAGGAGTCCGCAAAACCTACACGCTAACCACAAAGACGGTCAAATCCACAAATACAAGAGGTGGTAAAGAAAGAGGTTATAAAACTACTCGATGTAGGTATAATCTATCCTATCTCTGATAGTGCATGGGTAAGCCCGACTCAAGTAGTACCCAAGAAGGGCGGAATAACTGTGATAGAAAATGCGAACAATGAATTAATCCCTACTCGAATGCTTACCGGGTGGCGTGTGTGTATAGATTATCGCAAGTTAAATGATGCCACTCGTAAGGACCATTTCCCCCTCCCATTCATTGACCAAATGCTTGAAAGGTTAGCCGGACATGATTTTATTGTTTTCTAGATGGGTATTCCGGCTATAACCAAATTGCCATAGCCCCCGAGGACCAAGAGAAAACAACTTTCACTTGTCCCTATGGCACGTTTGCTTATAGGCGGATGCCGTTTGGATTATGCAATGCCCCGGCCACATTTCAACGATGTATGATGGCGATCTTTCATGACATGGTTGAAAAATTCCTTGAGATTTTTATGGATGATTTTTCTGTTTTTGGAACCTCATTTAACACGTGTCTTGATCATTTGGACCGTGTTCTAAAACGCTGTGAGGAAACAAATCTTGTTTTGAATTGGGAAAAATGTCATTTTATGGTCCGGGAAGGGATTGTGCTAGGTCACAAAATCTCCCAAAAACGGATTGAAGTGGACCAAGCCAAGATTGAGGTAATAGAAAAGCTTCCTCCACCTACATCGGTGAAAGCCGTGAGGAGCTTTCTTGGTCATGCCGGCTTCTATAGGCGATTTATCAAAAACATTTCCAAAATTGCAAAGCCGTTATCTAACTTGCTTGTCAAAGATGCACCATTCAATTTTGATTCCCTTTGTTTACAGGCCTTCATGACTCTTAAGGAGCTATTGATATCCGCTCTCATCATGGCACCTCCCGATTGGAGTTTGCCCTTCGAATTGATGTGTGATGCTAGTGACACCGCGGTGGGTGCGGTCCTTGCCCAAAGGAAGGATAAGGTATTTCAAACCATCTACTATGCTAGTAAGACTTTAAATGATGCACAAATGAATTACGCAACCACGGAAAAAGAATTACTAGCCATAGTATTTGCATTTGACAAGTTCCATGCTTATCTAATTTTGAATAAAGTAATTGTGTACACTGATCACTCCGCATTAAAATACTTGCTTGCCAAAAAGGATGCCAAACCTAGACTCATTAGGTGGATTTTACTTCTTCAAGAATTTGACATAGAAATTAAGGATAAGAAAGGAGTAGAAAATGTTGTTGCCGACCACTTGTCTAGGATAGAGATTCCTAACCCTGAGTGTGTGTTTGATAAACCTATTTGTGAGGAGTTTCCCGATGAGCAATTGTATGCTATACTTCATAATGATGCTCCTTGGTATGCCAATTATGCAAATTGATAAGAGGCATTTTTACGTGTTTTTAAGCCCCTTTGCGTTTATGTCTTAGGTTCATTTATCGCTTGATTCTTGCCACATGTGCGTTTAATTCGTGCATTAAGTGATTTCAGGTCTTAAATGGATACAATCAAAGAACGGGATGAAAAATGACGTAGAAAACAAGTTTAGGCCAAATTTCTATGCACCCCTACGCCCGGGCGCCGTTTCAGCACCACTTTCCACGTTCGAGCGCTTTTTCAGTATGTTTAGAGACCGAATTGGATGAAGTTTCCTTCTACAAAGTTGTAGAACTATGTGTTAGCTTCAAATGAGGACTTGAATCATCCAAATCGGAGTTTTGTGGAGAGAGTTATGAAGGAAATACAATTACTGCGCAAGACAGAGGCAAATACTCCCAACATTCTGATTTGGGCGCCCGAGCGCCGTAAAACCCGCGCCTAGGCGCGCCCACATCCGAGATTTGATTCCTTTCAGCCAAAAGATCATCATTTGATGGGGAAATGGAACATTTAAAGCCAAGAGGTCATCACATATATGGGGGGGATGTCATAAGTATGTTTCTTACTAGATCTACTTTTGGGGAATTTTATACTACTCACTTTAAGAGTAGTGGAGGGGACACTAGGGGGGACATACACATGAGGGGCTGATTGGTGGTGGTCTTCTTAAGGATTTGAGGGAGCAATTGACCGAAATCATCAAGAGGAGGAGGGAGAGAGAGGCATTGGATCCATCACTTTTCACTCATCATCATTCATCACCATATTTCTTCATCACTTTTGGAGGGGAACAAAGAGGGAGGAGCTAAGGATTGAAGATCAAGAGCAAAGATCCATCATCAATCAATCGAGGGAGTTTTAATTAATTGCATTTACATGTTTATTTCCATGAGTATGTATATGTTTGTATTAGATTTTCTTAAGGCTTTGATGAGAGGCTAATATTGTAGAACTAAGGCCATGTGAAGGCCAAATTTATGAATCAATATATGTGAAGTTGCTCTTTGTATTAATTCTCCTATTGCTTTGTGTGTTAATTCTATGCTTTTATTCCAATCATGTGTTTGATCACCATATGCTTGCTATCTTGCCTAATCTAGTTGTTCGAGAGAAAATAGATTAGGGTGCAAAAGAATTAACACATCATCCGAAACAAATGAGGGATTGCCCTAGAAATAGGTAAAGATTCCGGGTGTTGTTAGCCGGATTCGTTCGGGGAAGCTCTAGAACGTTAATGCGTGATTTTTGATTAGATTCTCGGATAGACATATTTAGAGAACCGTCAATTAATCATAGGATTATTATGTGCCGAGACATCGGGTAATAGTTAATTTAGGAGTTTCCACCAAAGCAATAGGAGTCTAATAATTCGAAGAGTAGTTCATATATATTGACGAGTAGATTTGGTTGTAGCATGTGCCTTAGTCATTTTATCATACGTGAGATTTAATTCATAGCTTGTTCCCTCCTTTGATCTTTCGTTTACTTAATTGTTTTCCTCTTACTTTACTTTAATTGTCTTTACTTTCATTAAAATCATAAACTAGAATTCAAGTCCCGTGGTTCGACAACCCGGACTTTTAGTCCACTTATTACTACCACGACTAGTACACTTGCTATCAAAGCACGTTAAGTTTTAGCGTGTCAAGTTTTTGGCGCCGTTGCCGGGGACTTGTTTATTTTAGTTTACATTTTTAATAATTCTTAGTTTTCGTTCATTTCTTGATTTTCTTTTATTTTCGTGATTAGTCTAATTTTGTTCTTGTATTTAATTGTTAGGTTCTTGAGGTGCATGACCCGCTCCTCAAGCAAGCCTCTATACGAGTTGGAGCCCGAAATTGAAAGAGTTCTTAGGACTAGTAGGCGAGCAAGAGAAATGGCCAATAATCTCAACCAAAACCCAAATGGAAATTTCCCGGACATGAACTCACCGGAAACTAGGGAGTGGTTACAAGGTGTTCTACAAGCCATGCAAGCGGTACCTCCTCCACAACTCCCGTCGGTTCGGGGTAGCTTACCACCTAGGGTCCATACCATTCCGGAGCCCGTAGTCGTGCCTAATTTCGTCACACCAAACTACCACATTCCGGCTCACATTTTTAATATGGTGCAAGGAGATCCTTTCTATGGAGAACCACACGAATCACCACACGCTCATTGGAAACCATAGATGAGGCTCTTGTGACCATTCAATATCACCCACGTGATCTTGATGCGATTCGTCTAAGAGTCTTCCATTTCTCATTGAAGGATAGGGCGACAACATGGTACAAATCCTTACCTCCACAATCTATTACAACATGGAGTGAGTTGGTCGATGCCTTTTTAAATAAATTCTTTCCACCCTCAAAAATAAATGAGCTACGGAGTAATATAAAAGGGTTTAGGCAAAGGAGCAATGAATCTTTAGCCGAGGCTTGGGCTAGATATAAGGGCATGCTCCGTAAATGTCCCGATCATAATTTTGGGTTGAATGAACAAGTACTCCATTTCTATGATGGGGTTAGGTCACGTATTCGGCATAGACTCAACGCGGGTGCGGGAGGAGATCTCCTTGGGTTAGATTGTCAAAGTGTATGGGACAAAGTCGAACAGTTGGCCCGAGAAGACGAGCTTTACCCCGACGATGAAGAGGCCTCATCCTCTAAAAAGGTTGCTTGTATTGAGGAAGTAGTTGAGGAAGTAGTACTCTTGGAACCGGAGGTTGGCAATGTTAATTATGTGGGGAATCAAAATAAACCTCGGGTGAACTTTCATATACCCGAGAATTTTCCAAAAAGGCCCAACCCCGCACAGAACGCACAACCGGGGATCTATCAAGCTCCACGACAACCCTTCAATAACCCACCCCCGAGGCAAGGCAATTTCAATGGACAAGGTCAAGGTCAAGTGCAAATGCGACCTCCCACAATCGATGAGAAACTGGATGCTCACATGAAAAAGTCCGATACATCTTTCAACGAACTTCGGAATATGATAAAGGATATGTGTATGGAGATGAAGGATTTGCGAACACAAGTAGGGCAACTTTCTAATGCGGTTAATGGTAGAGCCCCGGGGACTCTCCCAAGCGACACAGAAAAGAACCCGAAGGCCCAATGCAATGCCATAGCCTTGAGAAGTGGCAAACAATTGGAAAATGACACTGCCAGTACATCCGCGCCCGAGCGCCCAGATATGCGCGCCCAGGCGCCAGAAGATCCGCGCCCAGGCGCCAGAAGATCCGCGCCTAGGCGCCGATACACGCGCCCAGGCGCCGCCCACTGTTTTTGTGCCAGCAGATCCGCGCCTAGGCGCCAATACACGCGCCCAGGCGCCAACCACAAACCTGCCAGATGCAAACTCTCTGCATCCCGCGCCCGAGCGCCCAGATATGCGCGCCCAGGCGCCAGAAGATCCGCGCCTAGGCGCCGATACACGCGCCCAGGCGCCGCCCACTGCTTCGGTAGGTTTTCATCCGTCTAATCCAACGCTTTCTCCCCCTATCGAAGTTCGTCTCCCCTTCCCAAATGCTCACAAAAAGAAGAAAAAGGAGATGGATCCGAGCTTTCTTCGAATTTTGGCAATCCTTCGGGAAGTGAGAATTAATATTCCGTTTATTGACGCCATCCTCCAAATGCCGAATTATGTGAAGTTCTTCAAGGACATACTCTCCAACAAGCAGAAGTGGGAAGAGAATGAGACGGTGTGCCTCACGGAAGAATGCTCCGCCGTATTACTCAATAAATTGCCAACTAAGCTCCAAGATCCCGGGAGTCTCACAATCCCATGCACAATTGGATCCATATCATTCAAGAAGGTGTTATGTGACTCGGGGGCCAGCATCAATCTTCTTCCATACTCACTGTTTAAAAAGCTAGGCCTGGGAAATCCCAAGCCGACCTCAATGAGCCTTCAACTAGCCGACCGATCGATCAAGAGGCCCAAGGGGATAATCGAAGACGTTATTGTCCAAGTCGACAAGTTTTATTTTCCCGTTGATTTCGTAGTACTCGACATGGAAGAGGATGTGGAAGTACCATTAATCCTAGGGAGACCATTCCTAGCCACGGGTAAGGCGGTAATTGACATTGCTAATGGTAAGCTTACCTTGAATGTGGGCGATGACAAAGTTACCTTTGATGTTTACAAAGTCCTTAAACATCCTTTTGATCATGACTCGTGTTATCGAATTGATACATTTGACAATTGATTGTTGAGTATTTACAGGACAATACAATTGAAAATTCTCTCGAACAGAGTCTTATGAAATCCATGCAAGTGGACTCGGAGAAAGATGATCTAGTGGAAAAGGTTCTAAGCTTAGAGTACAAATCTTCCTCTCATTCGGGAGGATTCATCAAAGTTGATAGATCATTGTCAGGATCACCTCGCCCATCTATTGAAGAACCCCCTCTCTCGAACTCAAACCCCTCCCCTCCCACCTTAAATATGTGTACTTGAACGATGACGAGACACTCCCATTGATCATTTCCTCATCTCTTTCAGGATCACAAGAAGAGCAATTAATGACGGTGTTGAGATCTCACAAACGGGCTTTTGGGTGGAAACTTGCGGACATCAAAGGCATTAGTCCAGCGATATGTATGCACAAAATACTTATGGAGGACTCCACCAAGCCTACACGCCAACCCCAAAGGAGATCAAACCCACAAATCCAAGAGGTAGTCAAGAAGGAAGTGATTAAACTGCTCGACTCAGGTATAATCTATCCTATTTCTGATAGTGCGTGGGTGAGCCCTACCCAAGTGGTGCCTAAGAAGGGGGAATAACGGTAATTGAGAATGCGAATAATGAGCTTATCCCAACTCGTATAATTAGTGGGTGGCGTGTATGTATAGATTACCGTAAGTTGAATGATGCCACACGTAAGGATCATTTCCCCTCCCCTTTATTGACCAAATGCTTGAACGATTAGCCGGGCATGATTTCTATTGTTTTCTAGATGGTTACTCCGGCTATAATCAAATTGCCATAGATCCTGAGGACCAAGAGAAAACCACTTTCACTTGTCCTTATGGCACATTTGCTTATAGAAGGATGCCATTTGGCTTGTGTAATGCCCCGGCCACTTTTCAAAGATGCATGATGGCTATTTTTCATGATATGGTTGAAGATTTCCTTGAAATTTTTTATGGATGACTTTTCTGTTTTCGGAACAACTTTTGATATTTGTCTTGCTCATCTAAATGTTGTGCTTAAACGTTGTGAAGAAACCAACCTTGTTTTGAATTGGGAAAAATGCCATTTAATGGTCCGAGAGGGGATTGTACTTGGCCACAAGATCTCTCAAAAAGGGATCGAAGTGGACCAAGCCAAGATTGAGGTCATTGAAAAACTTCCCCCACCCACATCGGTAAAAGCTGTTAGGAGTTTTCTCGGGCATGCTGGTTTCTATAGGCGATTCATCTTGAATTTCTCTAAAATTGCGAAACCGTTGTCTAATTTGCTTGTTAAAGATGCACCTTTTGATTTCAATTCTTCTTGTATGCAGGCCTTTCTTGATTTGAAGGAACGCTAGTTTCCGCCCCTATCATGTCATCCCCCGATTGGAGCTTACCATTCGAATTGATGTGTGATGCGAGTGACACCGCGGTTGGAGCGGTCCTTGGCCAAAGGAAGGAAAAGGTATTTCGAACCATTTACTATGCTAGTAAAACTCTTAACGACGCACAATTGAATTATGCCACCACGGAAAAAGAATTACTCGCCATAGTCTTTGCATTCGATAAATTCCACTCTTACCTCGTGCTAAACAAAGTGATAGTTTACACCGATCATTCGGCTTTAAAATATTTGCTTGCCAAGAAAGAAGATGCTAAACCAAGACTCCTTAGGTGGATTTTGTTACTCCAAGAATTTGATTTAGAGATAAAAGACAAGAAAGGCACCGAAAATGTAGTAGCCGACCACCTCTCACGATTAGAGCTAGTGAATGATCCGTTAGATGAGACACCAATTCGTGAGGAATTCCCAGATGAACACCTCCTTGCTATTTCTGAAAAAATTTCACCTTGGTATGCTAACTTTGCCAATTACATTGTCACGGGCCGTCTTCCCCCGGATATCACTTTTCATCAAAAGAAGAAATTTCTATCTGATGTAAAGCAATATCTTGGGACGAACCCTTTTTATTCAAAGTTTGTGCAGATGGTTTAATTCGACGTTGCATACCCGAAACGGACGTGCATGCTATCCTATCTCATTGTCATGATATGGCGGTAGGTGGCCATTTTGGGCCTTCCAAAACGGTAGCTAAGATCCTCCAATCAGGTTTCTTCTGGCCTACTCTTGTTAAAGATGCACATCATTATGTCAAATCTTGTGATCGCTGTCAACGAATGGGGAACATCTCTAAACATCATGAAACGCCCTTAAATAGCATGTTAGAGTGTGAGTTGTTTGATGTATGGGGTGTGGATTTCATGGGCCCTTTCCCCAGTTCTTGTTCAAATAAATATATCCTTGTTGCGGTAGACTATGTCTCCAAATGGGTGGAAGCCGTGGCCTTGCCTACTAATGATGCTCGGGTTGTCACTCGTTTTCTGAAGAAAATATTTTTACTCGATTTGGAACTCCCCGAGCCATCATTAGTGACGGGGGCACCCACTTCTGCAACAGGCAGTTTGAACTTTTATTGACCAAGTACGGGGTGAAGCATAAAATTTCGACCCCATACCACCCACAAACTAGTGGCCAAGTGGAGGTCTCGAATAGGGAGATTAAGCGTATTTTAGAAAAAACGGTCAATGCATCAAGAAAGGATTGGTCCCTTAAATTGGATGATGCTCTTTGGGCTTATCGGACCGCCTATAAAACCCCAATTGGCATGTCCCCGTATCGTCTTGTTTTTGGTAAAACATGTCACTTGCCCGTTGAACTCGAGCATCGTGCTTATTGGGCCATTAAGTTTCTAAATTTTGACTCTCAAAGTGTAGGTACACAACGTTTGCTACAACTCAACGAACTCGAAGAATGGCGTCATCTTGCCTATGAGAACGCAAAACTCTATAAGGAGCGGACCAAAATGTGGCATGACAAACATATTCTCCCCCGGGAATTCCACAAGGGAGAGGGGGTTGCTATACAACTCTCGACTCCGACTCTTCCCCGGGAAGCTTAAGTCTCGATGGTCGGGACCATTTTTGATTTCCCAGGTCTATCCATCCGGCGCCGTCGAACTTACAACAGATAAAGGACATACTTTCTTGGTCAACGCTCAACGTCTAAAACCTTACTTAGGGATGGATGGGCCAAGAGACAAAGAGTCCTTCATCCTCGCGGACCCTTCGTGATTCTTCGCTTTCAGTCGAGCTAATGACTCTAAACTAGCGCTTCTTGGGAGGCAACCCATGTTTCTTTCCGTTTCCTTTTCTTTTTCCCTTATTATTGTTTGTTGCTTTATTTCTAACCTTACATCTTTGTTAGTTTGTGTTTTAAGTGTTTTGTCTCTTCCCTTTTGAAACAGGAAATGAAATTCGTTACAAAACTATTCAGAATCCCGCGCCAAGCGCCGAGAAATCAGGCGCCTAGGCGCCCGACTCTGAAACGGGCGCCCAAGCGCCGAGAAATCAGGCGCCTAGGCGCCCGACTCTGAAACGGGCGCCCAAGCGCCGAGAAATCAGGCGCCTAGGCGCCCGACTCTGAAAGGGGCGCCAGGCGCGAGAAACGCCCGCCTAGGCGCCCGCATTACAACCAAAGACTCGAGGTAAGTTGTATCGCGCGCCTAGGCGCCCAAACACGCGCGCCTAGGCGCCCGATTCTGAATCTAACAAATAATGGGTAAAAAAAGGTCAAAATTCCCCAAAATCTTCACAACTCCTCTCCCACTCGAATTCCGGCGATTTCCTCAACATTTCGGCCATTTCCACCGGATTTCACCGCCACTTCCATCAACATCATTCGTTGCACAAGAGGCTCGTCTTTCACATCGACTCGGTGCGAAAATTTTGGGGATAAAAGGTGAGTTTTGGCTTTACCCTCCTTCCATTTCGATTCATAGCGACGCGTAGGTGCCTTGTGTTATATATTGAGGATTAATTGGGGCATTGGCCGATTGTTGATTGAATTTTTAGTTGTTATTGCATTTGAGAGCTTGAAATTGAAAGTGTGGGTTGTAATCAAAAAATTGGGGGTTGATGTTGTTGAATTGGATGGTCTATTGTTGCTAAATCGTGGGTTATTATCAATTTGTGGGTTGAAATGAATTTGTGGATTGTTGCCAAGTGTGGGTTGCTCTGATTTTGGTGTGTGTGGGCGTTGAAGATTGTTGTATTTGGTTGGTTGCATTGGGTCGATTTGAGTAGTTAAGAAGTTGATAATTGTTGTTGCAAATGACGAGAACTACCAACAGGCCGTCAAAGGGTAAGAAAAAAGTGGGTGAGGGTTCCTCTAATGAGCCCGAGAATCCCGATAGTACCGTTTTGAAAACCCTCAAGTCCAAATTATGTGTCAGAGTTTGAGCACCCCCGCACCCTTATTAAGGAGCACTATTTAACCACCCGGGGACAGCCCTCTGTGCACGAATTGATACAATTTCATCGCTTACAGTTTTTTTGTCAAAAGCCCGAGGCCATTCATCTTCCTTGGGTTCTGGAATTCTTCAGCTCCGGGGTTTATGATGAGATTGAGACACGAGGATGGCTGGGGACTACCCTTTTGGTCCGGGGCAAACATGTCAATTATGAGTTGAGACAGATTAGGGAGAGCATAGGCACCCGACCCCTCAGACATGCGAGTTCACCGCTCTTTACAATTCAGGGCGCCTCCGAGTTAGCCTGTCGGATATTTTGCAGGTTATTGGCCGAGAGGGGTGGGAATGGGTACCGGAGAAGCTCATGTCCCCGTAGGGCTCTATTACCCGAGGCTGCTTTCTGGCTCGACTCATCAGATTCAATTTAATGCCGAGTACCAATCGATCAGAGGCAAACAAGGAACGGGCCACCCTCATCTACGCTATTATGTCCAAGAAAGCTGTGGACTTTGCCCGGGTAATCCACAAGTCTTTGACGGACCACTTTAGAAAGTTGAAGAATGAGTTAGGGCCATTGATTAACAAAGAATTGGCTAAGCAAAAGGGAGAAGGTCCCACTCGGAAGATTCCCATCATTCTCCCGTCACTGATCACAGCTTTATGCAAGGCGGCTAAGGTTCCCACATTTCCTTCAAAGAGCCTGGTAGGTGACGACTCCCAGGCTCCTCCACCACCAGCTACTTCAAAGAGGCCTCGCCCATCTTCATCCCAGTCTACTAGCTCCCCACAGTTTCCACCTATGGATGCCGCCGCCATTAGACAATTAAAGGATGAATTGAGGGAGGAGTTGCGAGATGAGATGAGGGTGGTCATGTCCGACACTTGTGCTTATTTCCGTCAGCTTTTTGTAGAGCATGATGCGTTTGTCGGTTGGGGGCCGTTTGATTATTCTGCTCCTCCACCTTACCCGCACCCCCCGCCTCAGCAGCCCGCAGATATGCACGAGTCAGGTGCTCTCGTTCCTGACGGAGGTGATGATGAGGCTCATAATGATGAGGGTAGCCCGTTGATTGATTTGGATGATCTAGGCGGCGAGGATGAGGATTACATTGACCGTTTTGGCACCACCGATTAGGCTTATCTTGTTTTATTTCCATGCATGTTTCTTTTTATTTTTTTTTTTGGATATCGTTTGTTGGGATGTTTGATATTTTATGTTTGATGTTTGGATGCTTGATGTTTTCCTTCCATGCATGTTTCTCATTTTTTTGTTTATCTCGTTCTGTTTTATTCTATTCTATCCAATGTTTGATGCTCTGTATGTCTAGCATTTGTTTACCTATGTAGTGATCGACACAGTGATTGCCATCCGTGGACTTGATTGCCTTAAGTGGACTCGGGTTTGCTTTTCAGCTTCCCTATGGTGACGTGTACTTTGCCCTTTTCTTTTTCAAACATTGGGGACAATGTTCATGATAAGTGTGGGGGGTATACTAGATCCATTATAGTCATGTTGATTCATGTTTTACATATTTCGGTCCAAGTTTGGTCAAGTTTGGGGGGTGCTGTACCTCTACATGTGAAATGTGTGCAATTTTAATTTATTTTTTTGGATAGAATTTCAACCCTTCACTTGAGGCATTGAGCATGGTTAATTTGAATACATGGTATGTTTTCTCTATCAATTTGGTTTTTAATGGCTATACACATCGTTCCTTGCTTATGGGATCCTAACTAGACTAGATTAACCTTAAGATGATTCACATATGCACCTAAATCGAAGGTAGAGGAGTTGAGTGGGCAATCATTTTGAAACACTTAAAGGCTTGATCCCGGAAATATCAACTTAGAATTTTCACATGTGTTATGAGTTGAGAACGTTAACTTCGTGTGCTTAATAATAATAAAAAGAGGTTGAACATTGGTATGACTGAAAAAAAAGTCAGGCTTAATAGATACTGGGGGCGAAGAGCACCATGCCTAGAATACTGTACTATTTTGCTAATTTGAGCTAAGCTCAAGCCAATGTAAGTGTTAAGTGAATAAGGACCTAGTTTGATTTTGTGGCCTTTGACACTCGAGTGATTAAGCCCTTAGGAATGTCTCCACATTTGATACCCTAAAGCCATCTGGTTTAGGAGTTATTGGCCTAAAACTCGTTACACGGGTGTCATAGAAAGCCTAAGAGGATCAAACATTGCACATGGTCTAGCCTCTAATGTTTCGAGTTGAAAGTGCATAAGATAAATCCGAAAGTGGAATGAAGTGATAAATTTTTAAGTGGCTATGAAGTTGTATTCAATTCTCGTACCATGTGAATAATCAAAAGTTGATAAATATGGGGTTAATGTTTGAAAAGTGGTAAGAATGCCACTTGACTATAATACTTGAGATTTATTACACTACACCCTTAGGATGATCTTTTCAATGTTAAGGCGTAACATGAGCAAATGTGTGATGTGTATATATTTGTAATATGAGCTTAAACAGATGAATTCATACCATTGTGTGCTATTAATCATTGTAATTTACGTTGAGTGATCGGGTTGAAAATCTTTCGATTTTGTGGGTATATCGTCTGCAAACCCTCACGAGACTATAACTCGTCCCTTGAGGTAACTCAAAGGTTCAAAGGCTTGTTGCATTCGCTAAATGCAACCGTTTACTCCACGAAAGTGAGTTAGGTAGTTTTCTTTTTGTTTCTCTCTTTGATTGATGATGTTTCCTTATCTTAGAACTCTTATTGCTCGAGGACGAGCAATTGATAAGTGTGGGGGTGTTGATAAGAGGCATTTTTACGTGTTTTTAAGCCCCTTTGCGTTTATGTCTTAGGTTCATTTATCGCTTGATTCTTGCCACATGTGCGTTTAATTCGTGCATTAAGTGATTTCAGGTCTTAAATGGATACAATCAAAGAACGGGATGAAAAATGACGTATAAAACAAGTTTAGGCCAAATTTCTATGCACCCCTACGCCCGGGCGCCGTTTCAGCACCACTTTCCACGTTCGAGCGCTTTTTCAGTATGTTTAGAGACCGAATTGGATGAAGTTCCCTTCTACAAAGTTGTAGAACTATGTGTTAGCTTCAAATGAGGACTTGAATCATCCAAATCGGAGTTTTGTGGAGAGAGTTATGAAGGAAATACAATTACTGCGCAAGACAGAGGCAAATACTCCCAACATTCTGATTTGGGCGCCCGAGCGCCGTAAAACCCGCGCCTAGGCGCGCCCACATCCGAGATTTGATTCCTTTCAGCCAAAAGATCATCATTTGATGGGGGAATGGAACATTTAAAGCCAAGAGGTCATCACATGTATGGGGGGGATGTCATAAGTATGTTTCTTACTTGATCTACTTTTGGGGAATTTTATACTACTCACTTTAAGAGTAGTGGAGGGGACACTAGGGGGGACATACACATGAGGGGCTGATTGGTGGTGGTCTTCTTAAGAATTTGAGGGAGCAATTGACCGAAATCATCAAGAGGAGGAGGGAGAGAGAGGCATTGGATCCATCACTTTTCACTCATCATCATTCATCACCATATTTCTTCATCACTTTTGGAGGGGAACAAAGAGGGAGGAGCTAAGGATTGAAGATCAAGAGCAAAGATCCATCATCAATCAATTGAGGGAGTTTTAATTAATTGCATTTACATGTTTATTTCCATGAGTATGTATATGTTTGTATTAGATTTTCTTAAGGCTTTGATGAGAGGCTAATATTGTAGAACTAAGGCCATGTGAAGGCCAAATTTATGAATCAATATATGTGAAGTTGCTCTTTGTATTAATTCTCCTATTGCTTTGTGTGTTAATTCTATGCTTTTATTCCAATCATGTGTTTGATCACCATATGCTTGCTATCTTGCCTAATCTAGTTGTTCGAGAGAAAATAGATTAGGGTGCAAAAGAATTAACACATCATCCGAAACAAATGAGGGATTGCCCTAGAAATAGGTAAAGATTCCGGGTGTTGTTAGCCGGATTCGTTCGGGGAAGCTCTAGAACGTTAATGCGTGATTTTTGATTAGATTCTCGGATAGACATATTTAGAGAACCGTCAATTAATCATAGGATTATTATGTGCCGAGACATCGGGTAATAGTTAATTTAGGAGTTTCCACCAAAGCAATAGGAGTCTAATAATTCGAAGAGTAGTTCATATATATTGACGAGTAGATTTGGTTGTAGCATGTGCCTTAGTCATTTTATCATACGTGAGATTTAATTCATAGCTTGTTCCCTCCTTTGATCTTTCGTTTACTTAATTGTTTTCCTCTTACTTTACTTTAATTGTCTTTACTTTCATTAAAATCATAAACTAGAATTCAAGTCCCCGTGGTTCGACAACCCGGACTTTTAGTCCACTTTATTACTACCACGACTAGTACACTTGCTATCAAAGCACGTTAAGTTTTAGCGTGTCACAAATTATCTTGTCACGGGAGTTCTTCCTCCGGATATCACTTATCATCAAAAGAAGAAATTCTTATTTGATGTGAAGCGATATTTGTGGGACGAACCATATCTATTTAAGATTTGTGCAGATGGCCTCATTCGACGATGTATCCCCGAGGAGGAAATAGCAACAATTCTCGCCCATTGTCATGATATGTCGGTAGGTGGTCACTTTGGACCCTCCAAAACAGTGGCTAAAGTGCTTCAATCAGGTTTCTTTTGGTCTACTCTTTCTAAAGATGCATTCTTGTATGTTCAATCTTGTGATAGGTGTCAACGAACAGGTAACATCTCTAAAAGACACGAAATGCCATTGAATAACATGCTTGAATGTGAACTATTTGATGTATGGGGTATTGATTTTATGGGACCCTTCCCTAGTTCTTGTTCCAATAAGTATATTCTTGTTGCGGTCGACTATGTCTCCAAATGGGTCAAAGTTGAGGCTTTACCAACTAATGATGCTCGGGTGGTTACTTGATTTTTAAAAAAAAGGATTTTCACTCGTTTTGGAACTCCTAGAGCAATCGTTAGTGACGGAGGCACCCATTTTTGTAACAAACAATTTGAGCACTTACTGAACAAGTACGGGGTACGGCATAAAATCTCAATCCCATATCATCCTCAAACGAGTGGTCAAGTGGAGGTGTCGAATCGGGAGATTAAACGCATTCTTGAAAAAACGGTTAACGCATCTAGAAAAGATTGGTCCCTTAAACTAGATGACGCCTTGTGGGCATATAGAACCGCGTTTAAAACTCCGATGGGCATGTCCCCATATCACCTTGTCTTTGGAAAAGCATGTCACTTACCAGTTGAGCTCGAACATCGCGCTTTTTGGGCTATTAAATTTCTAAATTTTGATTCTCAACTCGTAGGTACCAAGCGATTACTCCAATTACACGAACTTGAGGAATGGCGCCATCAAGCGTATGAGAACACCAAGCTTTACAAGGAGCGAACGAAAACATGGCATGATAAGCGTATTATTCCTCGAGAATTTCATGAAGGAGACAAGGTTTTACTATACAATTCTCGCCTTCGACTTTTTCCCGGGAAGCTCAAGTCAAAATGGTCTGGACCATTTGTTGTATCTCGTGTGTATGCTTCTGGTGCCATTGAACTTATAACGGATAATGGACGAACCTTCATGACAAACGCCCAAAGGTTAAAGCATTACATTGGGATTGACGGGTCGAGGGATAAAGTGACCATTCCCCTCCAGGATCTTTAGCGATTCTTTATCTCAAGTCGAGCTACCGACTCTAAACTAGCGCTTTTTGGGAGGCAACCCAAGTTTGTAAGTTTTCTTTTCTTTTTGCTTTCGTTTTTGTTTTGTTTAGTTTGTTTCTTTTTATTGTGTTCAAGCATGCACTTTGGGCATGTATGTTTTTCTTATACTTGATGGTTTAAAAAGTTGAAGTGTTAGATATGATGCACATTTGGACCCCACCTTTAGAGATTCTTATTTTACTCGATAAGAGGAGAAACTTTGTAAGGATGCATTGGAAGCTTAAGGATGTTCTTCAATATCCTTGGTTGTAGGTGTTCTTTTACCTTTGTGTATGCATGTTGTAACAACATTGGGGACAATGTTGGATTTAAGTTTGGGGGTAGAAGAGTATCTATTTTGAATATTGAAAATGCAATCCTAATTTTTAACTTGAATTTGGGGAAAGTTTGTTTGATATCATGTTTATATGCTTCTTTGTTGAGAAAATCAAGCATGAAAAATTTTTAGTCCTTCCAATTGATGCATTGAAATTGATTGACTTGGAAAAATGGCATGAATTCTTGAAATAATCTGAATTTAATGGAATATATATATCTTTGAAATTGCTCGTGGAGACCTTAGACTAGAATTGATTCTTTAGATGATTCACAATGCACTTAAATCGAAGGTAGAGGAGTTGAGAGGATAACCATCTTGAGACACTTAAGGAATTATTCCCAGAAATATTAACTTAGATTTCTCATAAGGTTATAAATTGAGTAGTAATTTTATATGCTAACAACGAATTGAAAAGGTTGAATTTTGGTATGACCAAAAGTGGTCAGGCTAATACGTACCGGAGGTGAAAATTTTCATGCCTATATACTGTATTATTATGCTAATTTGAGCTATGCTCAAGCCAAAAGAAGTGAATTGTTTAAAAGATCTAGTTTTATTTCGTGGCCTTTGATACTCAAGTGATTAAATCCTTAGGAGTGTCTCTACACTTAATGCCCTAAAACTATCTAGTTTGGGAGTCATTGGTCTAAAACTTGTTACATGGGTGTCATAGAAAGCCTAATGGAATAAAACATTGCACATGATCTAGCCTTAATGAAGTTTAATGGAAATTCCATATGAATTGAATGTTGAATATTTGAGATAATGAAATTTAAATGGCTATGAGATTTTCTATAATTCTTGTGCCTTGTGTTTGATCAAAAGTTGATAGATATGGGATTAATGTCCAAAATTTGGTAAGGATGCCTCTCGACTATAATACCCTAGATTTATTTTTCACTATACCATAGGGAGTCGTTTCAAGTATTGGTGTCACATGAGCAAAAGTAGTTGATATGTATATATATATTTGTGAACTTTAAAAGGTTGATTTTATGCCATTCATTCTTGTTGATCATATTGAGATGTGTTGATTCGGTTGGGATTGAAAATTTGCTAGATTTTGTGGGTATATCTTATGCAAACCCTCACGAGACTATAACTCGTCCTTTGAGGTAACTCAAAGGTTTAAAGGCTTGTTGCACCCGCTAAGTACAATCTGTTAGGAATTTCATGTTAGATGTTTTGATGATGACAAATAGGACTTCATGTTAGACCCCAAGAAATGTAAAGTATAAAAGCTTTCATAAGAACAAATATGTAAGCGCCTGAAAGCTCGTGTTTTTTCACTAGACTTGTATTTTTATAGAGTTTAGACTAAGAATGTGATACTAAATCACTAGAAGAATTCTGCGTGAGTCTACCAAGTGATGAAGTTGAAGATCAAGCGTCTGAAGAAACAGTAAAGATAAAGATTAGTCTCAAGCGTCCTTCAAACGCTAAACGACTATCCCGGGTTACGAACTCAGCGCTCAAGATTTGTTATGGACCTTAGACCAAGTACTTAACACTAAGTCAATGATAGAATTCTGAGTGAGTCTATCAAAGATAAAGTGAAAGGACAAGCGTCTAAAAGATCGGGCAAAGATTGTGACCTCTTCAAGCGTCTGATTAACAAAGAAGACTACTTTCAAGAAGCCTAAAACTCCAAAGGCTCAAACGCCTAGTTCTCTAAGCGTAACCTGAAGATTCAAACCCAAGTTATCAAAGATGCATGAATCAACGGAAATTATTCCCAAACGGAAATAAAACAAGATGCATCAAAAGTCGGATAAGTGCTATTAAAATATAAGCACAACAACTTATGGGCAAACCATATCTTTGACCTAGACTGTCAGATTTATGAAACCAAGACCATGCCTAACCAATTAAATATACCCAAAGTTAGGATTGTCAGAATTCATGGAATGTTTAGGGAAACGAGACTCCAACCGTGTCCAACGGACAAAATCTCATAACAATCTATAAATAACCTTTTCAGCAAAAGGGACAATAGGGATAGATATAGAAAAACATCTGGACGTAAAAATAAAAAAAAAGAGGGTCCAAAACGTTGCTGAATTGTTTTAAAAAGAGCTTATACACTCCAGAGCCGAAATCTTTTTAAGCTTTCTCAAATACATTCCTAGACAGTCACCCATATCTCAAATCTCTTTTAAGAAGAACCTACACTACCATTGAGATATCTCCAAGTTGTTTGAACTTTCCAAAAACAAACAAACCCGTGACCAAAACCATCAACACCTTTCATCTGAGTGAGAAAGCTGGTTGACTTACAAGCAATATTTTTGTGTAAAAGAAGCTTGTTGAAGTTGATCTCTATTGGAGCTGAAATCTGTGTGACCAAGGAGTTCCGAGATCAAGGGTAACTTGCACCATTTCTGAGTGAAAGAAGCAAGGGGATAGAAGGTCTTTAGTGGAGCTGAAATCTGTGTGACCAAGGAGTTCCGAGATCATATCCAATCTCCCTCTATCTTGTAGAAGTCTCTGTGTGACTCTTCGATAATCATCATAGTGGAAAACCTCCCTGATAAAAGGAGAAGAAGGACGTAGCTGGGATTACATCACCCAGTGAACCTTACAAATATCTTGTGTCATTTACCTCTTTAAGCATTCATTGTTTTACTGCTTTACTATTCATATTGCATACATTCTGATAAAGTTTTAAAACAACTAAGCGACTACTTTCGATTAACAAACCGAACGCTAAGCTATAAAATACTTCCGCTGTGCTAACCCTGATTTAGTGACTAAACTCTACCCTACTTTGGTAAGCGTTGAAATCACCGAGTCTAAGTTAACGTTTCTCAAGCGCCACATCCAGCGCTTAAAGCTTTCCGAGCGTTCAAATACCTCAAAGTGATACGAATTTTTAGAAGTCGAAAAAGACTTCAGGGTCTATTCAACCCCCCCCCCCTTCTAGACCCTTTCGTATACCACTTGGGACCAACAAGTGGTATCAGAGCGGTTGAAGTTGAAACCTAAGCGTTTCCAAGCGTAACTGCTTGTTCAGATCCATTTTTTTATATATAGTCGCTTTAAAATTACTTTAAATTCTTCATGGCATTCTCTAAAGTTCCCAAGTTGACCGAGTCAAATTATGACTCTTGGAAGGTCAAAGCGTTTACTTATTTGTGTTCATGTGATGATGAAATGTGTGATATCATTTCAGATGGGCCAATCAAAATATACAAAGTTATCACCAGAGCGCCCGAAGCCACAGAAGAAACACCTGACGGTTATGTGGAGAAGCCCAAACAAGAATGGTCCACCGATGAGCGTCGACGAGCCAATCTAGACAACGTCGGTCGGAATGCATTATACACAGCCATTGGTGACAATGACAACTTATTCAACAAAGTCAAATCATGCAATACAACTAAAGAAATTTGGGATAAGTTGGCTACTATTTGTGGTGGTTCAGCACAAATAAAGGAAAACAAATTATCAATTGCCAAAGAAAAATTCAACGGCTTCAAGATGCTACCTAATGAGACGCTAGAGCAATTAGACATGAGGTTTACAGCTCTTGTCACTGAACTAACATCTCTGGGTATGGAGCTACAAAATCGAGAAACAGTGGTCAAAATCTTTAGAAGTCTCCCAAGCAGATTCCTGATGAAAACAACTGCAATGAGAGAATCAAACAATCTGGACAGCCTAACTCCAGAAGATGCTTTTTCAGAACTCAAAGCATTTGAGTTTGAGCTGAATTCGGCCAGTGATGCAGTAAGTAATCCAGTGATCGAATCTGGAGCGCTAATGGCATCAATCAAAGGAAAATCTATCAAAGAAAAGGGCTCGGATATAAGTGAGGAAGAAGAACTGGCGCTTCTAAACAGATTCAGGAAATTCCTGAAATATGAAAAGAAGGGAAACAGTCCTAAGCACCCAGGACAAAATTCACATCAAGCGTCTCCCCAAATACAACCACAACATCAAGCGCCTCACTATCCTGCGTCCCCCTCCCGAGTGCTAACTCAATATCAAACTCCCTCTCATCAAGATCTCTCAATGCCTGCAGCGTTAAACCAGCGATCCACAAGATTAACAAACGAACAAAAGATGAAGACCAATCTCTGTTACAACTGCAGGAGACCAGGGCACTTCCAAGTTAATTGCCCATATCCAAATGTGTCTAAACCTACAAAGCAAGATCACACGGATAGAAATCAATTCAGGAGCAATCTAAGACAACAAGGCTTGCTAGCAGAATCAGAACCTCTCTATACTCCTGAAGAGGACTTGGAATCATCAGATGAAAGCAGCGATGATGAACCATCAAAGGATTCAGCATTCATTTGTCTCATGGCAAGAGATAATGAAGCATCTAACGACTTACCATCTGAGGTAACCACTGATCTGCATCATCCTCTTTCTTATGATGAATTACTTGACAAAGTGAAAGAATATTATAATGATTGTCAAGAAGCCGCAAAAATATTTCAAAATCACCTTTACATCATCTCAGCACTCAAAAGCGACAAAGTGACGCTCAAAGCAGAATTGCAAATTCAGCAACAGTGCATTGAGAAAAACCAAGCGCTTGAGAGTGAAATTATTCAATTAAAAGGTGATATTGATATAATAGTCAAGAGAGAAGCTGAATTGATCGCTAAACTTGCTAAATCAGAGCAGCTTATCTCATCATTATCAAAAGCTTCTAGAACGCTAGATAATGTGACTAAAATAACCAGAGCATTTGGTGAAAAGACCGGTTTAGGTTGTGATAAATCTGGTCACAAAATCAAAGCGTCTGCGGTTATATCAACCAACAGAGGAAAAGGTGTAACCTTTGTTGGAGAAAGCTCAAACAGACAAACGCTGAATGAGACTCAGAATATTGGTATTAGACCAAATGAAAAAGCTAACACTGGCTCAGTCAAAAGAAAGACCAAAGTAAATGATTTACAAAAGAAAGTATATCCAAGCGCTCGAAGGGCTAAGGAAAAACCTTCTACAAGTAAATCAAACGCTAAGCGTCTAGCACCAAAAGTGCATCCTAAGCCAATGTCAAGGAAATATCAATGTCAATATCCGCAAAGATCTAGATCATATTATCGACACTATGATAACCATGATTATGACTGTAATTATTGCTATTATCAAGGATATTACCATACACCTAAAGAGCACACACAACACAAACCGAAACCCAAAAAGGCCAATCTTCCCAAAATGAAGACAAGGCAAATGTGGGTTCCGAAGATTCTAATTCAGACTAACGTTACTAACAAAGAAGGACCCAAAACAAAATGGGTACCTAAAAAGAACTAGAACTGCCCTTTGAATGCAGGTACCTAGAGCCAACACCGATACCTCAATTTGGTACATAGATAGTGGGTCGTCGAGACACATGACTGGAACAAAGGATCTCTTGATCAACTATCGTGCAACCAATGGTCCTCAAGTTATATTCGGTGATAATTCTAAAGGTAAAACTAAAGGTATAGGTATCATGCAAAGGGGGAACATCATGATCAATGATGTATACTATGTTGAGGGTCTTAAACATAATCTCCTAAGCATAAGTCAATTCTGTGATAAAGGCTTTGAAATTAAATTTTCTAGTGACTTGTGCGAGATAATCGATGATAAGACAGGATCTACTAAATTAAAAGGAAGAAGAACAAACAATGTATACTTAGTAGATTGGGATTCAACATTAGATAACAACCCTACATGTTTCGTAGCTAAGAATCAAAACGAATTAGGTTGGTTATGGCACAGAAAAATGAATCACCTCAATTTCAAGACAATCTCTCAATTAATATCTCTAAATCTCGTAGAGGGATTACCTAAAGGTTCCTTTAATAAAGATCGCTTATGTGATGCTTGTCAAATGGGTAAACAAGTTAAATCATCTTTTAAGAAGAAGCTTCATCTATCGACCTCTCGAATACTTGAATTACTACATTTAGATTTGTTTGGTCCTATTCAAATCATGAGCGTTAGTGGTAAAAAGTATTCACTAGTAATAGTTGATGATTTCTCACGCTATACATGGGTAGAATTTTTAGCATCTAAAGATGAAACTAGTGCCAAGCTCACCTCTCTAATTCGTCAACTACAAAACTCAAAAGATCTAAAAGTGACAAGAATTAGAAGTGATAGAGGAACTGAATTTACTAACCATATTGTTGAGAAATTTTGTAAAGACTTTGGAATACTTCATGAGTATTCAGCACCTAGAACACCTCAACAAAATGGAGTTGCTGAACGACGGAACAGAACGCTTAAAGAAGCCGCTAGGACTATGTTAGCCGAGTCTAAGCTGCCTCAAAGGTTTTGGGCCGAAGCTATCAACACTGCTTGCTACACTCAGAACCGGTGTATGATCAACAAGCAACATGAAAAGACTCCATATGAGTTATGGAAGGGACGTAAGCCGAATGTTTCATACTTTCATGTATTTGGTTCAAAATGTTTCATTCATAACAATGGTTCCCAAAGCCTAAAGACATTTGATCCTAAAGCAGATGAAGGAATCTTTCTAGGTTACGCCAAAAATGGAAAGAGCTTTCGCATCTTAAATAAGATCAAATCGAAGGTTGAAGAATCCATTCATGTTGTGTTTGATGATGCTAACCAAGAACCGAGTAAGGTTAATATTAATGATGCAGGAATTGAAGATTTATCTCAACAAGCGTCACAAATCAATCTGTGTGATGATAGTGATATTGATGAAGATAATGAAATCATTGTACCTAATCCTAAGACTACTCGTAAAGACATCAACGATGACATTGCAAGAAACGCTGATGATCATGAAGGGAATGTTCATCAAGAGCAAACTCAAACTATAAACACTGAAGCGCCTACGCAAGGAATTGGTCAAGCGCCTGCACAGTTTAATCAAACGTTAGATCAATCTCTTAACCCGTTCCAACCAGACAGAAAATGGCTCAGAGACCATCCACCAGAACTGATTATTGGAGATATTGGAGCACCTGTTAGAACAAGAGCCGCTACAATAAATGAGGCCATGTTTGCAAGCTTCCTATCTCAAATGGAACCAAAGAAAGTGGATGAAGCGCTTAACGATCCAAGTTGGATAGAAGCCATGCAAGAAGAGCTAAACCAATTTGAAAGAAATGAGGTATGGACGCTAGTACCAAGACCAACCCACCAAGGGGTCATTGGAACTAGATGGGTCTATAGAAACAAAATGGATGAGAATGGGATTGTGATTAGAAACAAAGCCAGACTCGTAGCTCAGGGATACTGTCAAGAAGAGGGCATCGACTTTGATGAAACATACGCTCCAGTTGCCCGTCTTGAAGCAATCCGCATGTTTCTAGCGTTTGCAGCATTTAACAAATTTACAGTGTATCAAATGGACGTAAAGAGTGCATTTCTGAATGGTAAACTCCAAGAAGAAGTATATGTGGAGCAACCACCAGGATTCATCAACAACCATGGGAAAAGCATGGTTTACAAATTGGACAAGGCACTTTATGGTCTTAAACAAGCACCAAGAGCATGGTATGACACTCTTTCTATCTTCCTTATAGGTAAAGGCTTTTCAAAAGGCAGCGTTGACACAACGTTATTCAAAATTACCCATAATGGAGATATTCTCCTAGTTCAAATTTATGTTGATGATATTATATTTGGATCTACCAATAAGCGTCTATGTGAGAAATTTTCGAAGATGATGCAAGATCAATTTGAAATGAGCATGATGGGTGAATTAACTTTCTTCCTAGGATTACAAGTTAAACAACTCCCTAATGGCATATTCATAAACCAAACTAAATATACTAGAGATATGATCAAAAAATTTGGTATGGAAAATGCATCACCTTCAAAAATTCCAATGAGCCAAACGCTTAAGCTAGATAGAGATGATAATGGAAAGAAAATTGATATCACTAACTATAGAGGTATTATTGGATCACTTCTTTATCTTACAGCTAGTAGACCTGATATTATGTTCTCAGTATGCATGTGTGCACGATTTCAAGCTGATCCTAGAGAATCACACTTAATTGCTGCTAAAAGGATCCTTAAGTACCTAAAAGGCACACAAAATGTGGGCTTATGGTATCCTAGGGATTCTCCTTTTGAACTAATTGGTTATTCAGATGCAGATTTTACAGGATGCAAAATAGATAGAAAAAGTACTAGTGAAACATGTCAATTTCTAGGTGATAGACTAATTTCATGGCATAGTAAGAAGCAACAGTCCATCGCTACTTCCACCGCTGAAGCTGAGTATGTAGCCGCTGGAAGCTGTTGTGCACAGATCCTTTGGATGAGGCAACAACTTAGAGATTATGGAATAATCCTAGATCCAACTCCTATCCATTGTGACAATCAAAGCGCCTTAGCAATGACTCAAAATCCAGTTCTTCACTCTAGAACCAAACACATTGACATTCGCTATCACTTTCTACGTGACCACGTTCAAAAGAAAGATATCTCCATGCACTTCATTGGTACAGAAAAGCAACTGGCAGATATCTTCACCAAAGCGCTTAACGAACAACGTTTTCTCACTTTAAGAAGTGAACTAGGTATGATTGATCTAAATGCTTAATCATTCGAAACATCATACTTTTGTTAGGCATGAAATTTAGGGGGAATTCACTTTATTTTATGTAATTTATGGGGAACCTACATAGGGGGAACCTTAAAAGAGCTAACATTACTTAAGTGAATATGACCAAAAATGTTTTCCCTTGCATCGGTCATACGCACTTAACACCATACACTTAAATCATTTTGACGCTTATTACACAAATCTTTCTTAGCGTCTGCACTTCTTTCAAAATAAACTAAACGCTTAGCTTTATTCCCAGCTAAAGCGCTTAGTAAAAAGATCCTTTAAAAGCAAGCGTACATTACCCTACGCTAAAACGAGAAAGTGGATTAGTCAATCAATGCAATTAATGCTGACTTGACATTCCTCACCTTTCGCTCAAGAAAACCCATGGGTACTCATCACGTTTTTCAAAGATGGTTCAGCACATGTACACGCGTCAGTACAATTACCATGTATCTTAGACGAATACAACCAGCGCTGAATATTTTAAACCAAAAGTAAAACACTACTACCAAGACATAATGATAAGTACTGGGAAACTGTGTCCTCATACACACCCTGAAAAGAGTAATTCTATATGTTACGATGACCGCTAAAGCACAAAATGTTACTTGAAAGAGAACCTCAAGATTCTCAAGCGTCAACATAACACTGAATTGTTTCAAGCGTCATTCTGAATAGGTCCGGACGCTTTAACAAATTTTTTGGCGGGTATTTGAATAGTTGTTCAAAATTATGGTTCCCGAACAGTTTTCATAAAATACGTGTCCGCTTTTCATGGGCACACGTATCACTCTCAGTATATCAAAAGTCACTGTTTCAAACTTTTGATCGAACGTCAAAGTAGTATATGTGGTTGTTACTAAAAGTAACCGTGCTTATTAAATCTAAATTCACGTCCACAGTCGTATTTTAATGGCTGAGATTTATACTCCTCCACGTGTCAACATCTCAACCTTCAAACACAAAAAAAAAAAAAAAGTTCAAATTGTAGTATTTCAAAACACACTCTCTGCAGAACATAATCTCTCTTATACTCTCTTTCATTCGTACAAGAAAAATCTCTCTCTCTCAAAACAAAATTTTCATTCTTAATCTCTGTCTACTTCTCACTAATGGCACCCAAGAAATCTACTCCTGGAACCACTGAAGTTGTTGTTAAGGTCACTGAAGGCCTTATAATCGATTGGAAGTTTCTCTATGAAAACCCCCAAATTGATTTAACGGAAGTGATGGACTCTGTAGCAGAGGCTGGGCTTCAGAAATTTCTCACCAAACACTCGTACATGTTTCCTGAAGAACTAGAATTTTTCTGGCGAAATGCTAAATTGTCTGACGATGAGACTACTATCACCTGTTTGTTTCCCGTCCCCAAGACGGAATCAAAGACGTTCACTCTCTCTGCGGCCTCTATTGCCCAGAATTTCTCTCTACCTAATGACGGAGCGACTTTAGACACTATCACTGAGGAACAAATTCAAGAAGTCTGGACTCAGATTAGCGCCTACGATGGTGTTCCATACAAACCGTACTTTGAGAAGAAAGATATAGTGAACAGGTATCGAGTCCTAGCTGACTTCTGTAGTAAAAACATTGAATGCAGAGTGGGAACCTTTGACAAAATCAACCCAACCCAGTTCCAGATGATGACTGCTATCTTGCTCAAGATAAAAATCAACTGGAGCGCCTACATATTCAGCAGATTCAGAGACAGTCTACGCACTCCAAACAGACCTTATGGCCTAGTTTTGAGTGATCTAATTTTCCGAGCAAAGTGCACCTCTTCAGCAGGAGTCACCGTGGCCAAGCATAAGTTCTATGGGCCAAGAATCATCAACAATCTCTTCAATCCACCCAAAGTTGGAGGTGCTGCTAGACCTCTCTCTGAGCGCCAAGGTGTACGTGCAGCATCAGATGAGGAGGCTGAGCGCCCAGATCAGGAGAAGGCTAAACGTAATATGAAGCGTCCCACTGTCACAAAGAAACGGGCTCCTCGAAAGCCCAAGGCTCAACCTATCAAAAGTGATGAAGAAGACGAGGACTCTATACCCCTCATTAGTCGGAAGGATCTGGAAAAGGTCCTCAAAAATATCGACTTTGGGGAACCAGCAGTTCCACAGACTCAAGCGTCCCCAGCCGAAGGGGTAAATGTGAAGCGTATCTTCAAGAGACGTAAGCGTCCAACTGCTGCCATTTCTTCTGAGGCTACACACACGACACTAAGCGACCAAGCCATAGCTGCTATTCCGATATCATCCTTTGAACCACCAGTTGATGTCCATCTGGATGTTGATATGGCCCACATTGTGGCCATCGCACATGAAGCTGCCATCGAATCTACAAATCTCGAGCCTGATGAACCTGAAATCCCAGGGGTTCAACCATTGCTTGCATTACCAAGTACAACAGAGGCACGCTCAGAAGGTCAGAGCGATGCTAACGACGTTGTGATTCATCGACATTTCTTCAAGCTGGATCCCTTAAAGACCATCGATCACTCCGTCGATTATTTCCCTCCAGCGCCCGCAGAAACCTTCATACCTACAGGATATAATGAAGAAAGTCTTATCAATGCTGAGAATGATATCGCCAAGCTCATAAAGTTTGATCTGGCTGTACGCAACACTCTATTTAACACAGCATTGACCCCAGCTGATAAAGCTTATTACACAGCCCTTGAACTCAGGAAGACTCCCAAACACATCCCGGCTTCCGTGACTCTCCAAGCACAGAGGCAAGGAGGCAAGACTCCCAGAGCTGATGTTGATTTAGCTTATTATCTGGACTGTGGGACAAGCAAACCCACTGGCTTCGCTCTCAGAGACTACAACATCAGAGTCTATGAGCGTCAGGATAAGCTTGTGAACCCAACGGAAAGGCTACTAAACAGAGAAGGCTATTCTCACTCCCCAACACTGGTAAATAGCATGGAAAACAAGCGCTCAGCTAATCCTCTCCTCTTGTGGAAGAATAAAGGAGTACATGCCGGTGAGCGTCCAGCCTCACTGACCGAGATGATTCAAATTGAAGCCGATGCATATTTTGAATGCGTCTGGAACGCTAACTACCAACCAGACAGGTATCGTTTTGAATCCATCTGTGATATTCATCACCACGGATTTCGTGCCATACTTAATGCAGGAACTGAGTATTGCATGACTGAGGTGAAATGGGCTGAAGCTTATATGGGTGACAAGTATAAATTTGAAGAGTTGGTTAGCGCTCCCCATCTGTTCAGAATAGGGATCCATGATAAAAAGAGCAAATTTGCACGATACATGCTAAAGCAGCGCCAACATAGACTTGGACCAGTTCTGAAGCTGCCTCTGATCCGCCACCAACCTGAACACCGTTTAAGACAAGCGTTGCACAAACTGGCTAACTCTTCTCTACTCTTTGCTGATCAAGCGTCCACCAGCAGTTCTTCTCCCCTGTCCTGTCTGAACTTCACCCCTAGCCACTGTGAAGACAACTTTTCTTTCATGATGACAATTATGCCTCCAGTCTCCCTATTCGACAAAATCTTCACAGAAAATCTGCGACAGTGGAATGGCTCCCGGATCAATCCTTTCAGAGGATATCCACTTCTTCCGTCTATTCGACAAGAAGTCTTAAGTCACTATGATTTTGTTTTGTCGCTGCTGGAAAGATCTCAGGCGCTTGCTTCAGCCATCTACCCATACTTGGAAGAGTATTACCGGCTCTACGTTCCCGACTCTCAGAAACCGAAGACTCTCCCAACAGATCGGCTAATTGGCTTCTCACAACACTATTGCCCAGATGCCTTATTCTCCATCTGCCAAGCGCCCTCCAAAATCTTTCCCACTCATGTGCTGGATATCCTCGGGCCAATGTATATCAGGGCCCTGGATAGTCCTATCAGAACGTTCATTCAAGGTACTTATCTCCCCACTCTACATTTGAATGAACTTCTACAGACTGCTACGTATCCATATGCAGATGAGCCGTTTGCCAGCTTGGACTTTCGGTTTACGGACTTTAGCCGTATAGAATCAGAATTTACTGCAGCACCAGCTGACACGTTACCTGCTCCTGAGCGCTTATTAGAATTACCTCAAGCGCCTAATTCCCCCAGTCCAACTGAATCCGACTCTACTGCATCCACCGAGTCCAACAGTGCCCCAGCGCTTCGAGGAACAGTATTTGATCCTAATTATCAAGTACCTATTGAATCTCTCAAACACACATCCCATTTTAAGCCTCACGTTAGCACTGCGGTTCTCGACGTTCAAACGTCCATGACTGAATGCCTCACTCAAATACAGCACCTATCTACAGCTACTCAGGCAAGTCATGTGGCTTTAACAAATGATCTAAACCACCGTTTCACGGCTCTTGAGACCTCTCTTGCAGACGCTAATCACGCTCAACTACTGGTCATGAAAGAACACTTCGACCAGCGTCTGACCACTCTTGAAGCCTCTGTCGCTCAGATTTCTACTCAAGTCAGTCTTCTTACTCAGCATTTCATACAGACTGATGATGGCAATAAGGGGGAAACGAAGGGAGAAAAGAGGAAATCTTCAACATCTAAAGATCATGAAGATCCTCCTCCACCATCCAAGCGTCAACATATTGATACTTCCCTCACACTAAGTACAGAGCCAAGGTATCCCTATCCTTCTTGGGTACCTACCTCGGTGGGAGCGTCCAATAAAAAGGAAACCCCAAGAGTGCTCTATCCAAATCTTCCATTACCTTCAAGAGCACTGCTTGAACAATTTGATATTCCTCTTCTCAGAGCGTCAATTCCAGAACCATCTGATCCAGCAGTCTTAGCCTTAGAGCGAAAAATGTCTGACTTTGACCAAACCTTTAGAATTTGCTTACGATACATAGGCATCAGTCCAGAGGAATGGGATAAGCAGCTCATTACCTTCAAGGCACGACAAGTAAAAGAAAACAAACATATAATCAGTAAAGATCATGCAGCGATGATGACGCTAGAAGATCAGATAACTGAAGCAATCCGTGCTGAAATGACTAAGAGATACAAGATCAAATCACGATCTTGATTTTGTTTACTTATGATTCTTTCACTTCAGTTGTAAAATGCTTGTACTATGAAAGATATATATAAAATGCATTTTACAGCTGAAACATCTCGTTGAAGCTCAAACTAACTTACTAACCTACGCTAACTCATACTTTAGGTATCTAACGCTTGAACTAAATAGGTATTGCCATCATCAAAAAGGGGGAAATTGTTAGGAATTTCATGTTAGATGTTTTGATGATGACAAATAGGACTTCATGTTAGACCCCAAGAAATGTAAAGTATAAAAGCTTTCATAAGAACAAATATGTAAGCGCCTGAAAGCTCGTGTTTTTTCACTAGACTTGTATTTTTATAGAGTTTAGACTAAGAATGTGATACTAAATCACTAGAAGAATTCTGCGTGAGTCTACCAAGTGATGAAGTTGAAGATCAAGCGTTTGAAGAAACAGTAAAGATAAAGATTAGTCTCAAGCGTCCTTCAAACGCTAAACGACTATCCCGGGTTACGAACTCAGCGCTCAAGATTTGTTATGGACCTTAGACCAAGTACTTAACACTAAGTCAATGATAGAATTCTGAGTGAGTCTATCAAAGATAAAGTGAAAGGACAAGCGTCTAAAAGATCGGGCAAAGATTGTGACCTCTTCAAGCGTCTGATTAACAAAGAAGACTACTTTCAAGAAGCCTAAAACTCCAAAGGCTCAAACGCCTAGTTCTCTAAGCGTAACCTGAAGATTCAAACCCAAGTTATCAAAGATGCATGAATCAACGGAAATTATTCCCAAACGGAAATAAAACAAGATGCATCAAAAGTCGGATAAGTGCTATTAAAATATAAGCACAACAACTTATGGGCAAACCATATCTTTGACCTAGACTGTCAGATTTATGAAACCAAGACCATGCCTAACCAATTAAATATACCCAAAGTTAGGATTGTCAGAATTCATGGAATGTTTAGGGAAACGAGACTCCAACCGTGTCCAACGGACAAAATCTCATAACAATCTATAAATAACCTTTTCTGCAAAAGGGACAATAGGGATAGATATAGAAAAACATCTGGACGTAAAAATTAAAAAAAGAGGGTCCAAAACGTTGCTGAATTGTTTTAAAAAGAGCTTATACACTCCAGAGCCGAAATCTTTTTAAGCTTTCTCAAATACATTCCTAGATAGTCACCCATATCTCAAATCTCTTTTTAAGAAGAACCTACACTACCATTGAGATATCTCCAAGTTGTTTGAACTTTCCAAAAACAAACAAACCCGTGACCAAAACCATCAACACCTTTCATCTGAGTGAGAAAGCTGGTTGACTTACAAGCAATATTTTTGTGTAAAAGAAGCTTGTTGAAGTTGATCTCTATTGGAGCTGAAATCTGTGTGACCAAGGAGTTCCGAGATCAAGGGTAACTTGCACCATTTCTGAGTGAAAGAAGCAAGGGGATAGAAGGTCTTTAGTGGAGCTGAAATCTGTGTGACCAAGGAGTTCCGAGATCATATCCAATCTCCCTCTATCTTGTAGAAGTCTCTGTGTGACTCTTCGATAATCATCATAGTGGAAAACCTCCCTGATAAAAGGAGAAGAAGGACGTAGCTGGGATTACATCACCCAGTGAACCTTACAAATATCTTGTGTCATTTACCTCTTTAAGCATTCATTGTTTTACTGCTTTACTATTCATATTGCATACATTCTGATAAAGTTTTAAAACAACTAAGCGACTACTTTCGATTAACAAACCGAACGCTAAGCTATAAAATACTTCCGCTGTGCTAACCCTGATTTAGTGACTAAACTCTACCCTACTTTGGTAAGCGTTGAAATCACTGAGTCTAAGTTAACGTTTCTCAAGCGCCACATCCAGCGCTTAAAGCTTTCCGAGCGTTCAAATACCTCAAAGTGATACGAATTTTTAGAAGTCGAAAAAGACTTCAAGGTCTATTCAACCCCCCCCCCCGCCGCCCTTCTAGACCCTTTCGTATACCACTTGGGACCAACACAATCGTTTACTCCACGAAAGTGAGTTAGTTAGTTGTTTTGTTTTCTCCCATTGAATGATGTTGGTCTTGCCTTATAGCTCGTATTGCTCGAGGTCGAGCAATTGATAAGTTTGGGGGTGTTGTTAAGAGGTGTTTTTAAGACCGTAATTCTTATGATTTGGATTCACTTATTGCTTAAATCATGTCACATTTGCATTTAATAGGTGTGTTAAGTGTATACAGGTAATAAATGAGAATACATGAAGAAAAGGGAAGAAAAACGATGTACAAAACAAGTTCAAGCATGTTTTTCAACACCTAGGCGGTTTATGCATCTCCTACCACATTCGAGCGATAATTCCGTACATTTCGGGACAGACTTAGACAACGTTTCCTTCTACAAAGTTTTAGATGAATGTCTTAGCTTCAAATTGGAACTTGAAACATCCAAATCGGAGGTCTATAGAGATAATTGTGAAGGAAATACGATTGTTGCGCCGAACAGAGAAGTACATGTGCCAGGATACGCCCCAGCGCCCTCCTAGTCATGCCTAGGCATGGATAGTCCGAATGTTACTCCTTTTTCAGCCTAAATTCCAGCATTATATGATGGGTAAGAATCACTTTTGGCCATAATTCAGCACATGTGTTGAGGGGTTGTCATAAGTGTGTTTCTTGGTAGATTTACTTTATGGGCGCCAAATCAGAAACAACCTCCATGTTGAAACGTACTTTAGGTATACTTAGAGACCGAATTGGACAAAATTTCCTTCTGGAAAGTTGTAGATCTATGTTTTATCTGAACATAGGGACGTGAATCATCCAATTTAGAGATCTGTGGAGAAGTTTATGAGGAAAATACTAAGACTGCGCTGGAAAGCAAGAAAATGGCAGCATGCATGTGTTTTGTTGAAGTTTTCACATGGTTATGCTTGGTGGAATTCTTAATGGCCGAAAGTTCAACATTTTTTAGCTGGTTGGAATCTTAAAAGCCAAACTTTAAGCATCACCTTAGGTGGAATTCTCATTGGGGAACTTTAATGGGAATTCTTAATGCATACTTTAGTGGAATTTTTGGCTATAAAAGGAGGGGGAACTCATACTCTTCATCATTCACTATCAATTTCAGATTCTTGGAGGAGAGGAGGGCAGACCCTAATCTGATTTCTCCACCATTCATCACCATTCTTCATCATTTGATTTGTCAATTACTTTGTTTATTCACTTCATTACAAATCTTAAACTAGAATTCAAGTCTCCGTGGTTCGACAACCCGGACTTTTCGTCCACAGTTATTACTACACACGACTAGTGCACTTGCTACAATAGCACGTTAGCTTTTAGCGTATCAATTCGCTCCATTCTCAGCTACACTGACTTACCCATTTCACTGTGGGGTCATGCTCTGCTTACAGCTGTACACATTTTAAATAGATGTCCGTCCAAGTCTGTTCCTATGACTCCCTATGAGATATGGAGGAATAGGAAACCAAGTCTTAATCACATCAAGATTTGGGGATGTCCGGCTTATGTCAAAAAGACCAAAGTGGACAAGTTGGAGGCTAGATCCTTGAAGGGACGTTTTGTCGGATATCCTGAGGATTCAATGGGATACCTCTTTTACCTGCACGATGATCAAAGGATCATTGTAGCTTTACAAGCCCATTTTCTTGAAGATGAGTTCATTCAAGAAGGAAGAGCGGGTAGAAAGATTGTTCTAGAAGAATAAAATGAGACTCCAGTGGATACATCTACATAGGAAGTGAAAACCGAACCTTCTGTAACACAACCACAACCACGAAGATCAAGTAGAGTACCTCAACTGCCTTAGAGGTACAGATATCTAGTGCAGAAGCTGGATCTTCATTCTGTATTAGAGGAGGATCATGGCGATGATCCCACCACTTTTGATCAAGCAATGGTGGATGTGGATGCTACTAGATGGCGTGAAGCTATGCAAACTGAGATCAATTCGATGCATGCAAACCAAGTCTGGAAACTTGTAGACCAACCTGAAGGGGTAAAACCAATCGGGTGCAAATGGATCTACAAGAGAAAGATTGGTGTTGATGGCAAGGTTGACACCTACAAAGCCAGGCTAGTGGAGAAAGTGTTAGAGTGTATGCCCTCAAATGCCATAAAGAGGATAGATTTATAGAGCATGAACATTGTAACTAAACTATGGTTTTTCCAATCAATATAAGGCATTTGATTGTTGTTTTCTTATAGGCATTTGTAAGGTATAATAAACAACGTAAAATCCTTGATGACAAGGCAAACCCTCTACCTTCTATGGAATAGGAGGATAGGCACTAGAGTGGTTTGATCCCTGTCATCTAAAAAGGTTCGCAAGTCTAAGAAATATTGATTGGGCATCAATAGTGAATACAGGCTTGTATGATATAAGTTTTGACAGAGAAAGTGCCAGTCGTACACTATGGAAATGGTAGTGAGAACTTATGTCATAGACACATCAGTTGGACTGATATGTTCGAACACGACTCGCATCAGTTCATCACATGGGTATTCACTCATTGACAGTCAATGATGAAACTGATAAGTAGTGATAGGTACGTGTGAACCTCTGACCTGAGAAATCGAGTTGAAGATGTACTTGTGACATCAAGTCTGTCATTAGAGTAGTTAGATTCAAATCACCTGTTGGTGGAATCGACCTCGAAGTGCGACTTGATGGGCAAGTAGCATTGTTAACTGATTTGCAATATGGAATTTATTCTCTCATAAGTGAATGAGTAAAATATCCTATGCGGTCATGAATAAGTGAGGATGAAAGTCTTTGGCCAAAGCATGTAAATACCTCGACTTATTATGAGCTTAGGCATATGGTCAAGTTATATGAGTTTGACTTTAAACCATGACTCTTACTTGAATGGGATATAAGAATAAAAGGTTTATACACGTACGGTATTCACGGCGTAAAGGTTTGGAATGATCCTATTCATTCGTTCTCAATTGGGTTACGGTGTGAGCCACGAGACTGGCTAGGTGTCACTCACACCCCTTTGGATTCCTCCCAATTGCCTTTTGAGACGAACCTAAAGAGTCGCGCTTAAAGGAAGTGCAAACGGAAAAACATGGGAAAAAGATTTGAGAGAAATTCATGGCATTGGATGCCATAATTAATTAATTAATTATTGGATAATTTAATTAATTAATTAAATTAATGAGCTAATTAATTTCTTGGAGAAATTGAATTATAAATTAATTAGGAATTCAATTAATTGGATTATCAATTTATTTATTGGATAAATAAATTATCCAATTAATTAATTAGCAAGCAAGATGAAAGCCCGAAAGCTTCCGAGCCCACTAAGGGGCGGCCAAATAGACGCCCAAATAGGGCTCATGCATGCTAGTGTTATTGTTTCATAATGATATAAATATATCACAAGGTGAAAAATAACACACGGAAACTTACATAGCTTTCTCTCCAAGTAAAAGTCTCCCACCTCTCTCTCTCTCTAGAAGTCTTTGACAAGGAAGAAAGGAGGAGTTTTTCATTTTTGATTCCGGCGTGACGAATTAAAGACATTGGCAAATTCGGCGTTAGAGAAAAAGGTCACGTTCAGAAATCAACATACGCGAGAACGGTAATTGTTTTATACACAATTAAACACGAGGATTAGAAATGATTCGGGCTTTGGGAATTAAATTTACTTTCCACTGCATTTTATTCGTATAATTCCCAACAGTGGTATCAGAGCCAATCTCTGAATTCTGCGTTTAATTTCTTATGTGAATTGACTGTTTTTCTGCATTTTTGAGGCATATTTTGAACGTATTTTTCATATGAAAAGATTCTGGATATCGCTACAATTTCTTCATGAAAGTTGTAGTTTAATGAGTTTTGAATCTAGACATATAAATGTTATGAGAATCGGAAAAGTATAACCCCGAGACGAGTGTGACACAAAAAGCTTGCGCAGTCTGCGCGCTGGGCACGCAGACAGCGCGCGCTGTGCATGCAATAGGAGGCCTTTTCGGCCTCCCGTTGCACACACAGCGTGCGCACTACGCACACTGGGTTGGCCCCCAATGCCGTTCCATTTCACGGCGCCGATCGGAGGAGCGTCCAGCCAAGCACGATTAAACCGTGCGCTGTGCGCACGACATACACCATGCCATGCGCCCAGCGCACGGACCTGTTTCAGGGCCCGGGTTTTCATGACTCGGGCCCTAATGGGTCGGGTTATATATTTCTAAGGTCCAAATTTTAATTGAATATGTGTTTCGGCTATTTTAGTTATCCAGGTGGGTCAAAAGGATGATGACCCGGATTTAATTAAAAAAAGGCCCAAATTGTTTTGATAAAATTAAGCCCAATATATTTTTATTGATCTTTATTTGAATGAAATAATTAATTAATAAACTCTTAGAGAATTTTATTTATTAAGTTATTTATTTAAATAAATATTTCTTATAAATAGGATTATTTTCATACGAATCAATAAAATTTGGAATTTTATTATGGAAATTAATTAAGTTGGACTAATTAATTTTTATTAATCACCAATATAAGTGCTTTATTTATCGCGAGCATGTATTATGTGATGGTGACATATGTCTATGGGCTTAGGTTGCTTCTTTTGATTACGTATTTCTTTTGATGGGTTGTAAGGGCCTGTTTGAGCCCATTTTATTTTATTTCTAGATTTATGTATAGGTTTTAAATTACCTCTTGTAATAAATAGAAATAGAATAGGTCTTTCAAGATGGAGATCATGCAAAAGAAGAGGAGCTTGGAGCCCACGAAGATTAGCTAGGCTTTTCTTTTCATTTTTATGATGGCCCATTGGCTTGGGCCCTCTAGATAAAAGCCCATAGACATGTGTGTTGTATTATTGCTTTCGATGCATGTTCATTAGTTGTATGAAGCATGTGTGTTATCAATATGCGCTATATAAATTTGGTAAATGTGCAAAGTGAGACGAATTAAATGTTTAGAACATGAATTCTCCCAAATAAAAATTATACAAAGTTAGTAAGGGGTGCTAGGCATCCTTTCCCTCCACTAAACATGATAAGATCAAGGATTAAATCCATATGTGGCATCTTCCCAGTAAGTGGGGGTCATGTATCAAGATTTAGTTCTAGAATTTTATTAAGTGCATTAGATGCCTTAATCGAGATATATTTCACCCCAAATATCATTAAAGGGTTGCAAGGTGAAATTCAAATGTTAGATTATGAGGAGTTAGTGGGAATGAACTTAGATAGTCCACATTACCAATAAATCGTTAAAGGGTTGCGGTTTTTGTGGATTATGGGATAAATATGATTGAACCATCTATTTGATAGATTGATGCTTGACATCACTTTAATTAAGTAATGGACCAAATATCGTTAAAGGGTTGCCATCCATTATATTAATTAAAGAACTCAATCCCCACCACGAATTTTTCATCAACGATCGCTTCCGTCATTTCACAGTGACAGTGTGGAATTTCAAAAAATGTAGTGGGAACCAAGTTATAAGTCGAAGTCCTTGATTTTAAACTTGGTCTTAGTTTAGTCCAATATTCTAATTAAGTCTGGTTTATTTTCTGCAGTTATTTGTTTTATCTCTCTCGTTTTTCAAAAATGACAATCAACCCACTTTCCGTATTACTCGAAAAGAATATCCTTACCGGACCCAACTACGTGGATTGGCTAAGGAATTTGAGAATAGTTCTCAATATGGAGTCTCTAGGATACGTGTTGGACACTGATATCCCTGCTCCTCCTTGCAGAACACGTGCCAATGAGGAAGAAGTCCAAGCTCATGAAAAATGGGTAAAAGACGACGTCCAAGTGCATGGGTACATTCTTGGATCTATGACGAATGAACTACAGAGGTCCCACGATAAGATGACCACAGCGAGGGCTATCTTGGCACACTTGGTCGAGCTCTATGGTGAGCACATTAGGACTGCTAGATATGAAATATCTAAAGACCTCTTCGAAGCCAAAATGAGAGAAGGGGAGAAGGTTGGGGATCATGTCCTCAAAATGATATTGAGGATCGAGAGATTGGAAGCTCTCGATTTTACAATGAACCCGCAACTTCAGACCGATCTTATCTTGCAGTCTCCCTTCCTGACTGTTTTTCCCAATTCGTCATGAACTTCAATTGCAATGAGATTGAATGCAACTTAGTTGGGCTAATGAACAAATTAAACACTGCACAATCTCAATTGAAGCCCAAGGGAAAAGAGACTGCTTTGGTTATCACTTCTGGGTGAAGAAAAAGAAGTGAAAAACCAAGAAGCAGGCTGGCGGGCTTAGGTGGTGTCGATAAAGGAAAAGGGAAAGCTCCTGTAATTCGCAAGCGGAAGGGGCCACAAAAGACACACAGATGCCTACACTGTGGTGAGCTGGGCCACTGAAGAAGGAACTGTCCGAATATGGGGCCTGGCGCACAAGGTATGGAACTTTATGTTCATAAAACTTATTATTCTATGACCGTCTTCTCTACATCTTGGATTGTTGACTCTAGAGCTAGTACTCACATATGTTGTATGAATCAGGATCTGATGCGAGGAAGAAAGCTGGACAACGATGAGGTGAAGATCAGAGTAGGCAGCGGGCAAAGCGTCGCGGCTACTGCAACAGGATCTACCTCGTTCTTTTTAAATTCTGGACATGTACTATTACTGGATAATGTATTGGTTTTGCCTAGTGGGCTTAAAAACATTGTTTCTATTCCCGTTTTAGTTAAGAATGGTTACACTTTCCGTTTTATTAATGAACGATGCAACATTTATTATGGTAATAAATTTGTAGGCTTTGCTTCTTTGATAAATCGATTGTATTACCTTAATGTCCAGAATGAGTATGCCGTGAATACTATACAAAGGAAACATAGTAGGCTTGAAATAAACCAACGATTGATATGGCACCTTCGACTAGGCCATGCTGATGAACAAAAGATTCGCAAAATGGAAAAAGATGGGCTAATTGGCCCACTGGGATTGGATCCCTATCCTACTTGTGAGTCTTGTCTCAAAGGCAAGATGGCTAGATCGCCCTTCACAGGGAGCTTTGAAAGAGCCTCAAAAATCTTAGGTTTAGTGCATACTAACGTTTGTGGTCCATTTGGAGAAATGGCCAGAGGAGGTTTTCTTTACTTTATCACCTTCACTGACAACCATTCTCGATATGGTCTAGTGTACCTGATGAAGCATAAGTCTGAATCCATTGACAAGTTCAAGGAATTCAAGGCTTTAGTGGAAAATCAAACAAGTTAACGTATAAAAACTCTTCGATCTGATCGAGGAGGAGAATATATGAGCGACGAGTTTGACTTTGAATGGTATAGTATTGCAACTCACACCTCCAACGACTTCACAGTTGAATGGAGTAGCAGAGCGAAGGAATCGAACCTTGTTGGACATGGTTCGCTCCATGCTTAGCTACACTGATTTACCCATTTCACTTTGGGGTCACGCGCTGCTTACAGTTGCACACATTTTAAATAGATGTCCATCCACTTTTGATCAAGCGATAGTGGATGTGGATGCTGCTAGATGGCGTGAAGCTATGCAAACTGAGATCGATTCGATGCAGGCAAACCAAGTCTGGAAACTTGTAGACCAACTTGAAGGGATAAAACCAATCGGGTGTAAGTGGATCTACAAGAGAAAGATTGGTGTTGATGGCAAAGTAGACACCTACAAAGCCAGGCTAGTGGCGAAAGGGTATAGTCAAAAGGAAGTAATTGACTACCAAGAAACCTTCTCGCCAGTGGCTATGATCAAATCAATAAATATTCTACTTGCAATAGCAGCGCACCTAGATTATGAAATATGGCAAATGGATGTCAAAACTGCTTTCCTAAATGGATTCCTAGAGGATATCTATATGGAACAGCCTAAAGGTTTTGAATCCGAGGAGCATATACATAAGGTATGTAAACTTGAGAGATCCATTTATAGACTTAAACAAGCGTCTCATACCTGGAATCTATGTTTTGATGAGGTTGTCAAAGGATTTGACTTCATCAAAAATGAAGACGAGCCCTGTGTTTACAAGAAGATCAGTGGGAGCAAGTTAACATTCCTAGTGTTATATGTAGATGACATATTACTCATTGGGAATGACATAGGAATGCTCACCACAACTAAGAAGTGGTTTTCGAGTACATTCTCCATGAAAGACTTGGGAGAAGCGACCTATATTCTAGGGATTCGGATCTATAGAGATCGAACCAAAAGAATGATAGGACTTTCTCAAGCCCTTTACTTAGAAAAGGTCCTAAAAAGGTATAGGATGGAAGATTCTAAGAAAGGGTTCCTACCAATGAGACATGGGATACATCTTTCGAAATCTATGTGTCCTCAAAGTGAGGAAGATAGAAAAGAAATGAACATTATAACCTATGCGTCTGCTGTGGGCAGCTTGATGTACGCGATGCTCTGTACTAGACCCGACATTGCTTATGATGTGAGCGTTGTTAGTCGATTTCAAGCAAACCCTGGTAAGGAACATTGGATAGCTGTGAAGAATATCGTAAAGTATCCGAAAAGAACTAAGGATATGATTCTCACCTATGGAAGTGGTGACCTGAGGGTGGACGGATACACTAATTCGGATTTCCAATCTGATGTTGATGATCGGAAATCTACCTCGGGATTTATATTTACTCTAAATGGTGGAGCGGGGACTTGGAAAAGTTCCAAGTAAAGTACAAACGCACACTCCACCACAGAGGCTGAATACATAGCTGCCTCGGAGGCAGCTAAAGAAGCTATTTGGATTAGGAAGTTCATTGAGGAACTTCAAGTGGTTCCTAGCATAAAGCTCTCATTGCCACTTTATTGTGACAACACCGGAGCTATAGCGCAAGCGAAGTAACCTAGGTTTCACAATAAATCCAAACACATAGAGAGGAGATATCACATCATAAGAGAGATCATTGCACGAGGTGAAATAGCTATTCAAAAAATAGTCTCAGCTGACAATGTCGCTGATCCATTGACCAAGCCATTGGCACAGGCGGTGCTGGAAAACCATCTCGCAGGGATGGGTATTAAATACCATAGCAAATGGCATTGAGTGCAAGTGGGAGATTATTAGAGTGTATGCCCTCAAATGCCATAAAGAGGATAGGTTTATAGGGCATGAACATTGTAACTAAACTATGGTTTTTCCAATTAATATAAGGCATTTGATTGTTGTTTTCTTATAGGCATTTGTAAGGTATAATAAACAACGTAAAATCCTTGATTACAAGGCAAACCCTCTACCTTCTATGAGATAGGAGGATAGGCACTGGAGTGGTTTGATCCCTATCATCTAAAAAGATTCGCAAGTCTAAGAAATATTGATTGGGCATCAATAGTGAATACAAGCTTGTATGATATAAGTTTTGACAGAGAAAGTGCCAGTCGTACACTATGGAAATGGTAGTGAGAACTTATGTCATAGACACATCAGTTGGACTGATATGTTCGAACACGACTCGCATCAGTTCATCACATGGGTATTCACTCATTGACAGTCAATGATGAAACTGATAAGTAGTGATAGGTACGTGTGAACCTCTGACCTGAGAAGTCGAGTTGAAGATGTACTTGTCACATCAAGTCTATCATTAGAGTAGTTAGATTCAAATCACATGTTGGTGGAATCGACCTCGAAGTGCGACTTGATGGGCAAGTAGCATTGTTAACTGATTTGCAATATGGAATTTATTCTCTCATAAGTGAATGAGTAAAATATCCTATGCGGTCATGAATAAGTGAGGATGAAAGTCTTTGGCCAAAGCATGTAAATACCTCGACTTATTATGAGCTTAGGCATATGGTCAAGTTATATGAGTTTGACTTTAAATCATGACTCTTACTTGATTGGGATATAAGAATAAAAGGTTTATACACGTAAAGGTTTGGAATGATCTTATTCATTCGTTCTCAATTGGGTTATGGTGTGAGCCACGAGACTGGCTAGGTGTCACTCACACCCCTTTGGATTCCTCTCAATTGCCTTTTGAGACGAACCTAAAGAGTCGCGCTTAAAGGAAGTGCAAAAGGAAAAACATGGGAAAAAGACTTGAGAGAAATTCACAGGATTGGATGTCATAATTAATTAATTAATTATTGGATAATTTAATTAATTAATTAAATTAATGAGTTAATTAATTTTTTGGAGAAATTGAATTATAAATTAATTAGGAATTGAATTAATTGGATTATCAATTTATTTATTAGATAAATAAATTATCTGATTAATTAATTAGCAAGCAAGACGAAAGCCCGAAGGTTTCCGAGCCCACTAAGGGGTGACCAAATAGATGCCCAAATAGGGCTCTTGCATGCTAGTGTTATTGTTTCATAATGATATAAATATATCACAAGGTGAAAAATAACACAAGGAAGCTTACATAACTTTCTCTCCAAGAAAAAGTCTCCCACCTCTCTCTCTCTCTAGGCGTCTTTGACAAGGAAGAAAGGAGGATTTTTTCCTTTTTGATTCCGGCGTGACGAATTAGAGGCGTTGGCAAATTCGGCGTTAGAGAAAAGGATCACGTTCAGAAATCAACATACGCGAGAACGGTAATTTTTCTATACACAATTAAACACGAGGATTAGAGATGATTTGGGCTTTGGGAATTAAATTTACTTTCCGCTGCGTTTTATTTGTATAATTCCCAATAGAAAGGGTAAAGTCAAAACGAAGGAATTGACTACCAAGAAACCTTTTCGCCAATGGCTATGATCAAATCAATAAAGATTCTACTTGCAATAGCCGCACACCTAGACTATGAAATATGGTAAATGGACGTCAAAACTGCTTTCCTAAATGGATTCCTAGAAAAGGATATCTATATGGAACAGCCTAAAGGTTTTGTATCTGAGGAGCATACTCATAAGGTGTAAGCTTGAGAGATCCATTTATGGACTCAAGCAAGCGTCCCGTAGCTGAAATCTACGTTTTGATGAGGCTGTCAAAGGATTTGACTTCATCAAGAATGAAAACGAGCCATGTGTTTACAAGAAGGTTAGTGGGAGCAACATAACATTCCTTTTGTTATATGTAGATGACATATTACTCATAGGGAATGATATAGGAATGCTCACCACTGTAAAGAAGTGGCTTTCGAGTACTTTCTCCATGAAAGACTTGGGAGAGGCAACTTATATTCTAGGGATTCGAATCTATAGAGATCGAACACATAGAATGATAGGGCTCTCCCAAGCCCTTTACTTAGAAAAGGTCCTAAAGAGATATAGGATTGAGGATTCTAAGAAAGGGTTCCTGCCGATGAGGCATGGGATACATCTCTCAAAAAGTTTGTGTCCTCAAAGTGAGGAAGATAGAAAGGAAATGAGCAGTGTACCATATGCATCAGCAGTGGGTAGCTTGATGTACGCAATGTTGTGTACTAGACCTGACATTGCTTATTCGGTAAGCGTTTTTAGTCGATTTCAAGCAAACCCAGGCAAAGAACATTGGATAGCTGTGAAGAATATCCTAAAGTATCTGAAGAGAACCAAGGATATGATTCTCATCTATGGGAGTGGTAGCCTGAGAATGGACGGGTACACTGATTCAGATTCATATTCACCCTCAATGGTGGGGCGGTAACTTGGAAAAGTTCCAAGCAAAGCACAACCGCGGACTCCACTATAGAGGCTGAATACATAGCTGCCTGTTTGGATAAGGAAGTTCATAGAAGAACTTCAAGTGGTTCCTAGCATAAAGCTCTCGTTGCCACTTTATTGTGACAACACTGGAGCAATAGCGCAAGCAAAGGAACCTAGGTCTCACAACAAGTCCAAACACAGCGAGAGGAGATATCACATCATAAGAGAGATCATTGCACGAGGAGAAATATCTGTTCAGAAAATAGCCTCAACTGACAATGTCGCTGATCCATTGACCAAGCTATTGGCACAAGCGGTGCTAGAAAAACATCTCGAAGGGATTGGTATTGAATACCATAGCAAATGGCATTGAGTGCAAGTGGGAGATAGTTAGAGTGTATGCCCTCAAATGCCATAAAGAGGATAGATTTATAAGGCATTAACTTGTAACTAAACAATATCCTTTTATTATATATAAGGCATTATCTTGTTGTTTTCTTATAGGCGTTTGTAATGTGTTAATAAACAACGTAAAGTCCTTGAGTATAAGGCAAACCTTCTACTTTCTATGGGATAGGAAGAATGGCACTAGAACGGTTTGATCCTTATTCTCTAAATAGGGTTCGCAAGTCTAAGAAAGTATTTGACTGGACATCGATACAGAACAAGGACTTGTATGATATGAGTTTTGACAGAGAAAGTGCCAGTCGAACACTATGGCAATGATAGTGGGAACTTATGTCATGGATATATAAGTTGGACTAATACGTTCGAACACGGCTCGCATCAGTTTCATCACATGGGTATTCACTCACTGACAGTCAATGATGAAAACTGATAAGTTGTGATAGGTACGCGTGAACCTTAGACCTGAGGAGTCGAGTTGAAGATGTACTTGTGACGTCAAGTCTGTCATTAGAGTAGTTAGATCTAATTCACCATCGACCTCGAAGTGCGACTTGATGGGCAAGTAGCATTGTTGACTGATTAGCAAAATGGGATTTATTCTCTCATAAGTGAATGAGCTAAGTATCCTATGCAGTCATGAATGAGTGATGTTAAAAGTCTTTGGCCAATGCATAAAATGACCTCAACTCATTATGAGCTAAGCATATGGACAAGTCATGTGAGTTTGACTAAAACCATGACTCTCACTTGACTGGGATATAAGAATAAAAAGTTTATACACGTACGGTATTCACAGCATACATGGTTTGGGATGATTCTATTCATTCGTTCTAAATTGGGATACGATGTGAGCCACGTGACTGGCTAGGTGCTACTCACATCCTTTTGGTTTCCTCTCAATTGCCTTTTGAGACGAACCTAAAGAGTCGCGCTTAAAGGAAGTGCAAAAAGAAAATCGTGGGAAAAGACTTGAGAGAATTTTCGGTATTGGATATCGAGATTTATTAATTAATCATTAGATGATTTTATTAATTAATTAAGTTAATGAATTAATTAATTCCTCATGGGAATTTAATTATAATATTAACATGAATTTAATTGATTATTTAATTAATTTATTTATTGGATAACTAATATTAATTATTTAATTAATTAATAACCAAAGCCCGAAGGCTTAAAAGCCTACAAGTGGGCGTAGGGCTTGTAAAGCCTTGGTTATTGTTTTTTATTGTAGTATATATATACTACTTAGTGAAAAAATAACTAGGTCAAGAGAATCAACTTAAAAACTCTCTCCAAGTCAAACTCTCCTCCCTTTCTCTCTCACTCTAGCCGTCCATCAAGGTGAAGAAGAAGGAGATTTTCATTTTTGATTCCGGCGTGGCAATTTAGAGACACCGACGTATTTTCTGTCCAAGAAAAGGATTGCAAAGCTGGTTTAGATTTCAACATACGTGAGAACAGTAATTAATTTTGTAAAACCCAATTTAAATATGAGAAATAGAGATGAGCCACTGGGATTAAATTTATTATTCTTCCGCTGCGTTTATATGCCAATATTTCCCAACAAAAGGAAGTTTTGGCTGGTCTCTATCAATTATTTCACAAAGTGGGTGGAGGCTGAGCCCATTGCCAAAATATCTGAAAAGGAAGTGATGGAGTTTTTATGGAAAAATATAATCACGCGGTTCGGAATCCCAAGATCTTTGATCTCAGACAATGGCACCCAATTTCAAGGAGCAAAGCTGAGGGATGGTGCCAAGAGCTAAATATAAGGCAGTTGTTCACCTCCGTCAGCAACCCTCAAGCGAATGGCCAGGCAGAGGTCACCAACCTCACTATTCTACAGCACTTGAAGACTAAGCTTGAAGAGGCAAAAGGGAGTTATACGTATGAAATTCTAGTAGTACTGTGGGCATACCGCACCACTCCCAAAGTTAGTACCGAGGAGACCCCCTTCAATTTCCACCAAAGATAATTGGGTTATATTATTTGTCCAAAAGACAATAAGATCAATGATCATTAAGTCTGATGAGTTATTACATAAATTAGGTCCATGGCCTGTAGCCCACTACCAGCTCCCTATAAATACCTTATAGGAGCTGGGAGAGGCTCATTATCTACTCCCCAAGTAAAAATTCATTAACTATTGAAAGTAACCCCATAAAAGAACTATGATAAGAGGCATTTTTACGTGTTTTTAAGCCCCTTTGCGTTTATGTCTTAGGTTCATTTATCGCTTGATTCTTGCCACATGTGCGTTTAATTCGTGCATTAAGTGATTTCAGGTCTTAAATGGATACAATCAAAGAACGGGATGAAAAATGACGTATAAAACAAGTTTAGGCCAAATTGCTACGCACCCCTACGCCTAGGCGCCATCTTGCCCACGCCCGGGCGCCGTATCTGCATTTGTTTCCACGGTTGAGCGCTATTTTCTTATGTTTAGGGACCAAATTGGATGCAGTTTCCTTCTACAAAGTTGTAGAACTATGTGTTAGCTTCAAATGAGGACTTGAATCATCCTAATCGGAGTTTTGTGGAGAGAGTTATGAAGGCAATACAACTACTGCGCTAGACAGAGGCAAATACTCCCAACATTCTGCTGACGGCGCCCGAGCGCCATAATTCCTGCGCCTAGGCGTGGCCACATCCGAGATTTGATTCCTTTCAGCCAAAAGATCATCATTTGATGGGGGAATGGAACATTTAAAGCCAAGAGGTCATCACATGTATGAGGGGGATGTCATAAGTATGTTTCTTAATAGATCTACTTTAGGGAATTTTATACTACTCACTTTAAGAGTAGTGGAGGACACACTAGGGGAGACATACACATGAGGAGCTGATTTGTGGTGGTCTTCTTAAGGATTTTTGATACAATTGACCGAGACATCAGGGAGGAGGAGAGAGAGAGAGAGGCATTTTTGGCCATCACTTTTCACTCATCATCATTCATCACCATTCTTCATCACTTTTGGAGGGGAACAAAGAGAGAGGAGCTAAGGATTGAAGATCAAGAGCAAAGATCCATCATCAATCAATTGAGGGAGTTTTAATTATTTGCATTTACATGTTTATTTCCATGAGTATGTATATGTTTGTATTAGATTTTCTTAAGGCTTTGATGAGAGGCTAATATTGTAGAACTAAGGCCATGTGAAGGCCAAATTTATGAATCAATATATGTGAAGTTGCTCTTTGTATTAATTCTCCTATTGCTTTGTGTGTTAATTCTATGCTTTTATTCCAATCATGTGTTTGATCACCATATGCTTGCTATCTTGCCTAATCTAGTTGTTCAAGAGAAAATAGATTAGGGTGCAAGAGAATTAACACATCATCCGAAACAAATGAGGGATTGCCCTAGAAATAGGTAAAGATTCCCGGGTGTTGTTAGCCGGATTCGTTCGGGGAAGCTCTAGAACGTTAATGCGTGATTTTTGATTAGATTCTCGGATAGACATATTTAGAGAATCGTCAATTAATCATAGGATTATTATGTGCCGAGATATCGGGTAATAGTTAATTTAGGAGTTTCCACCAAAGCAATAGGAGTCTAATAATTCGAAGAGTAGCTCATATATATTGACGAGTAGATTCGGTTGTAGCATGTGCCTTAGTCATTTTATCATACGTGAGATTAAATCTATAGTACGTTTCTCTTTGGTTCTTCGTTTGTTTAATCTTTTTCTTGCACTTTACTTTAATTGTCTTATCTTTTATCGAAAATCATTAACTAGAATTCAAGTCCTTGTGGTTCGACAACCCGGACTTTTTGTCCACTTATTACTACACACGTCTAGTGCACTTGCTATCATAGCACGTTAGCTTTTAGCGTGTCAAACTACGAACTAACTTGATCCCACATACCTTGGGTACGTAGGCAACTCGAAGTAACCGAGTGCAGTCTATAACTTAACCAACCCTTAACCTAGTTTGTCCTGCGTTGGATCGGTTCCCTTACTCCACGTGGTCCATCACGTGACAATCATTGTCTGACTATTTTTATCATCATCACAAATATAGTTTTATATCGAGAAAACTAGGAATGATTCCGACGTGAGACATCGCTTGGACTCTAGAGGTCAGTGTGAAGGAATGCTAATATACTAAAGGCATTAGTTAATTGATTTGTTCATATTATAAGTTTCATTTATGTCCTCCTTGTGTGGTAATTGTTGTTGGATTTCGCGATAAATCAAATAAACACAGCGGAAGTAATTTCAGAAATTTAATTTAAAACCGGAAGTTTAAATTCTCTGATCGCATATTCAAATCTATAATTCGCGTAACGAATAACTACTTACCCGTTGAAGCAAAGTGGTTGGAGAATCTGATTCCTTCTCAAAAACTTGAATTAATGAAGTCTAGATCTTTAATCCTCGTGTAATCTTCAATTCTTGATTTCGTTGACTTTCTTGAATTTGATCTGAACAACTAAATTACGCTGTCTCTAAATTATCAAGCACAGATTGATTGATGAAAAATTCCCACTTTTTCCTCTAGGAGGCGACGACTAGTATAGAGAGAGGGAGGAGGATTTTCTTCTTTTCTTTCTAGGAGAGTTATGAAAGTCTATGTTTTGTTTTAGGTCAAAGACTACTTTTATATCTCAGGACTTATTAACCAAGATAAACAAAAGATACCGTGTTGCTGGGAATCCTAGTATCATGTGCAGCGGAATTTAAAACATATCCGGATTCCCAATAGCCAAGATCAATTTGTGGTTTTTTGTTGATTTTAACATAAAACGAAGAACGCAAAAAACATACCTTTTTCGAATTCTATTAATCCTCGCGAATCTTGAACGGTCTAAACATCCTGTCTCTAGATCATCATGCAGGAACGGACTATTGGAAATATTCATCATCATCTCCCATGGCGGCTAGACAGGGATAATATGAATCTTTTTTTTATTTTGTATTTTGGTGGAGGATTTAAGTATTTTTGACTGACTGAATGAATTGTGCATTAATTAATTTTCTAGTGATTGTGTTAGAGGATTAAATAATCCTCCAACTTAAGCCTGTGTACACCATAGTTAGTAAAATACTGGACGGGTATTAAACGTTATATTATACGTACGAGTATTATTCAATTTTTTGAACAAAAATACGGTGAAAAGTTCGGCGAAAAAAAATGTAGACGGAAATAATACGTACTATCATATGTACATGTATATTACGTATAACAAACAAAAGTACGGAATGTAAAAAACGGCAAATTGTATTTTATTTTTTTTAATTATATGGCTTACTCAATCCAATATTAAAAATATATATATAAAACCACATTCGAACTCTAACTATATTATATTTAAAGTTAGAAAACAACTTTAAATCAATCTCTAAATTATGTAGAAATTACACATGGAACATACTTTATATCTAATTGAACTATTATTTTGCCTACTAAAAGCGTAAATTTGAAGTGACAAACGTAATTAAATAACTTAAATGACAATAATAAAATAGCAAATTAAAGGTGTTGCCCTTAAACAATTAACTAAGAAAAGTACTGAAGATAAAAAAAAATCAATAGTAATTGTTCTAAAAGCAATAAAAAATAGTAAGCTAATCATCAATTTGATGAACTCCAGTCACATGTGATATATGTTATTTTTACACAAGTTTTACCACTTTTATCAACTTGATTTTGATTGTTTCTTTAATAATTTGATCACATATGATGCTTTGAACCCGGTTTGCTTTGACTTTTCAGATTGGGTTAACAGCCGGAGGAAAGAGCAAGAACCGAAGGCAAAATGAAACAATTTTTGGAATTTTTCAAGGCAACTCCGCGGCATTCAACAAGCGAACGCCACGGCGTTCAACAAGCAGTAGCGAACGCCGCGGCGTTCACAAGCAGTAGACAACGCCACGGCGTTCGAGGCGGCAGTGTTGGCCTATAAATACCTCTTTTAGCCATTTTTTACCCTAACTCACCTTGGATAGCAGCTGCCACACGAAAATAGAGAGAGAGGGAGCTTAGAAGAGAAGATTGAAGGTCAAAACATGGAGAATTCAACAAGGAATCCACATCTCTACAAGAATTAGGGAGTTTTTACATATTTGTTTCTTGAATTTGTTCAAATCTCCTATGACTTGTATGATTTATATTTGCACTTTTGACATGAATATGAGCTAAACTTGTTTGATTGAGGCCATGGATAGGCCGTTTATGTTATTTTGATTGTTGATTTGTTGGTGTTTATTGGATTAATTTTGGTTTTAGCTATGTATTCAATATTTGATCTCAATGTTACATTTGCTTGATCACCAAGTGTTTGATAAAATGCCTAGGTTAGAGATCGAGAGATAATAACCTAGGGAAGATATAAACATTGAATACCCTATAGTTAAACCGACTAGAGATAGACTCGGTTTCTTTAGGTGGCTTTCCATTCACGTGGGGAATTTCTAGACCTTAAATGCATCCTCGTTAATCGGGTTTTCATATAGAGATATATAGGAAAGCGTTACCAAGGGTAAGGTTGCTATGCCAAGAGATTGGGTAGTACGTACGTTAGGGAATTTCGCCTTAGCTAAATCAATCTAATAATCCAATAGAACCTAAATCACAATCTAAATGCATAATCGGTTGAACCATGTGCCTTGATCGCTTCTCTCTATTGTTTCTTCCCTTTATTTGGTGTGACGTTGCCTTAGTTTATTTTCTAGTATTTATTAATTAGTTAATCAACCTTTCTATCGACCGATTTAACTTAGAATTGAGTAATATAGTAGTCTTGGTACTTAGATTATAGTTGTCCCTGCGGATACGATAACCCCGGACTTAGAAATCCACTTTACTACTTACGCGACCTAGTTCTCTTGCTAGGATTTTGTCGTGTCAAGTTTTTGGCGCCGTTGCCGGGGACAACTATTTTTATCTAATATTGAGATTCCCTTATTCTTTCTGAGCTTAGATCATTTCTTTTATTTTTAAATTGTGTGTCTTTCTTTGTGCAAGGTTGATCTCGGTTAGTGCATGACCCGTACTAGTCGAGTGGGACTAGCGGAGTTGGACCCTGAAATTGAACGAACGTTTACTCGAGGGGTAAGACTACAAAGAGAGGCTCAACATTATCAAGCCACAATGGATCCAAATCTGAATCCTCCTCCTATTCACATAGATCCCGCTATCTTAGAAGAAGCGGTTCGTCGGGAGCTTGCAAATCTTCGCGTTCATCAAAACCAACCAGAGGCGCCTCCGCAACGCCCTTTGAGGGATTATATGATGCCAAACATCCAAGGAGCCGCAGGGCCAATCGTTTTACCACCGGTAGAGGCTAACACTTTTCAAATTCTGCCGGGGTATATCCAAATGATAGGAAACCAGGTTCAATTCTCCGGTTTACAACATGATGATCCACACGCTCATATAGCCACATTCTCGGAGATTATCCATACTTTCAAGAACAATGGAGTCACCGACGATGCCATACGCTTACGGTTATTTCCATTCTCTCTCAAAGACAAGGCTAAACAGTGGTTCAACTCTTTGCCAACCGCCTCTATCCGTACTTGGGAACAAATGGTGGATAAATTTTTGTCTAAGTATTTTCCACCGGGTAAGACGGCAGCAATGAAAAATGAAATGACCAGCTTTCGTCAATATGAGGGGGAATCACTTTATGAGGCATGGGAGCGTTTTAAGGAACTTTTGAGGAAATGCCCACACCATGGGTTAGCCGTGCCCACACTTGTTCAAAATTTCTATTTGGGTTTGGGACCGAATCTCCGTACGAATTTAGATGCCACCGCGGGAGGTACTATCATGAACAAATCACCTGAGGAAGCTTGGGCATTAATTGAGCTCATGGCCGAGAACAACTATCAATGGCCAACCGAACGAATCACGTTGCCCAAGAAGCCCGCCGGATTGTATGAAATTGGGAATAGCTCCACAGTAGCTGTTCAATTGGAGGCCCTAAACAAAAGATTGGATTCCTTCGGACTCATGCAAGGTACGGTAAATCAAGTTAAATCCACTTGTGAAAATTGTGGAGGTGATCACACAAACTTTGAGTGCTTACAAGGAGATGTGTGTGGGAAATGCAAGTCGTCAACAGAATAATCCCTACTCGAATTCTTTTAATCCGGGATGGAGGAATCATCCAAATTTCTCATGGAGCCAAAATTCGAATATGGCGAAACCACCACCACCAGGTTTTCAGCAAAACCAAGGAGGTTTCCAACAACCTCCATTTCAAAGGCAAGGGGGGCTCCAACAACCACAACAAAGCGAGAAAAAGAATAATATGGAAGATGTGTGGCAAAAGTTCATGATGGAGGCAACACAAAAGTTTCAATATCAAGAAATGATGTCCAAGAAACAAGAAGCAAGCTTAAAAAATCAAGAAATTGCACTAAAAAACTTAGAAACTCAAATTGGGCAAATTGCCAACATGCTTTCCGGACGAACCCAAGGCACGTTACCAAGTGATACCGAGAAAAATCCAAAGGAACAAGTTCAAGCAGTTTCACTTCGTAGCGGAAAGAACCTCGTTGATCCAAAATTGGGAGAGAAAATGGATGATACACCAGAACATTTGGATAAAACTAAGGCAACATCCAACTCCGGAAAGAACACCGAGACCTCATCCCCTGTTTCGGGACATTCCTCTACCGAACCCTCCGTGCCCAAACCAAGACCTCCATTTCCACTTGCATTACAAAAAGGAAAGTTAGATAAGCAATTTGCCAAGTTTCTTGATATATTTAAACAATTGCGTATTAACATTCCTCTTGTAGATGCTTTGTTGCAAATGCCGAGTTACGCTAAATATCTCAAGGATATCCTTTCTAACAAGAGAAAGTTGGAGGAACATGAAACTGTAGCCCTTACTGCAGAATGCTCGGCTATATTGCAAAACCGGATACCTCAAAAGCTTAAGGATCCCGGAAGCTTTACAATTCCTTGCACTATCGGTTCCATTTCTTTTTCTAAAGTTTTGTGTGATTCTGGTGCCAGTATTAATTTGTTGCCTTTGTCACTTTTCAGGAAATTAGGACTTGGCGAGCCCAAACCTACCACTATTTCATTGCAACTCGCTGATAGGTCCATCAAGTACCCACGAGGAATAGTGGAAGATGTTTTAGTGAAAGTCGAAAAATTCATATTCCCGGTGGACTTTGTAGTTCTAGATATGGAGGAGGATGTCGAGCTACCACTCATTCTTGGTCGACCATTCCTCGCCACCGGACGAGCATTAATTGATATTGCCAATGGTCAATTAACTCTTAGAGTGGGAGATGAGTAAGTGACAATAAATGTGTATCATGCTATGCGAACACCATCTAATGATTTTACTTGTTTCCACATTGATGCATTTGATACCTTAATTTCTGAACATTTTCAGGGAAATCAATACGAAGATCAAGTGGAGGCATGTCTTGTGAATCCCATGGATGAGACAATGGAAAACAATAACTTGAGGGACGCTGTTGCTTTTCTCGAGGCAAATCCACCTTACAAACGAAGTTTTCGACCTCGTTTTGAAGTTCTGGATAGACCAATCACTTCTTTACCAAAGCCCTCAATTGAAGAACCGCCACCTCTTGAGCTTAAACCTCTTCCTTCTCATCTCAAGTATGCTTACTTACAAGATTCAGAATTTTTACCTGTTATAATCTCTTCATCTTTGACAGACATTATGGAGGAGAAGCTGCTTACGGTGTTGAAAGCCCATAAAAAGGCTTTTGGATGGAAAATAGCTGATATTAAAGGGATTTGTCCAATGGTATGTATGCATAAGATCCTCATGGAGGATGAATATAAGCCCACCATTCAACCGCAAAGACGACTCAATCCAATGATGCAAGAAGTTGTTAAAAAGGAGGTAATTAAGCTACTCGATGCAGGTATTATCTATCCTATCTCCGATAGCAATTGGGTGAGTCCAACTCAAGTGGTCCCGAAGAAAGGAGGTATGACTGTTATTACCAACGCTAACAATGAATTAATTCCCACACGAACAGTTACCGGGTGGCGAGTATGCATTGATTATCGAAAATTAAATGAGGCCACCCGGAAAGACCACTTTCCCCTTCCCTTCATTGATCAAATGCTTGAGAGGTTAGCCGGGCATGAGTTTTATTGCTTCCTAGATGGCTACTCTGGCTATAATCAAATTGCCATCACACCTGAGGATCAAGAGAAAACCACTTTCACTTGTCCTTATGGCACATTTGCTTATAGGCGGATGCCATTTGGCCTATGTAATGCCCCTGCCACCTTTCAACAATGTATGATGGCTATTTTTCATGACATGTTCGAGGATTCCCTAGAAATTTTTATGGATGATTTTTCAGTTTTTGGAACTTCTTTCGATACATGTATTAACCATTTAACACGTGTTCTAAAACGATGTGAAGAAACTAATCTTGTGTTAAATTGGGAAAAGTGTCATTTTATGGTTCAAGAAGGAATTGTGCTTGGCCACAAAATCTCTCACAAGGGGATTGAAGTGGATAAAGCTAAAGTTGAGGTCATTGAAAAGCTCCCCCCACCCTCTTCGGTGAAATCCGTCAGGAGCTTTCTTGGTCATGCAGGATTTTACAGGCGTTTCATTTTAGATTTTTCGAAAATTGCTAAACCATTATCTAATTTGTTGGTAAAAGATACACCGTTTAACTTTGATGATAAGTGTTTGCAGGCTTTTCACACGCTCAAGGAAAAATTAATTTCAGCGCCCATCATGGCACCTCCAGATTGGAACCTCCCATTTGAGCTTATGTGTGATGCTAGTGATTCAGCAGTTGGAGCTGTACTCGGACAAAGGAAAGATAAGGTATTCTACACCATTTATTATGCGAGTCGAACTTTAAATGATGCTCAGTTAAATTATGCCACGACGGAAAAGGAATTGCTAGCTATAGTTGATAAGAGGCATTTTTACGTGTTTTTAAGCCCCTTTGCGTTTATGTCTTAGGTTCATTTATCGCTTGATTCTTGCCACATGTGCGTTTAATTCGTGCATTAAGTGATTTCAGGTCTTAAATGGATACAATCAAAGAACGGGATGAAAAATGACGTATAAAACAAGTTTAGGCCAAATTTCTATGCACCCCTACGCCTAGGCGCCATCTTGCCCACGCCCGGGCGCCGTTTCAGCACCACTTTCCACGTTCGAGCGATATTTTCGTATTTTTAGAGACCGAATTGGATGAAGTGTCCTTCTACAAAGTTGTAGAACTATGTGTTAGCTTCAAATGAGGACTTGAATCATCCAAATCGGAGTTTTGTGGAGAGAGTTATGAAGGAAATACAATTGCTGCGCAAGACAGAGGCAAATATTCCCAACATTCTGATTTGGGCGCCCGAGCGCCGTAAAACCCGCGCCTAGGCGCGCCCACATCCGAGATTTGATTCCTTTCAGCCAAAAGATCATCATTTGATGGGGGAATGGAACATTTAAAGCCAAGAGGTCATCACATGTATGGGGGGGATGTCATAAGTATGTTTCTTACTAGATCTACTTTTGGGAATTTTATACTACTCACTTTAAGAGTAGTGGAGGGGACACTAGGGGGGACATACACATGAGGGGCTGATTTGTGGTGGTCTTCTTAAGGGATCCTAAGGGGCAATTGACCGATCAATCTTGAGAGGAGGGAGAGAGAGGCATTGGATCCATCACTTTTCACTCATCATTCATCACCATATTTCTTCATCACTTTTGGAGGGGAACAAAGAGGGAGGAGCTAAGGATTGAAGATCAAGAGCAAAGATCCATCATCAATCAATTGAGGGAGTTTTAATTATTTGCATTTACATGTTTATTTCCATGAGTATGTATATGTTTGTATTAGATTTTCTTAAGGCTTTGATGAGAGGCTAATATTGTAGAACTAAGGCCATGTGAAGGCCAAATTTATGAATCAATATATGTGAAGTTGCTCTTTGTATTAATTCTCCTATTGCTTTGTGTGTTAATTCTATGCTTTTATTCCAATCATGTGTTTGATCACCATATGCTTGCTATCTTGCCTAATCTAGTTGTTCGAGAGAAAATAGATTAGGGTGCAAAAGAATTAACACATCATCCGAAACAAATGAGGGATTGCCCTAGAAATAGGTAAAGATTCCCGGGTGTTGTTAGCCGGATTCGTTCGGGGAAGCTCTAGAACGTTAATGCGTGATTTTTGATTAGATTCTCGGATAGACATATTTAGAGAACCGTCAATTAATCATAGGATTATTATGTGCCGAGACATCGGGTAATAGTTAATTTAGGAGTTTCCACCAAAGCAATAGGAGTCTAATAATTCGAAGAGTAGTTCATATATATTGACGAGTAGATTTGGTTGTAGCATGTGCCTTAGTCATTTTATCATACGTGAGATTTAATTCATAGCTTGTTCCCTCCTTTGATCTTTCGTTTACTTAATTGTTTTCCTCTTACTTTACTTTAATTGTCTTTACTTTCATTAAAATCATAAACTAGAATTCAAGTCCCCGTGGTTCGACAACCCGGACTTTTAGTCCACTTTATTACTACCACGACTAGTACACTTGCTATCAAAGCACGTTAAGTTTTAGCGTGTCAAGTTTTTGGCGCCGTTGCCGGGGACTTGTTTATTTTAGTTTACATTTTTAATAATTCTTAGTTTTCGTTCATTTCTTGATTTTCTTTTATTTTCGTGATTAGTCTAATTTTGTTCTTGTATTTAATTGTTAGGTTCTTGAGGTGCATGACCCGCTCCTCAAGCAAGCCTCTATACGAGTTGGAGCCCGAAATTGAAAGAGTTCTTAGGACTAGTAGGCGAGCAAGAGAAATGGCCAATAATCTCAACCAAAACCCAAATGGAAATTTCCCGGACATGAACTCACCGGAAACTAGGGAGTGGTTACAAGGTGTTCTACAAGCCATGCAAGCGGTACCTCCTCCACAACTCCCGTCGGTTCGGGGTAGCTTACCACCTAGGGTCCATACCATTCCGGGGCCCGTAGTCGTGCCTAATTTCGTCACACCAAACTACCACATTCCGGCTCACATTTTTAATATGGTGCAAGGAGATCCTTTCTATGGAGAACCACACGAATCACCACACGCTCATTTGGAAACCATAGATGAGGCTCTTGTGACCATTCAATATCACCCACGTGATCTTGATGCGATTCGTCTAAGAGTCTTCCATTTCTCATTGAAGGATAGGGCGACAACATGGTACAAATCCTTACCTCCACAATCTATTACAACATGGAGTGAGTTGGTCGATGCCTTTTTAAATAAATTCTTTCCACCCTCAAAAATAAATGAGCTACGGAGTAATATAAAAGGGTTTAGGCAAAGAAGCAATGAATCTTTAGCCGAGGCTTGGGCTAGATATAAGGGCATGCTCCGTAAATGTCCCGATCATAATTTTGGGTTGAATGAACAAGTACTCCATTTCTATGATGGGGTTAGGTCACGTATTCGGCATAGACTCAACGCGGGTGCGGGAGGAGATCTCCTTGGGTTAGATTGTCAAAGTGTATGGGACAAAGTCGAACAGTTGGCCCGAGAAGACGAGCTTTACCCCGACGATGAAGAGGCCTCATCCTCTAAAAAGGTTGCTTGTATTGAGGAAGTAGTTGAGGAAGTAGTACTCTTGGAACCGGAGGTTGGCAATGTTAATTATGTGGGGAATCAAAATAAACCTCGGGTGAACTTTCATATACCCGAGAATTTTCCAAAAAGGCCCAACCCCGCACAGAACGCACAACCGGGGATCTATCAAGCTCCACGACCACCCTTCAATAACCCACCCCCGAGGCAAGGCAATTTCAATGGACAAGGTCAAGGTCAAGTGCAAATGCGACCTCCCACAATCGATGAGAAACTGGATGCTCACATGAAAAAGTCCGATACATCTTTCAACGAACTTCGGAATATGATAAAGGATATGTGTATGGAGATGAAGGATTTGCGAACACAAGTAGGGCAACTTTCTAATGCGGTTAACGGTAGAGCCCCGGGGACTCTCCCAAGCGACACGGAAAAGAACCCGAAGGCCCAATGCAATGCCATAGCCTTGAGAAGTGGCAAACAATTGGAAAATTACACTGCCAGTACATCCGCGCCCGAGCGCCCAGATATGCGCGCCCAGGCGCCAGAAGATCCGCGCCTAGGCGCCTATACACGCGCCCAGGCGCCGCCCACTGTTTTTGTGCCAGCAGATCCGCGCCTAGGCGCCAATACACGCGCCCAGGCGCCAACCACAGACCTGCCAGATGCAAACTCTCTGCATCCCGCGCCCGAGCGCCCAGATATGCGCGCCCAGGCGCCAGAAGATCCGCGCCTAGGCGCCGATACACGCGCCCAGGCGCCGCCCACTGCTTCGGTAGGTTTTCATCCGTCTAATCCAACGCTTTCTCCCCCTATCGAAGTTCGTCTCCCCTTCCCAAATGCTCACAAAAAGAAGAAAAAGGAGATGGATCCGAGCTTTCTTCGAATTTTGGCAATCCTTCGGGAAGTGAGAATTAATATTCCGTTTATTGACGCCATCCTCCAAATGCCGAATTATGTGAAGTTCTTCAAGGACATACTCTCCAACAAGCAGAAGTGGGAAGAGAATGAGACGGTGTTTACAAAGTCCTTAAACATCCTTTTGATCATGACTCGTGTTATCGAATTGATACATTTGACCATTTGATTGTTGAGTATTTACAGGACAATACAATTGAAAATTCTCTCGAACAGAGTCTTATGAAATCCATGCAAGTGGACTCGGAGAAAGATGATCTAGTGGAAAAGGTTCTAAGCTTAGAGTACAAATCTTCCTCTCATTCGGGAGGATTCATCAAAGTTGATAGATCATTGTCAGGATCACCTCGCCCATCTATTGAAGAACCCCCCTCTCTCGAACTCAAACCCCTCCCCTCCCACCTTAAATATGTGTACCTGAACGATGACGAGACACTCCCATTGATCATTTCCCCATCTCTTTCAGGATCACAAGAAGAGCAATTAATGACGGTGTTGAGATTTCACAAACGGGCTTTTGGGTGGAAACTTGCGGACATCAAAGGCATTAGTCCAGCGATATGTATGCACAAAATACTTATGGAGGACTCCACCAAGCCTACACGCCAACCCCAAAGGAGATCAAACCCACAAATCCAAGAGGTAGTCAAGAAGGAAGTGATTAAACTGCTCGACTCAGGTATAATCTATCCTATTTCTGATAGTGCGTGGGTGAGCCCTACCCAAGTGGTGCCTAAGAAAGGGGGAATAACGGTAATTGAGAATGCGAATAATGAGCTTATCCCAACTCGTATAATTAGTGGGTGGCGTGTATGTATAGATTACCGTAAGTTGAATGATGTCACACGTAAGGATCATTTCCCCCTCCCCTTTATTGACCAAATGCTTGAACGATTAGCCGGGCATGATTTCTATTGTTTTCTAGATGGTTACTCCGGCTATAATCAAATTGCCATAGATCCTGAGGACCAAGAGAAAACCACTTTCACTTGTCCTTATGGCACATTTGCTTATAGAAGGATGCCATTTGGCTTGTGTAATGCCCCGGCCACTTTTCAAAGATGCATGATGGCTATTTTTCATGATATGGTTGAAGATTTCCTTGAAATTTTTATGGATGACTTTTCTGTTTTCGGAACAACTTTTGATATTTGTCTTGCTCATCTAAATGTTGTGCTTAAACGTTGTGAAGAAACCAACCTTGTTTTGAATTGGGAAAAATGCCATTTAATGGTCCGAGAGGGGATTGTACTTGGCCACAAGATCTCTCAAAAAGGGATCGAAGTGGACCAAGCCAAGATTGAGGTCATTGAAAAACTTCCCCCACCCACATCGGTAAAAGCTGTTAGGAGTTTTCTCGGGCATGCTGGTTTCTATAGGCGATTCATCTTGAATTTCTCTAAAATTGCGAAACCGTTGTCTAATTTGCTTGTTAAAGATGCACCTTTTGATTTCAATTCTTCTTGTATGCAGGCCTTTCTTGATTTGAAGGAACGCCTAGTTTCCGCCCCTATCATGTCATCCCCCGATTGGAGCTTACCATTCGAATTGATGTGTGATGCGAGTGACACCGCGGTTGGAGCGGTCCTTGGCCAAAGGAAGGAAAAGGTATTTCGAACCATTTACTATGCTAGTAAAACTCTTAACGACGCACAATTGAATTATGCCACCACGGAAAAAGAATTACTCGCCATAGTCTTTGCATTCGATAAATTCCACTCTTACCTCGTGCTAAACAAAGTAATAGTTTACACCGATCATTCGGCTTTAAAATATTTGCTTGCCAAGAAAGATGCTAAACCAAGACTCCTTAGGTGGATTTTGTTACTCCAAGAATTTGATTTAGAGATAAAAGACAAGAAAGGCACCGAAAATGTAGTAGCCGACCACCTCTCACGATTAGAGCTAGTGAATGATCCGTTAGATGAGACACCAATTCGTGAGGAATTCCCAGATGAACACCTCCTTGCTATTTCTGAAAAAATTTCACCTTGGTATGCTAACTTTGCCAATTACATTGTCACGGGCCGTCTTCCCCCGGATATCACTTTTCATCAAAAGAAGAAATTTCTATCTGATGTAAAGCAATATCTTTGGGATGAACCCTTTTTATTCAAAGTTTGTGCAGATGGTTTAATTCGACGTTGCATACCCGAAACGGACGTGCATGCTATCCTATCTCATTGTCATGATATGGCGGTAGGTGGCCATTTTGGGCCTTCCAAAACGGTAGCTAAGATCCTCCAATCAGGTTTCTTCTGGCCTACTCTTGTTAAAGATGCACATCATTATGTCAAATCTTGTGATCGCTGTCAACGAATGGGGAACATCTCTAAACATCATGAAACGCCCTTAAATAGCATGTTAGAGTGTGAGTTGTTTGATGTATGGGGTGTGGATTTCATGGGCCCTTTCCCCAGTTCTTGTTCAAATAAATATATCCTCGTTGCGGTAGACTATGTCTCCAAATGGGTGGAAGCCGTGGCCTTGCCTACTAATGATGCTCGGGTTGTCACTCGTTTTCTGAAGAAACATATTTTTACTCGATTTGGAACTCCCCGAGCCATCATTAGTGACGGGGGCACCCACTTCTGCAACAGGCAGTTTGAACTTTTATTGACCAAGTACGGGGTGAAGCATAAAATTTCGACCCCATACCACCCACAAACTAGTGGCCAAGTGGAGGTCTCGAATAGGGAGATTAAGCGTATTTTAGAAAAAACGGTCAATGCATCAAGAAAGGATTGGTCCCTTAAATTGGATGATGCTCTTTGGGCTTATCGGACCGCCTATAAAACCCCAATTGGCATGTCCCCGTATCGTCTTGTTTTTGGTAAAACATGTCACTTGCCCGTTGAACTCGAGCATCATGCTTATTGGGCCATTAAGTTTCTAAATTTTGACTCTCAAAGTGTAGGTACACAACGTTTGCTACAACTCAACGAACTCGAAGAATGGCGTCATCTTGCCTATGAGAACGCAAAACTCTATAAGGAGCGGACCAAAATGTGGCATGACAAACATATTCTCCCCCGGGAATTCCACAAGGGAGAGCGGGTGTTGCTATACAACTCTCGACTCCGACTCTTCCCCGGGAAGCTTAAGTCTCGATGGTCGGGACCATTTTTGATTTCCCAGGTCTATCCATCCGGCGCCGTCGAACTTACAACAGATAAAGGACATGCTTTCTTGGTCAACGCTCAACGTCTTAAACCTTACTTAGGGATGGATGGGCCAAGAGACAAAGAGTCCTTCATCCTCGCGGACCCTTCGTGATTCTTCGCTTTCAGTCGAGCTAATGACTCTAAACTAGCGCTTCTTGGGAGGCAACCCATGTTTTCTTTCCGTTTCCTTTTCTTTTTTTTCCCTTATTATTCCGTTTGTTGCTTTATTTTCTAACCTTACATCTTTGTTAGTTTGTGTTTTAAGTGTTTTGTCTCTTCCCTTTTGAAACAGGAAATGAAATTCATTACAAAACTATTCTGAAACGGGCGCCCAAGCGCCGAGAAATCAGGCGCCTAGGCGCCCGACTCTGAAACGGGCGCCCAAGCGCCGAGAAATCAGGCGCCTAGGCGCCCGACTCTGAAACGGGCGCCCAAGCGCCGAGAAATCAGGCGCCTAGGCGCCCGCATTACCAACCAAAGGACTCGAGGTAAGTTGTAACGCGCGCCTAGGCGCCCGATTCTGAATCTAACAAATATATGGGTAAAAAAGGGTCAAAATTCCCCAAAATCTTCACAACTCCTCTCCCACTCGAATTCCGGCGATTTCCTCAACATTTCCGGCCATTTCCACCGGATTTCACCGCCACTTCCATCAACATCATTCGTTGCACAAGAGGCTCGTCTTTCACATCGACTCGGTGCGAAAAATTTTGGGGATAAAAGGTGAGTTTTGGCTTTACCCTCCTTCCATTTCCGATTCATAGCCGACGCGTAGGTGCCTTGTGTTATATATTGAGGATTAATTGGGGCATTGGCCGATTGTTGATTGAATTTTTAGTTGTTATTGCATTTGAGAGCTTGAAATTGAAAGTGTGGGTTGTAATCAAAAAATTGGGGGTTGATGTTGTTGAATTGGATGGTCTATTGTTGCTAAATCCGTGGGTTATTATCAATTTGTGGGTTGAAATTGAATTTGTGGATTGTTGCCAAGTGTGGGTTGCTCTGATTTTGGTGTGTGTTGGGCGTTGAAGATTGTTGTATTTGGTTGGTTGCATTTGGGTCGATTTGAGTAGTTAAGAAGTTGATAATTGTTGTTGCAAATGACGAGAACTACCAACAGGCCGTCAAAGGGTAAGAAAAAAATGGGTGAGGGTTCCTCTAATGAGCCCGAGACTCCCGATAGTACCCGTTTTGAAAACCCCCAAGTCCAAATTATGTGTCAGAGTTTGAGCACCCCCCGCACCCTTATTAAGGAGCACTATTTAACCACCCGGGGACAGCCCTCTGTGCACGAATTGATACAATTTCATCGCTTACAGTTTTTTTGTCAAAAGCCCGAGGCCATTCATCTTCCTTGGGTTCTGGAATTCTTCAGCTCCGGGGTTTATGATGAGATTGAGACACGAGGATGGCTGGGGACTACCCTTTTGGTCCGGGGCAAACATGTCAATTATGAGTTGAGACAGATTAGGGAGAGCATAGGCACCCCGACCCCTCAGACATGTGAGTTCACCGCTCTTTACAATTCAGGGCGCCTCCGAGTTAGCCTGTCGGATATTTTGCAGGTTATTGGCCGAGAGGGGTGGGAATGGGTACCCGGAGAAGCTCATGTCCCCCGTAGGGCTCTATTACCCGAGGCTGCTTTCTGGCTCGACTTCATCAGATTCAATTTAATGCCGAGTACCAATCGATCAGAGGCAAACAAGGAACGGGCCACCCTCATCTACGCTATTATGTCCAAGAAAGCTGTGGACTTTGCCCGGGTAATCCACAAGTCCTTGACGGACCACTTTAGAAAGTTGAAGAATGAGTTAGGGCCATTGATTAACAAAGAATTGGCTAAGCAAAAGGGAGAAGGTCCCACTCGGAAGATTCCCATCATTCTCCCGTCACTGATCACAGCTTTATGCAAGGCGGCTAAGGTTCCCACATTTCCTTTGGAGCGTACTGAGCTTCCTGGTTCTTATCTCACCGTGGTAGATGACGACTCCCAGGCTCCTCCACCACCAGCTACTTCAAAGAGGCCTCGCCCATCTTCATCCCAGTCTACTAGCTCCCCACAGTTTCCACCTATGGATGCCGCCGCCATTAGACAATTAAAGGATGAATTGAGGGAGGAGTTGCGAGATGAGATGAGGGTGGTCATGTCCGACACTTGTGCTTATTTCCGTCAGCTTTTTGTAGAGCATGATGCGTTTGTCGGTTGGGGGCCGTTTGATTATTCTGCTCCTCCACCTTACCCGCACCCCCCGCCTCAGCAGCCCGCAGATATGCACGAGTCAGGTGCTCTTGTTCCTGACGGAGGTGATGATGAGGCTCATAATGATGAGGGTAGCCCGTTGATTGATTTGGATGATCTAGGCGGCGAGGATGAGGATTACATTGACCGTTTTGGCACCACCGATTAGGCTTATCTTGTTTTATTTCCATGCATGTTTCTTTTTATTTTTTTGGATATCTTTTGTTGGGATGTTTGATATTTTATGTTTGATGTTTGGATGCTTGATGTTTTCCTTCCATGCATGTTTCTCATTTTTTTGTTTATCTCGTTTTGTTTTATTCTATTCTATCCAATGTTTGATGCTCTGTATGTGTAGCATTTGTTTACCTATGTAGTGATCGACACAGTGATTGCCATCCGTGGACTTGATTGCCTTAAGTGGACTCGGGTTTGCTTTTCAGCTTCCCTATGGTGACGTGTACTTTGCCCTTTTCTTTTTCAAACATTGGGGACAATGTTCATGATAAGTGTGGGGGGTATACTAGATCCATTATAGTCATGTTGATTCATGTTTTACATATTTCGGTCCAAGTTTGGTCAAGTTTGGGGGGTGCTGTACCTCTACATGTGAAATGTGTGCAATTTTAATTTATTTTTTTTGATAGAATTTCAACCCTTCACTTGAGGTATTGAGCATGGTTAATTTGAATACATGGTATGTTTTCTCTATCAATTTGGTTTTTAATGGCTATACACATCGTTCCTTGCTTATGGGATCCTAACTAGACTAGATTAACCTTAAGATGATTCACATATGCACCTAAATCGAAGGTAGAGGAGTTGAGTGGGCAATCATTTTGAAACACTTAAAGGCTTGATCCCGGAAATATCAACTTAGAATTTTCACATGTGTTATGAGTTGAGAACATTAACTTCGTGTGCTTAATAATAATAAAAAGAGGTTGAACATTGGTATGACTGAAAAAAAAAAAAAGTCAGGCTTAATAGATACTGGGGGCGAAGAGCACCATGCCTAGAATACTGTACTATTTTGCTAATTTGAGCTAAGCTCAAGCCAATGTAAGTGTTAAGTGAATAAGGACCTAGTTTGATTTTGTGGCCTTTGACACTCGAGTGATTAAGCCCTTAGGAATGTCTCCACATTTGATACCCTAAAGCCATCTGGTTTAGGAGTTATTGGCCTAAAACTCGTTACACGGGTGTCATAGAAAGCCTAAGAGGATCAAACATTGCACATGGTCTAGCCTCTAATGTTTCGAGTTGAAAGTGCATAAGATAAATCCGAAAGTGGAATGAAGTGATAAATTTTTAAGTGGCTATGAAGTTGTATTCAATTCTCGTACCATGTGAATAATCAAAAGTTGATAAATATGGGGTTAATGTTTGAAAAGTGGTAAGAATGCCACTTGACTATAATACTTGAGATTTATTACACTACACCCTTAGGATGATCTTTTCAATGTTAAGGCGTAACATGAGCAAATGTGTGATGTGTATATATTTGTAATATGAGCTTAAACAGATGAATTCATACCATTGTGTGCTATTAATCATTGTAATTTACGTTGAGTGATCGGGGTTAAAAATCTTTCGATTTTGTGGGTATATCGTCTGCAAACCCTCACGAGACTATAACTCGTCCTTTGAGGTAACTCAAAGGTTCAAAGGCTTGTTGCATTCGCTAAATGCAACCGTTTACTCCACGAAAGTGAGTTAGGTAGTTTTCTTTTTGTTTCTCTCTTGATTGATGATGTTTCCTTATCTTAGAACTCTTATTGCTCGAGGACGAGCAATTGATAAGTGTGGGGGTGTTGATAAGAGGCATTTTTACGTGTTTTTAAGCCCCTTTGCGTTTATGTCTTAGGTTCATTTATCGCTTGATTCTTGCCACATGTGCGTTTAATTCGTGCATTAAGTGATTTCAGGTCTTAAATGGATACAATCAAAGAACGGGATGAAAAATGACGTATAAAACAAGTTTAGGCCAAATTTCTATGCACCCCTACGCCTAGGCGCCATCTTGCCCACGCCCGGGCGCCGTTTCAGCACCACTTTCCACGTTCGAGCGATATTTTCGTATTTTTAGAGACCGAATTGGATGAAGTGTCCTTCTACAAAGTTGTAGAACTATGTGTTAGCTTCAAATGAGGACTTGAATCATCCAAATCGGAGTTTTGTGGAGAGAGTTATGAAGGAAATACAATTGCTGCGCAAGACAGAGGCAAATATTCCCAACATTCTGATTTGGGCGCCCGAGCGCCGTAAAACCCGCGCCTAGGCGCGCCCACATCCGAGATTTGATTCCTTTCAGCCAAAAGATCATCATTTGATGGGGGAATGGAACATTTAAAGCCAAGAGGTCATCACATGTATGGGGGGGATGTCATAAGTATGTTTCTTACTAGATCTACTTTTGGGAATTTTATACTACTCACTTTAAGAGTAGTGGAGGGGACACTAGGGGGGACATACACATGAGGGGCTGATTTGTGGTGGTCTTCTTAAGGGATCCTAAGGGGCAATTGACCGATCAATCTTGAGAGGAGGGAGAGAGAGGCATTGGATCCATCACTTTTCACTCATCATTCATCACCATATTTCTTCATCACTTTTGGAGGGGAACAAAGAGGGAGGAGCTAAGGATTGAAGATCAAGAGCAAAGATCCATCATCAATCAATTGAGGGAGTTTTAATTATTTGCATTTACATGTTTATTTCCATGAGTATGTATATGTTTGTATTAGATTTTCTTAAGGCTTTGATGAGAGGCTAATATTGTAGAACTAAGGCCATGTGAAGGCCAAATTTATGAATCAATATATGTGAAGTTGCTCTTTGTATTAATTCTCCTATTGCTTTGTGTGTTAATTCTATGCTTTTATTCCAATCATGTGTTTGATCACCATATGCTTGCTATCTTGCCTAATCTAGTTGTTCGAGAGAAAATAGATTAGGGTGCAAAAGAATTAACACATCATCCGAAACAAATGAGGGATTGCCCTAGAAATAGGTAAAGATTCCCGGGTGTTGTTAGCCGGATTCGTTCGGGGAAGCTCTAGAACGTTAATGCGTGATTTTTGATTAGATTCTCGGATAGACATATTTAGAGAACCGTCAATTAATCATAGGATTATTATGTGCCGAGACATCGGGTAATAGTTAATTTAGGAGTTTCCACCAAAGCAATAGGAGTCTAATAATTCGAAGAGTAGTTCATATATATTGACGAGTAGATTTAGTTGTAGCATGTGCCTTAGTCATTTTATCATACGTGAGATTTAATTCATAGCTTGTTCCCTCCTTTGATCTTTCGTTTACTTAATTGTTTTCCTCTTACTTTACTTTAATTGTCTTTACTTTCATTAAAATCATAAACTAGAATTCAAGTCCCCGTGGTTCGACAACCCGGACTTTTAGTCCACTTTATTACTACCACGACTAGTACACTTGCTATCAAAACACGTTAAGTTTTAGCGTGTCAATAGTTTTTGCATTTGATAAGTTTCATTCATACCTTGTCTTGAACAAAGTCATTGTTTACACTGATCACTCTGCACTTAAGTATCTACTTGCAAAGAAGGATGCCAAACCTCGCCTTATTAGATGGATTCTTCTTCTCCAAGAATTTGATCTAGAAATTAGGGATAAAAAGGGAGTTGAGAATGTGGTAGCTGACCATTTGTCTAGGATAGAAGCTCCTATCTCCGATTCAATCATTGAAAAACCAATCGGGGAAGAGTTTCCGGATGAACAATTGTATACGGTGATTCATGGTGCTTTCCCCTGGTATGCTGATTTTGCAAATTATGTTGTCATGGGTGCACTTCCCCCTAATCTCACTTTTTATCAAAAGAAGAAATTTTATCTGATGTCAAGCATTATTTTTGGGAAGAGCCATTTTTGTTTAAGAATTGTGCAGATGGCATTATCAGGCGTTGTGTCCCGGCGGAAGAAATGACATCTATTATGAGCCATTGCCATGATGGCAAGGTAGGTGGCCACTTTGGGCCTACTAAGACCGCCTCAAAAGTTCTCCAATCAGGTTTTTTCTGGCCCTCCCTATTTAAAGATGTGCATGCGTATGTATCTTCTTGTGATCAATGCCAAAGAACAGGGAATATTTCGAGGAAACATGAAATGCCGTTAAACAACATACTAGAATGCGAACTTTTTGATGTTTGGGGCATTGACTTTATGGGACCATTCCCTAGCTCATGCTCCAATAAATACATTCTAGTAGCGGTTGATTATGTGTCTAAATAGGTCGAAGCGGAGGCTTTGCGTACGAATGATTCAAGGGTGGTAGTTAAATTTTTGAAAAAACACATTTTCACTCGATTCGGTACCACTCGAGCCATTATAAGTGATGGTGGCACTCATTTTTGCAACAAACAGTTTGATAATCTTTTGCAAAAATATGGTGTCACACATAAGATTTCCACACCGTACCACCCTCAAACGAGTGGTCAAGTTGAAGTGTCCAATCGGGAACTTAAACGCATCCTTGAGAAAACGGTAAATTCATCTCGAAAAGATTGGTCTCTTAAGTTAGATGATGCCCTGTGGGCATATCGAACTGCGTTTAAGACACCTATTGGCATGTCACCTTACCGACTCGTTTTTGGGAAAGCTTGCCACCTACCCGTTGAGCTAGAGCATAGGGCATTTTGGGCAATTAAATTGCTTAATTTTGATTTGCAAGATGTTGGCAAACACAGGTTGTTGCAATTGAACGAGTTGGATGAGTTCCAACAGGAGGCCTATGAAAACGCAAAAATCTACAAGGAACGAACAAAACGCTGGCACGACAAGCACATCACACCGAGGGAGTTTACCGAGGGAGAACAGGTCCTTTTATTCAATTCCCGCCTCCGACTTTTTCCCGGTAAACTACGCTCTAAATGGTCAGGACCTTTCACTGTCATGAAAGTTTACCCCTCCGGTGCGGTTGAAATTTCACACGAAACAAAGGGTTCTTTCATTGTTAATGGCCACCGTTTGAAACACTATGAAGGAAATGGTTGTATGAGGGACCATGTGCACGTTACCCTCGTTGACCCACCACATTGATTGCACCTAAGTCAAGCTAACGACTATAAACAAGCGCTTCTTGGGAGGCAACCCAAGTTCTTTTTTATTTTATTTTATTTATTTTCCTTTCATTTCACTTTGTCTTTTCTTCGTTTTGTTTCTGTTTAATATTTTTACGATGTGCTTTCATCGTGTTTGCAGGTTTTCCATTCATTCGCACAATTCGACGCAAGCAGCCCTTTCCTTTAAAAAAAAAAAAAAAAAAAATCGGGTTGACTCAACGCCGCGGCGTTCCAAAGAAATAACGCCGCGGCGTTAGCTACTGCATCCCAACGCCGCGGCGTTGTAAATCGAACGCCGCGGCGTTCGATGCATATATGACCCAGCAGCTTTCCTCTTCCCCATTTCACTTACAACCCTATTTTCATTTCAAAACAAAAAAAAAAAACCTAACTCTTCCCCCCCTTACAAAAATCCAAATTCCTCCCACATCACTCAATCTCTCTCCAATTCATCTTGAATCTACACTTCCCAACCGATTTCTTACACTTCCCACCGATCAAAACTCAAAATTTCGGCCGAAAATCCACGTTCGCGACTCCCCACCGCCGCCGCCGGAATTGTGCCGCCACCACCGGACTTTACCTTGCATTTTCATCTCTTTGGGCAAAGTAATAGCTTCATACATCACTTTGTGATAATTGTCTACCCATTTTGGATTAAGGTACATATATTCTTTGTGGTAAATTGTGGGGTGCAAGTTGATTTTAATTATTGGATTGTTGATGATATCGTGCATTTGGTTGGTAGTTGCGAGCATCATTCGGGTCGATTGAATTTTGTGGGTTTTCTTTTCTTGCTCGTTTTAACCATTCCATTCGTGAGCTTGTTGTGCTTGTTGAGTTGAGCAAAATTTGGTTGTGGGAGTGATTTGTTGAAGAAGTTTGGGGATACCGAGTTTGAAATCAGTCGTGTGGGTGACTAGAGCGTTCTATCTTGGATACGTGTTGCCTAGTGTTAGGGGGTTGAAAATGAGCCCGCGACTTTCTAAGGGAAACAAAGGCAAGGCTAAGGCGACTACTTCTACTCCAGCGGATGACCCGCTGTATGATTGTCATAAATTTGTTAGCCTCGCCGCCTCTGTTTGTTTTTCCGAAAAATTGACAAAGAAGAATGTGGTGGATGAGCGAGCGTTGGATTGTTCGATTGAACCATTCAGGACAATATTAGGAATCGAGGTTGGTTTGAGTTTGCTACGCAGCCCGGGGAGGCTATTATTCCTTTAGTCAAAGAATTTTATGCCAATGCCACCGGCAAGCCCGAAAACGTACACCGTTTAGTCTCTGTTCAGGTCAGGGGGCGGAATGTTACCATTTCTTCCACAAAAATCAATGAAGTACTTCACATCCCCATCCCTCGCCAGGATCAGTTTGAGACGTTTTTAAAGGACATTGATTATGCTGCAATCCATTCTGCCCTTTGTTATCCAGAGTCTATTTGGACAGGTTTCAAGGACTCCCGTCCTATCTCAATCAAGGCATGTAACCTCAACACCACGGCCCGCACATGGTATTACTTTGTTTGCGCTCGCCTCATCCCGACATTATCTTTGAGCACAGCTACTCGCGAGCGAGTCGAGGTTGTCTATGCTATTCATCATGGTCTCAACATCAACGTGGGCAAACTGATTAAGCAACAATTGATTCAGTCCATCATTGAGTGTTCTGGTGCCAAGAAGAATCTTTGTTTCCCCTCCCTGATCACCGCACTGTGCAAGAACGCCGGCGTCCAGTACTCGCCGATGGAGCATGTTGAGGTGCCGCGCCGGATTATTTCATACACACAGATTTGCCAAGCCGAGACTATAGCTGCTCGTTCTGGTCACCGTGCCTGCCGACCCACTGCCACATCATCCACCGCCGCCCCCGCTCTGCCTGCTCCGCCACGTCGCAAAGCCCCACAGCGTGTTTCCTCTTCTTCCGGTGTAGCGTCTGATGTCCCGCAGTGGGCAGTTGAGTTGGATCACAAGATGACACATATTGATCAGAATATTCTTGCTGCGCGATGGGACGCACACCGCCGATGGCAGTTTATGGAGAGTGCTATTCGGGCTAATGCATTTGGCCCTTGGCCCGGCGTTTGGCCCGAGTTTCCCCAGTTTGATCCGCTTGCTCCACTACACCCTCACCCCCAGCCTCCAGAGCCCGCTGCCGTCCCTGAAAATGACGAGGAGGGTGAGGACGACGAGGACGATGAGAATGATGAGACTGATGAGGACGAGACGGCGTCGGATGAGTAGTCGGATGTTGACGTCGTTTGAGAGCTTTCCCCTTTTTAATTATCTGCTTTACTATGTTATGATTGGCTGTAACTCTTTTGTACTCGATGCTTGTACTGTTTCCTTTGGTTTTGTTTGCGTTTTCGTGTTTTTGCTTCTCTTTCATGCTCTTTTGTTCACCTTCATGCGTTGATGTGGGTCACTTGAGTTTTCCTTCCGGCAGGTTTTAATAATGATTTGACTCCGGGATCTGAGACGCCACCTTTCTCCCTCCGTTCTCTAAATTTCAGGGATGTATCGCTTTTCCCTCTCCTATACTTAAGTTTTGCAACATTGAGGACACTGTTTAATTTCAGTTTGGGGGTGGGCGTACATTTTTGCATGTTGCTCGTGTTTCTTTTGCTGAGTGTACCCTTGCATAAGAACAGAATGCATTCGAATATCTCTACTCTGTCGAAGTTGCTCGTGTTTCTTTTGTTGAGTGTACCCTTGCATAAGAACAGAATGCATTCGAATATCTCTACTCTGTCGAAGTCAAAGTTCCTTGTCTGTGGTCAACATGTCATATATTGTGACTTGAAAGCCCTTTTTAGTCATGTTTATGCGAATTCTTGCAGACTTAAAACGTTGAACTTTCAATTTTGTTGATTTTGAAGTGTGTATTAATGTTGTAAAGTCATAAAATGATTTAGGCCATCTTTCATTGTTGTTAGCCTTACATTTTGGCCTTCTCTATATTGCATAATCTCTAGACCTTGATTCGAGCCGTATTGATAAGAATGGAGTGTGCTAAGCATACTAGAAACCACCATTCGTCTTTATTTCATATGCCAAGACAACCACCTTCTAGCCTAAAAGAAAAACAATGTCTTGCACCCAATCAAGAGAGTTTACAACTTCATATCATTTGACTTGAATATGGGTAGTCACCTTGTTTTGATTTGAATGTACATGAGTTAGATAGTGATGTTTTGGCTATGTTGGGATATTTGAGGTTTGAAGTATTATGTAAAAAAGGGGATGAAATGAAAACTTGAGCAATGGGCTAAATATTCGAGAGAGAGATATTTAAAAAAAAAAAAAAAAAAAAAAAAAAGTGTGCTCTCGACTAGGTTTTGATCTTGGCACTCAATTGGATCATTTGGCTTGGAAATCTATGTACAACCCGATATGAAAAGAAACAAGTTTGGGGGTTGTAAGTTGATAGGAAAAAGAGAGTGAAAAGGATAAGTGATAAGGTGTGAAAGTTTTTGTAGTCTATTTGTGAATTTAGATCAATGATTTTGAATTATAGGCTCTCTTGACTTAGTCACTTTATCCATATTTTTCAATCCTAGCCATCACCTAGCTTTACATTACAAGCCGTAAAGACCTTTTGATTGTGACTTTTGCACTTTATACACACCGATGGGTTAATGAATGTTGAATTGTTACAATGTCTTTACTTTCCAATTGATTTGCATAATCTTTTCTAAAGTGTGCTCTTGACATGAATATGGATGTGGGAGTTCATGATTTAGGGATGGAAACTAAGATTTTGTGTGGTTTTTGAATTGTTGAATGTTCAAAGCTTTGGGTGACTATTCCAAAACTTCTCAGAAGGTATAATGCTTGTTGTGGTGTGTATGATTTGGCAAATTAACTTTTCAATCTTCATGTGTGCGCTTGATTCTATTTGATCGAGGACGATCAAAGCTAAGTTTGGGGGTAGTTGATATATGTTATTTTTACACAAGTTTTACCCCTTTTATCAACTTGATTTTGATTGTTTCTTTAATAATTTGATCACATATGATGCTTTGAACCCGGTTTGCTTTGACTTTTCAGATTGGGTTAACAGCCGGAGGAAAGAGTAAGAACCGAAGGCAAAATGAAACAATTTTTGGAATTTTTCAAGGCAACGCCGCGGCGTTCACAAGCAGTAGCCAACGCCGCGGCGTTCGAGGCGGCAGTGTTGGCCTATAAATACCTCTTTTAGCCATTTTTTACCCTAACTCACCTTGGATAGCAGCTGCCACACGAAAATAGAGAGAGAGGGAGCTTAGAAGAGAAGATTGAAGGTCAAAACATGGAGAATTCAACAAGGAATCCACATCTCTACAAGAATTAGGGAGTTTTTACATATTTGTTTCTTGAATTTGTTCAAATCTCCTATGACTTGTATGATTTATATTTGCACTTTTGACATGAATATGAGCTAAACTTGTTTGATTGAGGCCATGGATAGGCCGTTTATGTTATTTTGATTGTTGATTTGTTGGTGTTTATTGGATTAATTTTGGTTTTAGCTATGTATTCAATATTTGATCTCAATGCTACATTTGCTTGATCACCAAGTGTTTGATAACATGCCTAGGTTAGAGATCGAGAGATAATAACCTAGGGAAGATATAAACATTGAATACCTTATAGTTAAACCGACTAGAGATAGACTCGGTTTCTTTAGGTGGCTTTCCATTCACGTGGGGAATTTCTAGACCTTAAATGCATCCTCGTTAATCGGGTTTTCATATAGAGATATATAGGAAATCGTTACCAAGGGTAGGGTTGCTATGCCAAGAGATTGGGTAGTACGTACGTTAGGGAATTTCGCCTTAGCTAAATCAATCTAATAATCCAATAGAACCTAAATCACAATCTAAATGCATAATCGGCTGAACCATGTGCCTTGATCGCTTCTCTCTATTGTTTCTTCCCTTTATTTGGTGTGACGTTGCCTTAGTTTATTTTCTAGTATTTATTAATTAGTCAATCAACCTTTCTATCGACCGATTTAACTTAGAATTGAGTAATATAGTAGTCTTGGTACTTAGATTATAGTTGTCCCTGCGGATACGATAACCCCGGACTTAGAAATCCACTTTACTACTTACGCGACCTAGTTCTCTTGCTAGGATTTTGTCGTGTCAACATGCAACCAAGACAAATCTTCATCAAATATAGCATTGGACTCTGTTGAATCTGATCTATAGCCATCTTCATCTTGGTCGAGATCAAAATAATCAGGAAGTTCATTCAAATTATCAAGATCAATAGGCTCCAAGTCTCGCGCTTCCAAAACGTTAAATTTTTCCATCATCAATGTATTCATTCTGACATACACAAGAGTATCCAACATTTGAGGTGCTAGCCGATTCCTTTTTTTTGTTTGTGCAGCTTCCCAAGCACTCCAGTTTCTTTCACACGGTGAAGAGCTACAAGGTTAGCTTAATATTCGAATCGCATATTTACGGAGTGTAGATAAAGGATCTCCACAAAAATCCCACCAAACTCCTACATGAATATATGACATAAATTCCATGTAATATTTTCTGTAACATATAAATTAGAATAATAAGATAAAGTAAAAAACTAATAACTTACTTGGATGTGATGTCTTTAGCATAGTAATTGCAGTAGATGTAAATAAGAATGAAGCTTTCATCCTATAAAGTTGAACCTCTTTTAGAAAGGTAGTCTTCTCTTCTAATGCAACTAAGTTTTCATGCAAATAGGCAATGCCTTCCTTCATTTCCTTGTCCTCCCTAAAATTCTCACTGCACATATAGACAGGATTGAGAAAAGCAGCTGCAGCATGGACTGGATGGATTATATTTCCAGTTTGCCTCACTTCAAACAAAGTCCATATGTGCATATACTTGCTTTGATTATTATGACAATTTTGTTTGATTGCTTCCTTTTCTCTTTCCATTGCTTCATACAAATAGCCAGAAATGGAACCCTCTCCATCAACCAATCGAAGAACTCGAACAATAGGCTCCAAAGCTTGCAACACCTCTTTCCCCTGTCTCCAAAATTCTGAGCTTTGAATAATGTCTATTACTTTCTTAGACATTGCTTGTTTACTATAATCTAACCCTCTCCAAGTAGATGATGCAACAAACATCCTCAATTCATTTTCAACATTAATTACAGACTCGACCATTTTGAAGTTCGACGCAAATCGAGTTGCACAAGGATGTTTTAGCTCTCTATTATTTGTGTGCTCTCTCATCAATGACAGGATGGTTGTATGCCTGTACATATATGTAACAATTAATTTAGCATCATCTATAGCCTTGCGCACCCATTCAATTTCGACATATATGTCCTTCAAAAGCAATTGTATTCCGTGAGGAGCAGATCGAGTTTTGTATAAGTGGGGATATCTACCCATCAACATATCTCCGACAGACTCAAAATTTGAAGCATTATCAGTAATAAACTGCACCACATGTTCTGCTCCAATATCATCAATAACAGATACCAAAATATCTTTCAGATATGTACCTGTTTTCTTTTCTTTAGAGACCTCAAATGAATTAACGAACACTGCACCTCCTGGAGAATAAGCCACAATATTAATAAAAGCTCGATGTTTTAAATCACTCCAAATGTCAGACATCAATGTGCACCCTGTCGTTGCCCAAGACTTTTTAACCACTGAAACATATTCCTCAACTTCTTTCCTTGAGTCTGGAATCAACTTTGCTCGAAGTGTCGAATAACTTGGTATCTTGTAGCTAGAGCCATATTTCATCGCACTTGTCAAAAACTCCTTAAAGGATGATGTCTGGATCACATTGAAAGCAATATTATTCAAAACGAAAAACTTTGCAAGCTTTTTGTCAACTTCATCCTTGTCTTTGTTGTTATACATCCCAGGAATAGTAGATTGTTGCAAGCCTTTTGCTAAAGTCGAAGCAATCCTATGTTTTTCGGAACTACTAGGAGTTTCTTTAGTTTTAGCCCTTTTATTAGAACCACCGATAGCTAAAAATGCTTTTGCTTGAACGTCCTCAAGTACTTTCGTACAAATGTCAATATCACGGCCAGTGATTCCTGATAAATGTGATTTAATTCTCGGGACACCTCCAGGAAAGTTACGCTCACAAAATTTGCATATAAATCGACCATCCAGTGGTTCCACATATTCCCAAAACGGGTCCTTTTTCCTCACCATTTCTTATGATTCGACCGAAAATCTGCAATATTGTGAACATAGTAGCTTATTAGTTCAGAAGTTTAATTCTAACTAATGATTAATAATTTGATGCAGCTAATCAGTGCATTACATCCAAACAAGATAAAAAAAACTAAAATCAAGTATTAATTCCATTTTATATTATAAATTGATACCAAGTTATCAACTATAAATAATAAAGTATAATATATAAAAATGAAAGACTATTATATTAAGTCCTTAAGAAAGAATATAATAACAGAAATAATTGCATATATACATTACTCATAGAAATTTCATAAACATGTCAATATAAAGTCCATTATTTCATAATATATATATTTATTTTGATAAGTATTATTTTATAATATAATTATATATAATTTAAATTTTAAACAAATGTAGAGAGACAAGTCAAAGAAAAAAAGTGAGTTTGCAGCCTTCAAATCACGTGTCCAAGACTCCAAAGTTGAGCTAGCTTCCAATTCTTGCCATTATTATTATAATATTTAATATTATATGCTATAATAAGAAAAAGAAAAATAAAAGAGTGGATTGTTTGTTGGCAAGTTGCTGGCCATTCATTAAATGTACAAAAGAGGAGAAAAATTTCACTTTTAGTTGAAGGCTTCAAGCTTTGGTTATGGAGTGAGTTTCAGCAAAACAAAATACCAAAACGAAAAAAAGATTCAACAAATAAAATTACTCTCTTTCTCTTCTTCTTACTCTAAATCTCAGCAATCCCAAACTTTCACCCCCAAATTCTATTACCAACATGATTCTTTATCCAGAAAATTTAAAAAAAAAAAAAAAAAGAACAAGCAAGAAGCCAAGAACATTAGAATTATAGTTACTTACATGTTTTGGAGAATCAATACCGAAAGCTGAAAATTTTTCGCAACTTTAATGAAGATTGAAGAACTTTGAAGATGGAGGCGTGCTTGTGAAAGGGTTTTAAGTTTATTCTTTTTGTTTAAGTTTATTCTTGGATTGCAAATCTGAAAAAATCTATTCATCTTTTTCTCTTCCGTATTTTTGGGATTTTTTGTTTGTTACGCCGTTAATTTCGCGAACAACCGGGGAAGGTGAATAAAACGCGTATATTTTCGTTACAATTGATTTAGATACGTAGAACGGGCGTATTTTTGAAACATACGGCGGAACGCGTATAATACTCGTCTTTACCAATAGAGGTATACACACCCATAAGGGCCCGTTGGACGCCCCATGTGGGCTAAATTGACCCTGTCGGTTTAGTCCACTTAATTTAATTATATTACATTTAATCCAATTAAATAAATATACATTAAATTAATATTCTAATTTAAATATTTAATTAACCCAGTTAATTAACTATTCAAATTATATAATTTAATTTACCATTGTTTAATCCAATTAAACAACCAATTTCCAAATAATTCAATGGGGGTAGTTGCTGAACCATACGTCCAATTAATTAATTCGTCCTACCATAGGACAAATTACCAAAATACCCTCCAAATACAAAAATTGACTTCTAGTCTATTCCTTTATAGCGCGACTCTCTAGGTTCATCTCGATTGGTAATGGGAGAATATCAAACGATGTGGGTGACACCTAGCCAGCACCGTGGCCCCACATTGTAGCCTAACTGAGTACGAAATGACTATGTCATTGCGAACCTCTAGATTATGAATACTAGATAAGTATAAGACCTTCACTGACGTATCCCGATCAAGTGAGAGTCGTGGAATGTCAAACTCACAGGACTCGATGCTATGCTAAGAATCATAGTAACATGGGATTACAGAACTACCCTCCGTGTCAGACACAAGTTTGTTCATGAGCTCTAGCTAGAGACTTTAATCTCATTTACCCATGATTTCATAGGATACTTCTCCTTTACTTTCGAGACAATGAATTCCTTCTTGCTAATCAGTTAAGACTGCTACTTACCCATCAAGCCGCACTTCGAGGTTGACCCCACCAACGGGTGAATTAGATCTAACTACTCTAATGGCAGACTTGACGTCACAAGCACATCTTCAACGTGATTACTTAGGTCTAAGGCTCACGCATACTATCATAATCAGTAATCCAATCATTGACTGTCAATGTGTAAAAACCCATGTGATTGGATTACTACGAGCCGTGTTCAAATACATTAATCTCATCAATGTATCTATGACACAAACTCCCACTATCCCATATTGTTTGACTGGCACTCCCTGTCAGAGCATGTGTCATACAAGTGCACATCAATCTCAATGCCCAATTAAGATTCTCGACTTGCGAACCATTTAACTGATCTAGTACCAAGCCCTTCTAGTGCCCATCTCCTTAACTACTATAAGGAGTGCGAAGGTTTGCCTTGACACACATGGACTAATTGTTCATTTAAGTCTTATAGATGTCATTAAGACTTATACGAACAATATATTAAATGTCTTTCTATTAGGTAAGGGTTGTGCAATATAAACTAGTACCTTATATCTAATCTTCTCGTTGGCATCGACGGCACTTTCCCAACAATCTCACACTTACACTATATGCCAATTGGTATATATAATACCCATCTTCTAAAGATGTCACTTTTGCACCGCCTGTGATAGTGGCTTAGTGAGTGGGTCAGTCGTGTTATCGACTGAGGTTCATTTTCTACAAGGCTACATTGCCATTTCCAACGATCTCTCAAAAGATGTTGTACCTCTCAGCTTGTCTGGATTTGTGAAACCTTGGTTCCCTAGCTTGCGCTTTAGCTCCATTTCATCATAGTAAAGTGATAAGTGCAAACTCCACGCTAGGGACCAATTGAAGCTCTACCATGAACTTCAGATCCAAACAAAATTCATTGACTACCTTTAAAGCTCCAAGGCAATTTTATATTCATTCTCAGTATTGGAGTAATTTGCTTGGAAATCTTCTAGGTTACTACTTCATAGTTGAGGGTGAATACAAACCCAAAGTGGAATTTTAATTTCTTTATCAGACTTAAAGTCCGAGTAAGTATAAATTTCCACTATCGGTTCTCCATTGGCATAGATGAAGAATATATCCTAAGTCTACACACTGCTTTACCTCACTAGGCAAGAGCCCTTTCTCAGATCTTCTATCCTAACTTCTTTAGGATTTTTTCTAAGCAAAAGGCTTGGGACGGCCCCATCATCCTATTCGCTCTACCTTCGTAGACTCAAATTCTAAGGATAGAGGTTGCTTCTCCCAAGTCTTTCACGAAGTGTATGCTCGAGATTCATGTCTTGATACAAGTCAATGAGCCCGTATCATTTCCCATTTGCAAAGTAACCTCTGCATATTCTACTAGAAATGATATCTCGCTCCCACTAGCCTTATTGCACACAAATGGTTCTTCATTTTTGATTATATCATAATTCTCAATTATGTCATCAAAGCAAAGATTCCAACTATGAGAGGTCCGCTTAAATCCAGAAGTGGATTTATACAGCTTGTAGACCTTATGTGAATCGGCCTCAGATGTGAAACTCTTGGGCTGTTCCTTATGGATGCCCTCTTTAAGGAATCCATTCATGAACGGGTCTTCATATCCACACGCCAGATTTTCATAATCTTGGTGTGTTACTATCGAAAGTGAGATTCTAGTGGATTTGATTATAGCTGTGGCAAATGGGCTTCCTCATATACAATGCCCATCTTTTTAATACATCCTTTTGTCATCAGCCTAGCCTTGTCATTCGAATCAGTCTTTCTCTTGTAGATGTGTTCACCTTTGATGAGTACAATACTCTTGAGGCGATCTACTAGAGTCTAGGATTGATTCAAAGATCTCTAATACATCTTCACTTTCATAGCCTTATACTTTCTCGTAGAGTCCAGATTCACTATCAATTTGTCATGAGTAGAGGGATTGTATCAATGGTTCGTCTCTGCTACAGCATACAACTTATGCTTTTCTTGTAGCAGATGACCATATATCTCAGGCGACTGAGATACTCTACCAGACCAATTCATTGGTGGTTGTGTTATAATGGGCATGGTTTGGATTTCTTGAATAATAGTCTCCTAAGGAGTTTCATTTTGTTCTTATAGAACAATCTTTCTACCAACTTGACTTTCTCAAATGAACTTATCTTCGAGAATGGTGGCTTTTAAGGCCACAATGATCCTCCGATCATCATGTAGGTAAAAGAGGTCTCCCACTGAATCATTTGAGATAACCAACAAAAATATCCTTTTAAGGACTTAGCCTCCAGATTCTTTATCTTTGTCTTTTATACGTAGGTCGGCTATACCCGTACCCTCACGTACTTAGGACTAGGCTTCCACTTGCGCCATCTGATATATTGCATTAGGAATGAATTTGGAGGGACATCTATTCAAGATTCACCTATGAGCGGCGTATGACTCACTATGAATTGAGCAATTCTATGTAGTTTAGCACAGTATGAGTCGTGTCCAACAATGCCTCGTTCTTGCATGCTACTGCTCTATTCAATTGTAGAGTCGCTGGAAGTGTCAGCTGTGAAACTATACTACGTTCTTTTAAGAACGGGTCGAATTAGGCAATCATATACTTGTCACTGCGATCCAATCGTAGTGGCCTTATATGATATCCATTTTCAGTCATAGACGTCAGTATGCACCAAACTTCAAAACTTGAGTGGCCCTTTAATATTTTCCTCGTGAAGGGAGATTTGGTCATCTTATCCTTGAGATGAGATTTTTAAGTATAGATAGGGATCCAATCTCAATGGGTTTTTACCCCATGTTTCTCCTAACTCATGAATCTTACGCTCTTAAGGCATAACCTAATCTTAAGTGCCAAATAGTTTCTCTAGTTTGTCTCTAGCATACTACGCTCTTTAGTATATATGTTCACAGTACACTAATTTCAAACAATTTTAGTAAGGATGGATTGTTTTATTTCCAAAATAAATGTCAGGTAAGTTAATACCAAACTTAAAGAAGAATCATTTCTTGACCTAGTCAGGAAAAGATAACATTCTTAGTACATTTGGAAAAACTAATCAATCATCCTATACTATAAAAAATGTCCGGATATTTAAAAGAACAAAGATGAATCTTATGTGGACACCCACGACATTATGTTTGGTTCCACAATAAACCAGCTCTCATTCTTCCAGCTTTTCACTTCTTTCTAATTCTTCAATCATGAGCACTAACTCAAGAAAGCAAAATACAGGAAGCTGAGAAAACCGGTCATAGAACACTAGTTTTAAAAACACACAGTTCTATATCCGATGCGCCTCATATAATAGCCCCACTCGTCGTCCCATACTTAGACTTGAGTAATGCTTTCTTCAAGCATATAGTTCAACTACTCTAAATTGAGGACCATCTTCATGTTTCTAAGTCAGTTGATTTGGTTAGGCCAGTTTGGACAATATTCTCAAGCATATTTAACTAAATAGGTTTTAAATCTAGGAGAGATATATAAAATAAAGCAGAAAATAAATCAGGATATCAGTTAGGTGTTTATATAGCATACAAGTAAAATTAGGACTTTAATTTTACTTGGATCCCACTACATTTTTCGAAATATCGCACTCCCACTGCAATTTTTTGGAAATCTCGTTGGATAGATTTCGTAGTGAGTGATTGAGTTCTTTAACTAGTTTAATAGGTTGCAATCTTTTGCTGGTATGTGGCCTATTAATCTATTAAAGTGATGTCCAACATCAACCCATCAAATGGATGATTCAATCTATTTGTCCATTATTCATCAAATCTCAACATTTTATCGATCTTATTGATTTATGAATAATTAAAGTATAACCCACTGACTATCTATTAGTCTAACAATTGAATTTCACCTTGCAACCTTTTGCTGGTATTTGGGGTGAAATTTGTTCTCGACCAACGGCATTTCATGCACTTAGGAAAAATTCAAAATATATTTCAATATATAACCCCCGTTGGTTAGGGACGTTATTATATATTAAATATCATTTTAATTTCTTCTAAGTTCAGTGGAGGACAGGACACCTAGTACCTTTTACTAACTTAATATTTTTAAATGTGGGAGAATTTAATTATTTTCATACAGGTCTCAATTATGCATATCAATTTATAAAGCGAAAACATGCATATAAAGCGTAGAAAACACCTAGTAATTCTACCTACATCCAGACTTCCATGAACTTTTTAGATTGGCCCAAGCCAATGGGCTAATCAACACATATTTTAAGCATGCTCAAATATAAATATAAAATGTAAGTTCATGGGAGGTGTAAATATCACATATAACGATCATATAACATACATAAGCATATATGTGAATAAGAGCATAAAAATAAATCTAATTTATTTAATAATCAAATCCAATTTGACTATTAGAAAATTAAATCTCATTCAATTTTAGTACCAAGACTAAATCCAATTTATCGAAGTTAAATCGAATCAATTTAATTTTCATGCGATCGAAAAATCTAATTTATAAAAATTAAAACTTATTTAATTATCATGAGAATAATAAATCATATTTAATCAAAGTGAAAATAAATCTAAATAAATTTTCATAGACAAACTAAATCCAATTTAATCCCACATGAAAATAAATCCAATTTAACTTCCACATGTAGATTAAATATTAATTTAATAAAGGTGAAACCAAATTTTATTTGATTTCCATGGGTTTACAAATCCAATGACTAAATCCAATTTAATCATTACAAAATTAAAAATAATTTAATTAAGTACATAATTAAAACTAGTTCAATTTTGATAGGCGATTAAATCCAATTTAATCAACTTACAAAATTTAAACCAATTTAATTAATAACTCAATTAAACTAATTTAATTTTAATGAGTAAATTAAAACCAATTTAATTTAATACAAATCAAACCCAAATAAATCCATGTTCATTTAAATACAAAAGCTCTTTATGGTTGTGTTTTTTAAGTGCATTTTTATTTTTTGGATCACAAGAAAATGAAAATGCACACTCCAAGATAAATTTTATAGAAAATACTCAAATTTTAAATTCTACTACACATTCCCCTATATAACTACTCATCATTCCATCAAATCAATCACTTCATTCTCTCTCTTCATTAATTACATAATTCAACTATCCAACACATTCTCTTTCTTACTTTATCATAAATAAAACATTATTCTAATTTTTTCTCTCATCATCATTGCATATATAACTAATTCAATCAATTTTAAATCACATCTACACAATTTTCAAACATTTCTCAAAAACACATCCAAACAAACAAAAAAAAAGAATATTTTTACACGAATTTTTAAAATACACATTCTCCAATAAAAAATCAAAATTCATTTTCGAAAACACAACCATATAAAGCCAAAGTGTTGGACTAAGCTAACACATACAGCCATTTCCAAAATAATCAGATGGGCAATTTATTCAATTAATCCCATTTGGGCCAAGCCCAATTCCTTATTAATTAATAAATCAATTTGAGTCATTTCATTTAATTAATCCGAGTGGGCCAAACCCAACTCCCTTTTAATTAAATAAAACATATTGGGCATTCATTTAATTAATCCGGAGTGGGCCAAGCCCAATCCCCTATTAATTAAAATATTGGACCAAGTCCAACATAAAAAAAATGCCCTAGCCCAAAAAGCCCTCTTCTTCTTCCCTATCCTGCCGCCATCACCACTCTGCCGTCGCGCCGGTGGTTTTCTGAGCGCCGCCGCCCTTCTTCGTCAAACCTCCGACCATGTCCGCCGCTTTCCGGCAAGAACCACCCCTAACGACGTAAGAAAGGCGCAATTTTTCCCGGCCTATTTCAGTCGTTCAAATCGGTGATTCTCACGGCCGTTCAGGCGGTCTTCTCCAGAGATATCCACAGCGGCGATTTGCGGCGGAGTTCGGCGGTGATTTCAGCGAAATTTGGCCAACAAATCTCAAAGCCTCGACACCCAGTTCTGCGTTGTCAAACGACACCAAATTCCGATCATCTTCTCCTAGATTTCAGTGCCATCGTGATTGGTGAAGGCGAAACTATCGACAATTTCAGCAGCTCAAATCCCGGCCTAAGGAATTTCAGATTCGATCTGGAAATTTATCAGCGATTTGAGGCCAAGTCGGACGATGGTTTCTTCTCCGACGAACACCGATGACCGACTAAAGACGATTAAGTCCATTAATTTATTTGCTCTAAATGTTGGGATGTTTGGAAAGAAAAGTTGGTTGAATGAGTTTTTTGGATACAAGAAATTATTTTATGGGGGGTTTTTAGTAATTTTTAAAAAAATAAAAGAAAAAGCACCCATTATTTTCTATCACCTTTTTCTAATAATAAAAATGCAAAACACAAAATTATCAACATAATAAAAGAAATGGAAAATTACACACAGACCCCCTCATTTATTGTGTAATTATAAAAACTCTCCCTCACTTATTAGAAATTACCGACACACTCCCTCATGTTAAATATTTCTTACAATTGCACCCTCGGTATGTAATAATTCACAAAATTTTGCCCTTATAAACCTTACAAATAGACCCTTTGAGAGAGTGTGTTGGTAATTTTCAATAAGTGAGGGGGTTTGTGTGTAAATTTTCCTAAAAGAAAACAGACGTAGAACACAAAGTTACGTTGTTAAGGGTATTCTTCTGCAACAAATCCAATTTTCCAGAAAATTTCTCTTCCCAACTATGATGCATGGACACGGGACACAGCTACACTGCCACTGCACGATAGGGACACCGGACATGCTATTTTCCAAAAAATTTAAGACACGATACGGCTTTGACACAACTGTCAAATATATACACACACACACACATACACATACATATAAATTAGATATTGATTTTAATTTCAATATAATTTATTAGAAAAATAAACTATGAGAATGTTGTTTATTTGTTTATTATTAAATTGTATTTTTCTTCCGTCTTTGTGAATCTCTACATGTTAAAAAAATATCAACTATTTATCAACAATAATTCAATAAGTCAATAGTAAATGCAAAACAAAAATATAAACAACCATAAATTACAAAGGAATTACAAATACAGTCTCTTTTTTAAATATTAAAGTATCAAATGCTCAAGAAATTCGTGTTCAGTATAAACAAAGATAATCCCCAATTAGCATAATAATTTTGAAATAATGTAAGTTTCAATTTGGGGATTTAGGGTTTTGAATTTGTGAAATCGGAATCTAAAGAAGACTAAGAAAGTAAGGAGTTAAACCTTGCGATGATGGCTTTGAGCTGGGGAACCTTCCATGGCAGCAATGGAGACGACGACGATGGCCTTCCTCCGGGGAAGAAAACGGCGACATCGACAGACTTGGATTTGAAACTTGAAAGACGTTTTAAAGTTGAAACAGAAACACATTACGCGTGTTTTGTTTGCCTAAAGGGAATTGGAATTAGGATTTTAAACTTTTTTTATTTATAATTTGAACCCTACACTTTTTAATTACTTAGGAAAACTATCATCCGTGTTCTTAAGGTATCGGGCACGCACCTCATCGTGTCCCACATGGTATCCGAAGTTCTTTTTTATTTTTTTACTTAGGGACACTGAATTGTCGTGTCCGATATGCGCCGTTTGCCATGATTTTTTGGGAGTATTTGGGCTTTATAGTCCCAATCAATTGCACGACGAGAAGATCACAGGCACTAGTTTCCGTTCATCCGAAATTCTGAATACAAAGAAGCTAATTTGTGCTATTCACCATTTCACATAAAAAAAAGCCTGTATCACCTTCTCTCTCGCATCGACCACCCTCAACTTCTGCGGCGTGCCGAAGAGCTTTACCTCCAGTCACAAATTTTGAGCTGGTAAGTTGGTTATATGTGATACTTGTGTAAAAAATCGATTATTGAAAAGTTAGGTTTTATGTTTCAAATATTGGGAGCTTTATATTTTGGGTGTTGGTTTGCATTGAGCGGCGTAGCGACGGCGGTCCTACTGGCGTTTCATTTTCGGACAGGTAAGAACATTTCATTTTTTTTGTCAATTTTTTACTTTGGTCTGATTTGTGATAGTTTTGTTAAAAAATTGATATTGGAAAGTTAGGCTTTTAAGTTTCAAAAATTGGTTGTAGCTATGCAATCTATTATGCACGAACACAATCAATGGGAGAATTCCTCATAAATTACCAGAGAATTGAAGAAGTAGAATCAATTCTAGAAGTAGTTTCCAATTGTTTACAATTCAGAGAAGATACAGTAGATAGAAGAAGAATACAATTTGATCAATAGCTAACTAATTGACGTGGCTGTTGGTTAGTTCAAATAACTGCCCAACTAATTTTGAGTGATGTTTGACTAAACGTGTTTCCTCCAGCTGCGATTTTGCTTAAGTCAGAGTCGCGTCTTGGTCTTTGAAGTTGCTGCTTTGACACCTTGCGTTTTACTCTTTACTGATGCGTTTTTTCCTTCTTTAATCCAATTTATTATTTTGCAGGTTTGGGTCATAACAAATCCCTCCCTCATTAACAAAATCCTTGACATCAAGGATGAAATTGCTTCCGAATCTTGAATGAATCCCCCCATATGCTATCCTCGTTGAACTGGTGGGTCTGGTCTGCATTGTTGAGCCCCAATCTTGCGTTTTAGTTGTGAGACTTGAAATGTTGAATGAATCCTGCTGTTTGCTGGTATTTCTAAGTTCTAAGCCACTTTGCCTATCCTGTGAAGTACCTGAAAAGGACCAAAAAATTTTGGGGGACAATTTATTATAAAAATGTGATTTTAAAGATATCTGCTTGTAGGGTTGGAATCTGAAAAAGACTCAATCACCCACTTGAAACTCTCTCTTGCTCCTATGTCTGTCACTTTGTTTTTTCATTCTAGACTGGGCATTGATCAGATGATTCTTCAATAACCTAAGAGTAGCTTCTCTGTTTTGTAAACTACTGTCCATCACCCAAAGTTGACTAAAAAGCAATGTAGGGCTGATATAGAGGGGGTTTCTGCCCATAAACCACCTCAAAGGGAGTGAGTTTAATAACTAAATTAAATGTGGTGTTATACCAGTATTCAGCCAAGGGTAACCAGTGTGCCCATTGTTTAGGTATGTCAAAACACATACACCTAAGATACCCTTCCAAACACCCATTAACACCTCTGTTTGTCCATCAATTTGTGGATGGTAAGCAAGATCAAGACCAACTACTGATTTCCCTTTCCTAGTCAGTACTCCTCCGGTGAGTTCATATTTGGTGTTAGAAGTAGGGTCAGCATTGAATTGTTGAATAATATCCTAAATCTTGTCATCCTTTTCCCAACTCTGTCTAATCTTAGACATCAAATCAGATTTGATAGTGATAATGGCATAGCAATCAGCTCCCTGAGCGTGTGGTAATCTGGAAAGGGCATTAGATGTTTTCATTGCCCTTCTTGTAAGTTATAGAGTAGTCGCTGCCGTTCTTTGTTCAAGTAAGTGTTGTAGACTTTGGTGGTCTGTTTTAATGTTGAAATGCTGGCCTATAATGTAAGGTCTCCTCTTTTGTGCTGCAGTCACCACTGCCATTAACTCTTTTTCATAAACTGATAAACCCAAGTTTCAGCCACTAAGGGCTTTGCTCATGAAAGCAATAGGTTTACCCTGTTGTAGTGTTTTGTTCTAGTAACCCTGCACCAATTCTATGTCCAGATGCATCAGTTTCAACGATAAATTCTTTGGTGAAGTCGGGTAGTGTTAATATAGGACCTTGGCACAAAGCTTGCTTAAGTTGTAAAAAAGCTTGTGGTGTCTGCATTCTAAGTGAAAGCATCTTTATTTAACAGATTGGTTAAAGGTCTAGCTATTAAGTCATATCCCTTGGTGAATCTTCTGTAATATCCACTGAGCCCTAGGAACCCTCTTAATTCTTTGATGTGTTTGGGAATTGGCCAATATTTTACTGCATGTATTTTACTAGGAACCATTGACACTCCCTCACTGGTGATGACATGTTTTAGATATTCAATAGTGGGGCTACAAAATTGATATTTACTCCTCTGGCCAAACAATTATTGTACCCTTAGTAATTCAAAAGTAGCTCTTAAATGTAACAAATGGTCAGTTTCATCCACACTATTGATCAAGATATCATCAAAGAAGACAAGGATAAATTTGTTGGGAAATTACTTCGAAAATAACCCCAAAAAGTACGCAGCGGAATTTATATTAAAGAATCTATCTCTAATGCGTACATGCATAACATTAAATTTTTTTAAATCATACATACTATGGCAAGGGATAACTAATTAAACAATTTAATTACTAATTATTGATTAACTATAGCTAGCAATTAAAAAATTAACTAATTAAACAATTTAATTGAAGCTAATTAATTAATTGCATGCTATAGAAATAAAATCAATAATTAAAACAAAACAAAAATACAACCTTCCTCTGAAGATTGAAACGAGCCGGTGCACCGCAACTAAAAACACCTCCTTCTTGTCGGAGGAAACCGAGCTCTCAAACCGCAAAGCCTCGCTTTGAACCCGGGAGAGTGGGCTCCCAATTAAAATTTAATACTAAAATAAAATTTCTCAAAAAAGAAATTTTATATACTTTGCAAATATATTTTCTAAATTAGAAAATTCTTTTGCAATTTTGTTATTCTATGCACTCACCTCATGACCCCTATTTATAGATGACCAAACTTTTAAAACTTTCATTTTTAATCAATGTGGGACAAAAAAATGGGCAAGCCTCAAAGACCACACGGTGGTCTGCCACAAGGCACGCAGTGGCCAGGCCACGAGGCACGCAGTGGCCTGCCACCCTCACACAGCCGAGGAGCCACGCGCGCGCTCCTTTTTTTTTCTTTTAAATTAAATTAAATCAGATATCTTTCTCTAAAGATATCTCCCACATCTTTTCATCTAAGTTCAAAAAACAATCCCTTTTAGTATTTAATCGAGTTTCTAGTCGAGGCTTGCGAAGGGACCTTAGAAAAAAATTAATTCTAGCTCCAAATGGGTCAAATCGAATTACCATTGCAAGGTAATATTTGATTACCATTGAACAATATTTAAGTCCACTAAATAAATATTGTTGCACTCTAGAATTAATTAAATTACTCAAGAGTTCTCATACTTAAGAATATTACAACTAACTCCTCTATTGAAATATTCATGAAGAAATAAAATCAATGCTACTATTATTTTATTTTTCACCTTTTATCCTAAAATTGTCAATTTGCTCATTGTCAACTTTTCATACGAAAACTCATTTTTCGTTTAATTTCAGTGACACTTCACCTGAAATACTTTGGCCAAAGTTTTAGAATAGTTGAACATTGCAAATCCATTAATGGGAATATTTTTTATCTCTCATGGAGATTATAGATTCCTTATGAATGTCCTTCATAATCACATTTCATGCAATTACCCAACGTATAAAGTATATTGGCCACCAAAGACCTCACTTCTGAATACATCAAAGTAATATACACTAGATGCATTAATTCACGACAATCATAGGATTTAGAGTTGTTGTTGAAGTTATTTATTTTCGATAGTAGCCAAAAATAAATAACTTAATTGGTCCAGTTCAGTGTTTCAATCTCATTGATTTACACGAATATACTATATATGGAATCCTCATTCCAACGATTAAGACAAATCATCGAATATAGTATATTATAGTCTTTAGCAGATAAGACGCCCAATCTTATCACCAACTAAAACCCATTTATAATAATATATGACACATATAACCCAAGTCTTTTCATGGAACAATACTTCCATTTGGATTATCATGTTTTATATTGGACTACGTCTATCTTATAGTACGATTTCTATAATACTCATAACTTGCAACAAAATTAATAAAGATCAATTTCATAAACGAAATATAAACGTTTCATATAATTGGATTTTTAGGGCACAATCCCTAACAAAATTTTCTTAAGTATGGCTGAAAAACTTCATTCATAAGGCCATGAAAGGTTGAAGGCCTTGAAAGGTTGAAGGAGCATTAGAGAGGCCAAATGGCATCACAAAAAATTCAAAGTGCCCACTATTTGTCTAGAAAGCAGTCTTCTCTATATCTTGATCCTTCATTCTAATTTGGTGGTAGCCACTTCTCAAATCTAGTTTAGAAAAACAGTGAGACCCATGTAATTCATCAAAGAGTTCTTCAGAGACGGGGAATTTATCTTTGATAGTGTGTTTATTAAGTTCTCAGTAGTCTATGCACATCCTCCATGTGTCATCTTTTTTCCTGACTAAAACTACTGGTGAAGAATATGGGATACTACTGTGTATTATTATTCTAGAATCAAGCATAGCCTGTACTAATTGTTCAATCTCAGTTTTTGGTATTGCAGGATACCTGTAGGGCCTCACACTGATGGGGTTGGTCCCTTCTTCGAGATTGATTGGATAATCCTGCTCCCTTTTAAGTGGTAAATAGGTTGGTTCAGCAAACAGGTCAGCAAACTCTTCTAATATGTTCTGTAATGATTCAGGTTGATGTTGTGGTGACTCCACTTTGATTGTGTGTAGTTGAGTTGCAGGGTGTATGTCTGGTTCCTGTTTTACTTCTTGAAGCTATCCCACATGCAACATAGCTATTGGGGTTGGGTTTTGTTGGATTGCATGGGTCGGGTTGTGACCCGTGACCTAAATTACATCCATATTTAGTTGATAGGACTCTTCTAGAAGGAGTAGAAGTCCTAGTAGATTTGGGGACTCATCTATTTAGATAGATGAATCTCCCCAAATTTCGAATCAGCAAACATACGTAAAAAAATTCACTCAACAGAAAATATCTGGGTTCTCTCTCTAAAAATGTTTCATCTCTCCCTCTTGGAGTATCAGCATTTTTCCTCCAAGGGTTTAAGGTGTGGACATATTGAGGGTTGCTCTAGTAGCTAATCCACTAAGGAAGCGAAGTCATACACGGGGGTTCGTAGAAGAGTCCGAGGATAAGAGCATAACACGTAAATTAACTATTCCGCTGCGATTACCAAAAGGTATGTACCATATTTTTTACGTGTTATTAGGTATTATGATCCTACAGTGGTATCAGAGCCATTGGGGCTCTTTCTCACCGCTATGAATGAAAATATGCGTAATTTCGAATCTGTTATGACTAAGTTTCGATGTGTTATGATGTGTTTTGATGTGTAATACCGATGCTATGTTGTAGAGCTCGAGAAGATGATTAATTTTGATATATTACACATCAAAAACGGATGAAAATTGAGAGAGTTATGAATTTTCTTTGTTCTCGGGCAAATCAGATTTTTTAATTCGATTTTCAGAAAAATATGTTCGATTATTGTTGCCTACTATGTATGAAATATTGAAGATCTCAAAAAGACAATTAAATCGGTATAAGATTCATAAAAACGGATTAGTAATGAATTTTATGTGATTTTTGAAGTTTGTCAAAATATTTTCAAAATCTGAAATTTTTGATCCTTAAATCGAACCTGTTACGGCTGTGTAAAGTGTTCTGTTTTTGTTCTATGTTAAAGATCATGAAAAGACGTTCGAAATGGTATATTATGGGTCAAAAACGGACAAGGAATGAATTAATTATGATTTTTTAAAGTTTTGGCCGAAAAAACGCGCCGGAGCGGCGGCGGCGGCGCCGGAAACCTGGTGAGGAAGCTGGAGAGAATAATTCAATGCTTCGCGCCTGTGAGTGGGCTGCTCACTCTGACACATGGCAATTTTTAGTGGGCCTTCTTTGAAGAAAGGAATAAAGTGCACCAACTTGGTGATGCACTAGATAACTTCCTATCTTGGACAGCTGGCTAGTGGCTTGTAGGCTGAGTTTGGCTCGGCTCAGCTATTCAGATGGCTCGGCTCGGCTGCTTAAGGGCTGTTCGATGTTATGTGGAATATAATCTTGCGCACTTCTTCGGATGCATTCAATAATATTCGTGGGATTAATTTTTTTTGTGAGCCTAATTTTTATCTTTTGATGTGATTGGTATGATAATTATTTATGTGGCTTATGAAAAAAAAAGAAGGAAGCATGTTTTAATTTTTTTTTGGTGAATATTTATCATGATGCAACACATGCTATATGAATTAATTCTTATGTTTGTGATGAATATGCATTATTATTTGGGTGCTCATGCAAGTTGAATGTTTATTTTATTTAAGAAATTATGTGAGATAATTAGTAGAAGTGGTGATAAGATTTATATAATCTTATTAAGTAGGCTTTCATCTATGTAATTTGAAATGCATTCCTTGAGCCAAAATTGAGGCCAAGAATTGAGGATATTTTCACCACCTTAGACATAATTATTCTAACATGATGCACCAAATGTCAATGTGGCCTTTGAGGGACATAGCTATTATTCATGTGTGGCACAGATTATTACTAAAATTGTGATGCATGCATTATTGTTAATATTGCTTATGCATGCATATTTATATATGATATATATGGACAATGTTATACTTTATTTTGGATCGGTGAATTGTTATATTACCCTTTAACTCAGTGAGAGATGATTACTGGCCCTAGTTGCGAAATTTTCGATTTCGCCGAGTATAAGGGCATAATAAGAGATTTACTTGGATCTTGAATAAAATAATAGACAAGTACCTATTGCGCAATTAGTATAATATAGACCTTAGACCTACTCACCGAATTATGTATTGTTTTCAAGTCAATTGAGTATGGAAATTGTTTTTAAGTCAATTGAGTATGAAAAATGGACAAGTTGTCTATAATTGTCGCAATTTAAGACGTTGACAATTTATAAGTGGATCAAAATTAGAAAATTGCGCCTTAATTTGTTTAAGCTGCAATTATACAACTACTAAAGGGTTAGAGCTCTATTCTAGAATATGAGTTCACTCACGAATAATGGTTCTAATTAGGTGACTTGTACCTTTATGTCGCTATTCGAGCTGACTATTGGTATTTATAGTTTGTGCTTAATTCAACTAAAATCGCCTAATTTGAGGTTGATTTTGTAAGGTTGAAAAATGTACATGGTCATTTTAATTTTGTCGCTCACGCTAATCAACATGAGTCAATTAGGGCAAATATTGACGCAAGCAAAGTGGAGCTGGACAAAAGTAAGATTTAAATATTAGAACCACAATTGATCCAACAAAGTGATAAGATGTATCATTTTAATCTTAGAAACAACAAAGATCAACAAATGCTAAGTGCTAAATTGATATAGATTGGTCAATTTGCTCGTGATTGCACTGAGCTGAAGTTTGACTACCCGAGGTTCCCTCATTAGTTTAAGATGCTAATGTCCTTAAATATTTACTAAAATGTCTTATGTTAGCGAGACATAGTATGTGTGGAGATTGAGCAATAAATAACTATCATCGAGTGTTGTGTAGCCTAAATTTGTTAAGAAAATTGTGGCGCACAAGAGGAGGCGTTATAAATGCTACCTAATAATTCAAAATATGTTTTTAAGTTAATTTTTAGGAAACAATTGTGATGAGTGTGAGCTGGTCAATAGTGATATGCAAAAGACACTCATTACATGAAACAGTCTATTTTAAGTAAAGCATTTGTTGATTTGTCCATCTTTTATGACAGAGACCTTTATGGCATAAGTTGCTACATGATTTCTTCTGGATATAATTGACTTAAAGTATAATTTTTTATTTTTTTTTATCTTTCTTCGATATATGATGTTTAGACGGATGATCATGTTAGCTGGAGGAGGCTATTGGCTTACTCGCTAAGGTCAATCTCGCTCTAACATTTTGGCATACGAGAGAATGATGACTATGCTAGCTAGAGGAGGCTTATTGGCTTACTCGCTAAAGTTAACTTTCCTCTATAAAATTTTCTAGTAGAAAAAGCCTGGGGAAACAAAAGGAGGCTATTTATCCTCTACAGTTAGTCCACTTGGATGAGTGCAGACTTATGAATGTAAGACATTTAGCGAGAACTTCTATTTTTCACTGTTTCGCGCTATGAGTCAGTACATCCACCATCTCACTCGTCAGAAGCGCTAAATCATTGTTAGTGACTTTTGACATAGAGTAGAGATCAAGTGGAGTTGAAAACTAATGTTGAATGTACTAATGGCTAGCGAGATGATATGTCTAATTAGTTTGGACAAATACTAAGGAAAATAAAGGTGCAAGATGATTCAAAAGACTTAGAAGCTAAATGAGCTTGCGAAAAAGTGTTGAATCAAAAACTTCTAGAGAGCTAGAATTTTTATGGCGCAAATGATTTGCATCTCATGAAGTGTAATTAGGATTGCAGCCTATCTATATCTATTCTAAAAGTATGGATGATTTACATGATTTACCTTTTTTTGTTAAGACCAATATAACCCTATAATAATTAATTAATATTATCCTCTAATAAAAGAATAGATTTATTATTATTATTATTATTATTATTATTATTATTATTATTATTATTATGTGCATGAACTTAAAATTAATAGGTAACAAATTTGTTCAATGTATATATTAAGTGGAGTTTAATAAGAAGACTAATAGTTATGAATGGTCCAAATTACCTCGTCGGCGGCTGCGGCCTCCTCTAATGAAGTGGACGGATTCACTAAGTACTCCGGATTCCTCTTTGACCTCAACTCATCGGAAGCCCAATACTTGACTGAATACAACATATCCAAGATTGGTGCTATATATCAGAATAAGCCATTCATTCTCCTTCGCCGCCTATTCCAAACTGCTACAACTCTCGGCATCTGGTTCGCCCTCCGCTACTACGACCGCCTTACCGACTGCGCCGATTTCATGTTCCAGGTCACTATTACAAACGCCTCTACTTAATACATGCTATTTTGGAGTAATGGACTCTCAATTTATTTATTTATTTTGTTTTTGCTCAAGTAACAATACTACTGTTACTCTTAATCAACTGCAATTTTGTAGAATCATTTGATTTTAACACAATCTATTTTTCCAAAATCAAATTTCCATATGCTTCCTTCGGCTTCTATAAATGAACAAAGTCACAGAAAATAGTACTGGTTCAAATGTTCTACTGCCGTATGATTTTCAATTTGAAACAAGCAAATTCTGCATATAAATATGTATCTCATTAGTTTTCTTATGAGTAGTTTCTTGCAAATATCTCTCCTTTTGTTCTCACATATTATATTACTTTGTTTTCCTTTAATATTCCGGCGGCATCTTCGTCATGTTGCAAGTAATAAGTTTATACTCTTTTGGGCTTTTGATGTTCTTTCTCAAATATGATTTTAAGTAGTATAGAGGTCAACCTTAAGCACTATACAGGAATTTGCATGTTTGCTGATGCATGGATATTTAGTATGAATATATAAAGACAAGGGTATGTCCAAGGTCGTTGAGTGAATCATTGATCCTTCTTTCTCCCATTTCTTACCATCCCTATTGTAAAGAATCCAATTTACATGTGTCCGTGTGCAGCCAAATTGCATCCAGTTATATGGTTTCAAATAATCTATCAAAATCCAAATTGCATCCAGTTACTATCCTCTACGGTTTTCAGACGGCCAGCAATGCTAATTTGCCTCAATTCACCCTTGGGACCAATTTCGACGATGTTGTGGTATGCATCACCGAGGCCTCTTTTGCCCACAGCCAGTTTGACACCACCTCTCATATTCACGGCATATTAACATCTCTCATGTGTCGGGAAAGCAAACCAAGTCACTGAATTGATGACTAAGAGGGGCCTGAGCTCACTTCGAGGACTATTGACAACCCGATCGAGGTCTCTGATTTACCTCTCAAGAAAGATAGGCTCAACACTACGTGGCCTTGACTTTTAACTGTAAACCTGGATTTGTTGGGTACTAGGGTTAATTCCTTTCAAGGTACCCTTCTTTATCTAGAAATTAAAATAAATAACTAATTATATTTATCTTCTTATAAGTTTGAAATCTACTTCGACAACCTCAGTCAAGCTGTGCATCTCATGTTTTATCTTCGATTTTCTATTATCTTCGTTTCTATTAGTGGATTAAAATATTGGTACATGATTTATGAAGGTATATATGTAAGCATGCTGTTGGTTATTCTTGTCGCTTTATATGTTGAGGATAGCAAAGTCTTTTATCCTAACGAGGCCTATGGTAAAGTTAGTTTTTTTTCCCCTAATTATAATTCATTTTTGATGTATGTTCTATTTGCAGGTTTTTATTTTAAGTTACTAATTAGTATACTCAATATTCCATTATATTTTCCCTCCAATTTGGTGTTTAAAACTACAAATTCCGCGGCATTTGTAAACTGCAAAGGTAGTTTTCCTTTTCCCAGGAACCAAGAAACAATATAGTATTTCTCTATTGTGTTTCTTTCTTTCGTATAAAACACCATCTGATTTGGTGACTCTGCTAAATGTGTCGTATACATTTTCACTTTTGCATGACACTTTGTTCCTTGGAGCATTTTGATCAAAATTCACGCTGCATTATCAATATGTAAGAAAAATTTTGTGAACATGACACGGCTAAAAGAACATGGCTGTATATGCGTGATAAATATTATGATTGTGCAGATTTCTCATCCGCCACTTTCTTTATAGATTTAGACTTTTATAATATTAATGAATTACTATAGGATTATTTTGGTCTTAAAAAGAAAGTTAAGTTATGTTAATCATCCCAAATCATCCATACTTTTAGATATAGATAGATAGCTTTAGACTAATATACAGTACTTAGATGGAAATATGTAACCAAACTTCTTTCTCTGCTTTTTCCTTTTAAAGCTCATTGGTTACTCATTAAAATCTATATGGGGACTTTCTTTAGTTTGTGCAGTTTGAATTAGTTAGCACCAAAAAAAATATATATATATATAAGAAATACATGAATTTGTATGTTGTATTGCCTATGGATATGTAATAATATATTTTTTTTGTTGACAAAATAATGTATTAATGTTCTTGTGAAGTCTCCTATTCCATTATTCAAAACAATTAGAATAAAAAAAATTGTACGCGTGTTCACTTTCTTATTTATTATGGATCTAAGTTTCACCATAACAATCAATTTGCGCTTTGACTCTAGCATTGCATCATCATCATCATCTATTATTATTATTATTATTATTATTATTATTTTGATGCAATCTATTATTATTATTATTATTATTATTATTGTTATTGTTATTATTGTTGTTGTTGTTACTGTTATTGCTATTGTTATTGTTATTATTATTGCATTGCTATTGCTATTGATGCTATTCTTATTGTGTTTTTTTTTATTATTACAAAGAGAAGGGGGGACCCTAACGACCTAGCCCGACAGACCCGGGGTGTTAGTCGTTTTCCTTAGCCAAGTATGGCCATGCCGATCTTGTTCCAAACAATGACAAAGATTCAGACTCGGGGATTGTACAAATTGAAGATTATGCTGAAAACCCTCTTTTGCCAAACTGTCCGCTACGCGGTTGGCCTCTCGAAGTACATGTACAATTGTGACGTGCCAATCCAACTGCACTAAATATCTGATTAGCTCTATGATAGTTATTATTATTATTATTATTATTATTATTGTCAAATGAATGTGTATGACATTGAAATTAATAGTTCTCAAGTTTGTCCGATGTATATGTTAGGTGAAGTATAATACTAAATTAAATTATTCTTGTGAATAAGAATGGTTCAATTTCAAGAACTTATTTATAAACTTTATGTCCAAAAAACCCATGATAATATTGTCAATCCAAAAAACTTATCCCACTAACTTTTCATTCAAAAATCCAATGTATAGGCTAATAATTTTGTGGACTTAATGATCTAAACCTTCTACATGAAAAGTTACAGTTTGTCAATTTGAAATATTCAAAATGAAAAGTCTTAAAAAATAATAATTAATTATTTAAGAGTAATTTAGTCCAACAGATTGTGCATATAAACCTTTGGGTTTTTTTGAATGAAAAGATTGTAGATTGAATTTTAGAGAATGAAAAATATTTATGGATTTTTCAGATATAGAATTTTAGGAGGGAGAGGGGGTGGTTAGTTATTTTTTGTAAAATATAAAAATATTTTACAAAATATAGTTGGTTCAAATATATGTCGTTTTTCTTTTTATGTAAGTAAAACAAATACAAAAATTTGTTTATAAGTAAAAAGAATTAAAACAAACTTCAAAAAATTAAATAATAATGTATACTACTATATAATTATTTGTAAATCTTAAGAGAGAGAGATTATTATGAATTAATATACTATCCCTGTTATGGTATATTATATAGGGTCAAATGCAGATTCCCCATCCCCCAGTGTGTTACATGTTTTGCACTTTGCTTCAAGTTCTAAAAAATCTCACACTCAATACTCCAATTTTTTATTTTTGTTGCAAAACATCCCCTAATTTTATTTCCAGGGAAAATTGCAGAATACCTGTTGATTCCATTTCGATGGAATATTCCATGAATCAAGAGGTATTCCTAAAATATTTTACCAAAAACGAAATCGGGGGTATTATGCAACAAACTCAAAGATTGGGGAGGCAAGTGCTAATTTTTTTTTAAATAGAGAGCAGTGTGATCTGTGTACGTTAGGAGAAAATACTTTCTAACCTATAATTTTACGTTTTTTATGTTATTTATTTTTTGGTTGGAAATTAAGATAACTTTATTATCTTAGTCCAAAATACATGATAAACTTAATTTTATATTTATATTACAATAATATTTTATCACAGTAAAATATAGCCAACATTTTTACGAAACATATTCATAATCTTGATGAATAGGATCAATTACTACGATGCATATATCTTTTTATATCTTTGCTCAACAAAACAAAATCTTATTCCACAACAAACTAAAACTTCTAACTCTTTCTGACTTCATTTGAGTCCAGAAATTGTCATTCAACTAGAATCCATAAGGTGAGTTTATAAAAGAAAAAAAATATGTATAATTATTGTGTCGTCGTCTAAAACTTCTGCATAATAAATTTTTTTAGCTTCTTTTAAATTTCACATTAATAGTCATATAAGTCGAGTGTGAAACTGTACATATATTGTGTCTGCATCCCATCTGCTATTAACATATTATAAGATGTATTATTTGAAGTTTAACATCTTACCGAAAAGCTATATGTATATGATTATTAGCTCTTAATTATATTGCTTCTATCTTTTTAATTATTTACATAAATAATGTCGTTAATAATCTTCAAACGAAAATTCATAATTAGGCTCATGAGAACATATTATGTTAGAAATGTTTAAGAGCACATAATTATTACATCCATTTAAAAATTAAAAATTTGTACAGAAATAAATAAGATAACTTAGTCAATAAAGATTGTCAACTAATTAGATAAAAGATTGACTCATAACTCATATGATCTTATATTTAAATGGTTTTACTGCTCTTGCAATAAGCATATGTTAAATATTTGGAACATATTCTTATAAAGAAACCGAATTTTACGTTTTAAGGTATTCATATTTCGATAGAATTTCATGACATTTTCCTTAACAATATTGCATTATAGTATTCCCCATTTAGGAATTATGATCATGTCCATTTTGCAACAAGAATTTGTAAGACATTGCAACAAGTATCCAAACTTCTTTCCTAAAGGTCAGACAATATTAGATCAAAGTATCGAATAACTTACATCCACTACTTCAACTCAGGTTAGTAATAAAGTTCAATCAAGTAATGCTGAACATAGAGAAGATATTTTTCATTGATTATGTAGAACAAAATGTTTTACATTTAGGAAAAAAAAGGAATTTGTATTTTATATTACATATGGATTTGTATTAATGTTTTTGTGTTGACAAATTCTGTATTTTAGTTCTTTCGTCATTTTTAATGTTAATCAAAATTGTAATGATGTGAATATGTGTTACTTAAACTCTATGTATTTCATTATATCGATAATTTATAATTATTATTTTTTAAAAATTATTTAATTATCTATTTTTTTTTAAAAAGAATACCACTCCATGGTAATCTTTCCATTGGAAGACATGTAAGCAAATCAAGGAGGTACATTATACAAAATTGCTAATCAAAGCCTATCGTTTCAATAGCAAACGCCACAAAAATATACCTAGGTAAAAATCTATGTAAAAAAATTAGATAATTGATAAATTATGTACATTTATTTTAGTTAATCTTTTTTTGTTTATTAAGTGAATTTCAGTTACAAACAGCAAAAAAAAAAAAAATTCTATAAATACACTTTGATATCAAAGAAATTGAAGAAATGCGACAATGGTGTTTAGTATATTTTAAAATATCTAATACCTTATTTTAATATTGCCAATTTTTCTTATTTTTAATTTCAATGTTATATAGGTTATAAAATTGATGATCCATTCAAACTAAGTGAGGCGGAGACACCAGCGGCCGTGGAGGGCAGGAATTTTGACTGAGTAGGGGTGGTGACTGGAAATACTTAAGTACCAGTACCACAGCCTTTTCGCTCATTAACCAACGGTTGTGAAGTTTAAAAATGTTATTGCAGAGCGTGAGTGTTGGTGTGGCAGGAGATGAAGATGACGAGGGTGTTGTTGTCGAGGGTTGTTGGGGAGAGCGGAAGATGCTAATAGTTAAGAAAGTGTAAAACCCGCAAAGTTCGGATTTGTAATATTTTTACCCAATTTTTAATATTCGTCTTCTTGGGGATAACATAACTCAAAATATTATAGATCACTGAGCCTTCAAGCATCAAATAAATCTGAATTCTCATAGCACTTAATAGAAAAATAGAAATGATTAAGAGCATCAATAACATAATTTCAAATGACGATGAAGAGACATTGAGCAATTTGAGAAAGAAATGCTAAAAATAAATCCCTAAAGTCAAATAAAAATAAGATTGCAACATCCATCAAGATCAAACAAGAAAAGGACCAGTTAGACCTTCACATAATATTAAACCTTATATATCTATATTTCATGTTCTTTATCGTTTCAAGTTTTTTATTATTGCAAGTCATTTTAATTTATTTATGAACTGCCAATAGTTAATTATTTAAGTTATGTTCGTTAACAAAATTTGAATGAGGAGAAGAAAATATATCATACTCAACATGTTAATGAATTATAAAAGCAATGAAAGATGCATGCGTTATCCTCAAGTACATGCTTGGACAATATATTTGACTCTGAAGGCAATTTAGAACTTATTCTTATGAAGCATTTGAGTGTATAATTTTTTGTAATGATGTCATGTTTTTATTCATATTAATTATACATAATAATATTCAAATTTATTTACTTTTTGCAATTTTTTAATAAATTCGTATGAACCACGTGCAACGCATGTGCTTTTTACTAGTATTATGAATATGTGTCTTCAAAGTCATGCTCCAACATATGCATTTTGCATGGCAGCAAGCCAATTCTAAGGTGATGCGCCCTTCTTAGACAAGGTATATTTTTCACTTGGTGAAGAATACTTTAACAGAGGCATGAGATAGACTAAGTCGTACATTGTAAATTTTCTCAATGTGCAAATTGTGAGAATAATTGAAGTCAAAGCGAGCTTGAGCTATATGAGCTACAAGGTCTACAAGGAGACGCTCATTTATCTAGCAAAGGTGTAGTTTCTTAACCTCATCCAACGAATGCTAAGATAATGACAGTGATTGACACGACAAAATCCTAGCAAGAGAACTAGGTCGCGTAAGTAGTAAAGTGGATTTCTAAGTCCGGGGTGATCGTATCCGCAGGGACAACTATAATCTAAGTACCAAGACTACTATATTACTCAATTCTAAGTTAAATCGGTCGATAGAAAGGTTGGTTAACTAATTAATAAATACTAGAAAATAAACTAAGGCAACGTCACACCAAATAAAGGGAGGAAACAATAGAGAGAAGCGATCAAGGCACATGGTTCAACCAATTATGCATTTCGATTGTGATTCAGGTTCTACTGGATTATTAAATTGATTTAGCTAAGGCAAAATTCCCTAACGTACGTACCACCCAATCTCTTGGCATAGCAACCCTACCCTTGGTAACTATTTCCTATATATCTCTATATGAAAACCCGATTAATGAGGATGCATTTAAGGTCTAGGAATTCCCCACGTGAATGGAAAGCCACCTAAAGAAACCGAGTCTATCTCTAGTCGGTTTAACTATAGGGTATTCAATGTTTATATTTTCCCTAGGTTATTATCTCTCGATCTCTAACCTAGGCATTTTATCAAACACTTGGTGATCAAGCAAATGTAGCATTGAGATCAAATATTGAATACATAGCTAAAACCAAAATTAATCCAATAAACACCAACAAATCAACAATCAAAATACATAAATGGCCTATCCATGGCCTCAATCAAACAAGTTTAGCTCATATTCATGTCAAAAGTGCAATTATAAATCATACAAGCCATAAGAGGTTTGAACAAATTCAAGAAATAAGATGTAAAAACTCCCTAATTCTTGTAGAGATGTGGATTCCTTGTTGAATTCTCCATGTTTTGACCTTCAAACTTCTCTCCCAAGCTCTCTCTCTCCCTATTTTCGTGTGGCAGCTGCTATCCAAGGTGAGTTAGGGTAAAAAATGGCTAAAGGGTATTTATAGACAACCCGCCTGTCTCGAACGCCGCGGCGTTGG